>BPTQ01000007.1:130398913-130522113 GCA_019973895.1 Chrysanthemum seticuspe
GAATTAAAAAGCAAATTAAAACGTTTAGAAAAAGAGAAGATAGCAAGTAGTGAATGTGAGCTTTGTGTTCAACTTCAAACACTAGTTGATAATCTTGACTCAAAGATTGCTAGAATGAATATTAATACTCTAAATACAATACTAGATAGTGTTAAAACAGGAAACAATCAAAAGGGTTTAGGTTTTCAAGAAGATAATGCATCAACTAGCGAAAATAAAGAAACACAATTCGTCAAAGCAACTGAAAAACAAGCTACTGTAGTCACGGATCCCACAGATCCTTTGAAAAGGGAACCGTCTAGTGTAAAACTTGGGATCCGTGGGTCTGCTGATGCAAACAGTAGAAATAGTGTAGCTACTTCATCTAGAACCAACTTTGTTATCGTTAATAAGAAGAAACCAACCCACGTTACTATTAGACAACCACCATCACTAAAACAAAATCAAAGTTTTATAAGAAACAAAGGTCCATCGTTTTCAAAACCAAACACATTTATAAGGAGACCTAATAATGTTTATCCGAGCAGTAACAACCATCAAATGGGATGGAATCCTAATGTACAAAACGGTTTTCCATTTCAAAACTTTACACCATGGAATGTATTCTCACATTTTCCATATATGCCTAATATGAATGAAATGTATAACACTAATGGACCCATGAACAAATTGTAACCACCCGCATCTTCAGGCTACTTTTCATTTTCGAGAATTTACTATTCACTTTTACTATTCACATTTACTATTCATTTTCACTATTCATCCGTAAAATTTATATTTCACATTCTCGTAAGATAAATTATTTTAGTAATGACCTGAGAGTTTGACAATCGTTAGATCATTTTCGCAAAAGTTATTAAGAAAACATCGTTATAAAGTTTCATTTTGGACGGTCCACCGTTTAAACATCACGCGCTTAACGAAAATCAACTCTGATAATTTTCCTCACATCAGATTAATTTTTAGATTACTCATGATTAATTTGAACAATTCTACTTACATCCAGACTTAACGTTTTAAAGTAAACTTACGTTTTAAACAATTCTACTTACATCCAGACTTAACGATTCCTGCACTGTGTTTCTAATATGTTTTTGACACTTTTACATTTTTCAAAAAAGTCAAACATATTTCCCTCCTCCTTTGACCATAAAGGAATTAACCTTGTACGTTCTACATTTTTGCTTAAATCGCGTAACTTTTAAACTTCACAAATAATTGTTAAGTTATCCCGCGTATGACGAAAACCACATTTTGACATCTCATATCACTTTTAGACTAATTCTAGTCTACTCTAAATAAATTCACGGTTGTTTCCCTGAAATCTCGTTCTTTTCTGATAAATTGCATTTTTCACGTATTTAGCTTACGTTTCCAGTTTTAGCAGCGTTTACGCGACCCATTAAACTTATCACTCATTTTTATAAGATAATAATGAGTATATTGATGAGTTTAATCATTCCTATAAGTTTCATATTTTTACGATACCCGGTTTTACGTTTCGTGACTTAACGGCTTACAGTTGACGATTAACGGAACCAAAACTCATCCCGTAAACAAGATAATACCAAAATTAGCAAAGTCATCTTATCCTACTCTTACAAACCACCTCTAGGGGGGGAGTCACCATATAATGGTGGCATGTGATAATTCTTGCTTACACTAGATCATTACATGTGTTTACTTACATGACTAAGTTTTACTTAATCTTGTAACACATGTTTAACTTAGCTAACAAGATTTAGTGATTCACCACCCTTGCACCTCCTCAAGGCCATATAAATACCCCCTCCCCCCCTCCTAGGTCATTCCATATCACAAAAATATCACACATTCATTAGCTAGTTTCCTTTCAAGTATTATTCAAGAGTTTAAGTCCTTATCAATTCCAAAGTACTTGTTAAGTTTTGATTGATCCAAGTACTAGTTTCTTCCATCCTTTTATGATCACCAATCCACACAAGAGGTGTTCTAGTAGAAGACTTCAAGTGTTTTCCCAAGTCATCTCAACTTAGTATCAAGAGGTTGAAGAATTTGGAAGCTAGGGTTACTAGTTCTTGATCCTTGATTTTCCTTTCTTAAGTTGAAAGCAAAAAGTTGTAAGAATAACTAACCACCACTCTTGCTCTACATCATTTACATGTTTCATATTCTTAAATCTATGCTATATATGCTCATATGTTGGATCATGATGTACAAAAATCTTTAAAACAAGTTATAAGAACTTATATGTTAAACTTGGGTTAATAAGTGTTTAAATGATAAACTTTTGTACAAAGTTTCCATAAAATCGACCACATATAGATCTGATACTTTTCATATTCTTGTAGATAATATTAAAAAAAAAACGTTGAAATTTGAATCACCCGAAACGGACACACGAGTCAAAAGTTATGACAAAAAGAAATTAGCGAAGCTAAAATATGAATCTGCCAAAATAACTTTCTGCCTAAATTCCGAATTTTTTTGAGGCCCTTCTAGTCCGTTTCATCAAAAAGTTATAACACGAAAGTTGTCCGAACGACGTTTTCCTTCAATAGATAAGAAGCTCAGACCTTGAAAACGCATAAATAGGCCTTAATCTATCAAAAACAGAAACTGCCGTAAATATAGTCTCATAACTATACTTTTGTCACAACTAAAAGCAAACCAAGAGGCCTAATGGCCATAAGCCAAGACCACGGCTACGGCTAAGGCCAAAGCTAAGTCTCAAGACCATGGTAGTCAAGACAAAAGTCACGGCAAGGCCATGGCTAAAGCCTCAACGCTTGTTTGCCCAAGACCGTTAACTATGGTAATTATACTTATGAAACGACGAGAACTTGTACAAACTAGATACTTATTAAAACATGATAAACTTTATGTTATAACAACCTTCACTCAAAACATATGTTGTATTTTCTAAGTGCTACAATAGTAGGGAGCTTCATGTGAGGGGTTTCATTTGAGTAAAACGTATCGACGAGTTGTTGGATTTACGATTTAAAGTGTCCTAGCTCCTCGAACGTTTACTGCATGACCTCTGAATTATGATGGCCCGAACGGTAGTACGATATCTATAAACTAAATACGTTTTCACATATTAAAGATCTTTCTATAAACATCAAATGGTAATTGACTACATCATGATCAACATAGAAATATATATAGAATGGTTTATGTTTTCCTAAAACATTATTCCAAACTTAAGACGCAACATTTCATTTCTAGGTTGCACGTAGGAGTTTTCCAACTTATTCATCATCCGTTAAAGTACTTAACATCATTTACACTACGGTGAGTTCATAGCCCCACTTTCTATTACTTAAATTGTTTTACAAACCCTTAGGGGAGATACATGCTTTATTTTAAACCGAACACATTGCTTTCAAACTGTATACTTATATGATTATTTTACTTGCACTAAGTTACCGCATTTGCCAATCTTAAGTCCCTAAATCATGAATCATTAATCACGAGTGAAGTGAGCGCGAATATTGTGGATAGATCTATCGGGATTGACGAATTGAAGTAATTCGCGAGATCATGCACCCTTCTTTCTTAGGTATAACTTTCTTAGTTATAAGAGAAAAAGGAATCCGGATTGAATTCTCGTGTCGTAAGAAAAAAAAAAGAATAATCTGGGAAGAAGAAATTGTTTTTAGTAACTGCATCTAATTTCTAAAAAAATCCTCTTGAGCACAAGATTTTGAGTCTCGCGTGTCTACCATTTGTCCCTCTGTTAGAGGTGTTCCAGAAATGTCGGCTTATAAAAAGAAGAAGTATTCTTCTTTCTAAATTCTAAAAATCAAATATATAAGATTTTTTATTTGATTTTTTTAGTATATTTTCATTCAGATTTTGGTGGTGGGGAGTCTTCTTTTCCCCATCGACCTTTGTTTGACCAGGATCCAGTAAACAAACGCACTATATTTGAGTACATCAGGTAAAACGGCAAATTTTACCTACTTGGGGCATCGGTTACTATTATATGACAGCAAGTTAACGCCTTGATTGCATGATGCTTAGTGAATAATAACTGTTTTGTTTTCTAAACCATAAATGTGAGACTAATTACCTCACGTTATGAATATTTTGTTCAACTGATTTCCTAAACTCTATGAATTTCACTCAACCTTTGTGTTGACTGTTTTAAGCATGTATTTCAGGTCCATAATGTCGGAAGTTGGCACGGAAGGGCAAGGACAAGATCAAGAAGGCTATAAATAATTTATCATTCACAAAACATCAAAGACTTATATTAATGTATTTTGTAAACAATGAAACCAACTGGGACCTATTTTGTAAACTCTGATATATTTGAATGATAAAGCTTTCTTAAAACGACTCCTTTAGAGATCGTTCTCTATTATTATTACTGTTGTGCCATGAAGTAACAACCAGTTTGCATTTCGCTGCGTATCTCGAAATTGGGGGTGTTACAGATTGGTATCAGAGCCATAGTTATAGAGAAACGAGTCTAAAATGAGACTTAAACTATAACTACTTTTACAAACAAAAACATTTTATAGCCTTCCGTTCTCCGTGCCTTCCATCCTCCAGACGATTATGGACTTTCAAGACATTTTATAATAACATGAACATTGATAACGCTACACGCGTCGTTCGGGGTCAAAGGAACTTCCTTTTCTTCGAGCAAGTTTTATAACACCCTAGGCAGTGAACCTAATCATTGTAGTGTAGTATTAGGGTAAGCCACGGGTATTGATATCGTTCTCTAGGGGAATAGGAATGCTAGTGAGAAGTTACTACGCTAAGGTTGGGGTTGAGGAAGATTATTTTTTATCTTTTTATGTTTTTTAGGAAATGAAAAGGTACGAATCTCGGGGTTTGGATTTGGGGGTTGGTATTTCTACCGATTACTCTACTTATCTAATCTAAGGTGTATGTAGTCTATGTCTAATTATTGTATGCTCGTATGATAGTTTAAAGATGTGTTCACTTAGGTTTTATTACTCCTTAATTATCTCCTATTGATGGTTGAATTGTCACGTCCTTATTCTTAATCGCGTTGTGTGTCTAAAGTCGTAGGGTATGCGTTTATCCCTAACTCTTTGAACTTACCAAAAGGTCTCGTCTACAAAACCCTCTAGGGATTATAAACTCTAACTCTAAGGCCCTCTTTGGATGGTTTAGCCTAAAACCGCTCTAAGTGCTATAGCCTAAGGTTCACAAAGATTAATCAAGCATTAATTACACAACGAATGACCTATCGCATTACTAGATCATTAATCAATTAAGATAAGAGACAACCAATCAATATTTAATAATTAAGTTTCATATTCCCTAAGCAAACACACAAGTAAATTAGCCGGACATGGAGAACATGCAAGCATACACACAAATAATCAAAGACATAATTGAATTAATGAAGTAAAACACTTATCTTGATGTAAGTTAGGGTTTGGAACCCTAAAATACTGTACAAGACAGCCTTGGTTCGGTTTAGGTTTTTACTCCCAAAAGACTACCCACTAAAACTGAAAAATTCGGATTCTATATATAAGATTACATATGCGACGGCGTCACCTTATGATTTGTGACGCCGTCGGGTCGCCGTCATTAGGGTTTCGTCTTGGCCACGTTAGTCTTGCGACGGCGTCACCTTGTGCTTGTGACGCCGTCTTCTTCAGCTTCTGACGCCGTCTGGATCAAATCTAGGCCGTCTGAGTTGCGACGACCTACTCTTTTAAAGCCTGACACCGTCACTTGAAAATAAGAAATTTGGCTTCTGTGTCGTCACAAAATGCTCCGACGCCGTCGCAGTTAAGCAGTGACGCCGTCACCTTGTATTTCAGTAGCTTGAGTGTCTCGATTCTTGACTTTGGCCATTTTCTTCGTATATCCGCGCCTTTTCGTCCAAATAAGTGCCATTACAGCAATTTGCCTTCAAGAGACCTAAAAAGTGAAAAGGAACGATATTAAGTAATAACGGATACAAAAGTGATCAAATAAGGGCTTAAACGACCCCTCAAAAAGGTACAGAATTTCTGGAAAATTAAGACCTGGAAAATTCCAAAAATTTATAAGTAGCTCAGAAAACGAGAAAAAAAATAATCTGTTGTTTTTACTCCTTCCTGACGCCGTCAGGTTGCGATCATGAGGCCGTCAGGTTATCTTGACAAAAACTGGTCTGCGATTTTCTGGAAAAAATTCTGAAAAATTTACATCTTTAGAATCTGGAAAAATTTCTGCAAAACATCAATTATGACTCGATACAAGCATTTGACTCGAACAAACACACATATATATCTTTTAATGAATTGCTATTCTCATGTTTACGTTTCTTTGAAAACGTTTGTAATCCTCCCTACACTTATCCTTTATGTAAAATACCTTTATATGCAATTAAGACGAGGTTAAAAACAAAATAAAGCATTTTTACAAATTTAAACATGAGAATAAGTAATCAATAAAAGATATATGACACTAACAAGCATACAATTAAGCATGGGTTTCCTCCCACGGAGCGCTTTTCTTTATTTAAGAGTCTTGTAGCTAGACTCGTAGTCGTGCTCCTACGTTGTCTCGTGCACGCTCGCGTGCTCATACTTAAGCCATTCCAACGTCGTTTCATTCTTTTTGTAATCATCTCCTAATTCAAGGCATTTTTTGTAATACCGCTTAGTTTTTTCATATGGGTACCTAAGTCCACTTTGCTTATCCCTTTCACTAAGCAATGGAATAGGGGTCATTCTATTACAAGCCTCAATATCCTTATGTTTAAACCTAGGATGAGCGCGTGGCATTTGGTAGATAAAGTCTTCAACTTCATCAGAGAATGTAATTAGACCATCAACCATCCGTTCATTCAACCTAGTCATTCTTTTGAAAGGTTTTCCAAAAATTACTTGAGTGAGGTCCTTATCAATAAATTCTCCTAAGTCTTCTAAGACCATGAACTCTACCAAATAAGCAAAGCTTCCAACAAACACGTGCAAATGAGTGACTACTTCAACAACATTGTTCCCTTGATAAGTTAACTCATTGATCTTGATTTTATTGTATAGGTCATTTGAGATTAAGTTCAAAGGCAAGAATGAATTTAAGTAAGCATCGAATCCTTCTAATCCTATTTTGCAAGGGAATTGCATGTTAAAGGGTCCATCCTTCTCAATTCTACACCTAGGGTCGAAACATTGGGAGGGGTCTTTCTCTATTTTAGATATAACTTCATTGATGACCTCCCCGCTATCAAGTGCTTCACCATAATAAAATTCCTCATCAGAATCTGAGTCATAGAAAGGACTTTGTTGTTGCCAATTTATCTCATTATGCCCTAGGTGATTTCCGAAATGGTGAACGGGTGAGGGGTTTTGTGGGATTGCGTTCTCAATTTCAGGATTGGGAACGGGTAGGGTGAAGAGTCTTCGGCGGAAGACACGTATCATGGTGAGTGATGGATTTTACGAACAAAAGTTACGAAGAAGGGG
The DNA here is from genome assembly GCA_019973895.1 of Chrysanthemum seticuspe. NCBI lineage: Eukaryota > Viridiplantae > Streptophyta > Magnoliopsida > Asterales > Asteraceae > Chrysanthemum > Chrysanthemum seticuspe. The sequence goes on from BPTQ01000007.1 coordinate 130,406,347, forward strand.
GATAGACTATGAGAAAGCTAACAATTGAGAAAAATTTACTTGATAGGAATCAAGCAAAGAAACCTAAACGAGGTGGACTACTAACTAGCTATTCTATTCCCCGACAGCGGCGCCAAAAACTTGATAACGCTACACGCGTCGTTCGGGGTCAAAGGAACTTCCTTTTCTTCGAGCAAGTTTTATAACACCCTAGGCAGTGAACCTAATCGTTGTAGTGTAGTATTAGGGTAAGCCACGGGTATTGATATCGTTCTCTAGGGGAATAGGAATGCTAGTGAGAAGTTATTACGCTAAGGTTGGGGATGAGGAAGATTATTTTTTATCTTTTTATGTTTTTTAGGAAATGGAAAGGTACGAATCTCGGGTTTGGATTTGGGGGTTGGTATTTCTACCGATTACTCTACTTATCTAATCTAAGGTGTATGTAGTCTATGTCTAATTATTATGTGCTCGTATGATAGTTTAAAGATGTGTTCACTTAGGTTTTATTACTCCTTAATTATCTCCTATTGATGGTTGAATTGTCACGTCCTTATTCTTAATCGCGTTGTGTGTCTAAAGTCGTAGGGTATGCATTTATCCCTAACTCTTTGAACTTACCAAAGGGTCTCGTCTACAAAACCCTCTAGGGATTATAAACTCTAACTCTAAGGCCCTCTTTGGATGGTTTAGCCTAAAACCGCTCTAAGTGCTATAGCCTAAGATTCACAAAGATTAATCAAGCATTAATTACACAACGAATGACCTATCGCATTACTAGATCATTAATCAATTAAGATAAGAGACAACCAATCAATATTTAATAATTAAGTTTCATATTCCCTAAGCAAACACACAAGTAAATTAGCCGGACATGGAGAACATGCAAGCATACACACAAATAATCAAAGACATAATTGAATTAATGAAGTAAAACACTTATCTTGATGTAAGTTAGGGTTTGGAACCCTAAAATACTGTACAAGACAACCTTGGTTCGGTTTAGGTTTTTACTCCAAAAATACAACACACTAAAACTGAAAAATTCGGATTCTATATATAGAAGATTACATATGCGACGGCGTCACCTTATGATTTGTGACGCCGTCGGGTCGCCGTCATTAGGGTTTCGTCTTGGCCACGTTAGTCTTGCGACGGCGTCACCTTGTGCTTGTGACGCCGTCCTCTTCAGCTTCTGACGCCGTCTGGATCAAATCTAGGCCGTCTGAGTTGCGACGGCCTACTCTTTTAAAGCCTGACACCGTCACTTGAAAATAAGAAATTTGGCTTCTGTGTCGTCACAAAATGCTCCGACGGCATCGCAGTTAAGCAGTGACGTCGTCACCTTGTATTTCAGCAGCTTGAGTGTCTCGATTCTTGACTTTGGCCATTTTCTTCGTATATCCGCGCCTTTTCGTCCAAATAAGTGCCATTACATCAATTTACCTTCAAGAGACCTAAAAAGTGAAAAGGAACGATATAAAGTAATAACGGATATAAAAGTGATCAAATAAGGGCTTAAACGACCCCTCAAAAAGGTACATTTGAAAACCTTATCAAACATATTAGTATATTGATATATACACTTGAATTATTGAGCTGATGTGCTGGTTGTGTACAAGTTTTAAATTTATAAAAGGTGAATTACCAATATTACCAATAACACATACGAGCAAGTATACTCGTCCGTTATAGCAAGATTATGAAGGTAAGTCGGGATTGTTCGCAGGGATTTGAGTGAATCTAAGCACAAGTTTGAATTAACGGAGTCTATCCAAAACATATAACAAAGCAAATAGATATAATGAAATTCAGATGATTAAAAACTACACTTGCTTAAACTAGTTTCATATCATAGATTAATGTGATTGTGTTAACCTCTTAACATGCTGGTTATGATAATTAGTTGGTGTACTAATCTATTGTTCTTACAAGTTAAACCATGATCAAGAGTTTAGTTTATAAAAACAAGCATTAAGTCTAGCCAATCAATTCAAGATCAATTCAAGTTTCATAAGTCTACATACATAAACTTAAACACAAAAACATCCACTTGTTCATCAAATTGCTTAAGAAATGGTCAATACAAAAGGTAACCGATCATAGACAAAAGGCTACACTTGATTCTCAACAACTAATCTTACGACCATTTAGATGTTTCCAACCAATCCAATTTGATAATCAAAAAGCATTTCTATTACAACCACACCTTAGTTCCTTTGTGTAATCAAGAATAATGGGTAAAAACAATCATCCATAGACAAAATGATTATGACTAGTTGAATAACAATAAGTTCTTTCGACCCCAATGATTACTATCAATTAGCCAAACTTGATTAACAAATGTCACTATGAAACTTTAGCACAATTGGATCTTAGAATCAACTTGAAATTGAATTAAAACATGTTAACACAACCACTAACTAATCATATGATAATCAACATCATTTAAGCAAGTGCATAAAGAAACTAGCCACTCATAGCAAACATAAACATAAACTCAGAACTTTGAACATTAGAAAACATGATTAAAGGTCTTACAATGATTGAAATGAGATTACAAATGATGTAGTAATGATGCCTCAAGTATTGGTGATGACTTCTTGATGGTTTGACCTCCAAATGATGACTTCTTGGACCTCCAAAGTTTCCTGAAACTTTATGAATGAATTTAGGCTTTAAGAGAGTAGTAGTGGTGGTAAGATAGGTGTGAGAGAAGATCTCTCAAGTTGTGGTGTATTTGGATTATGAAAACATACACAAATGAGTCATATTTATACTACTCTCAAGCCCTAGGGGTTATAAATGCATTTCTTGGTCACCAAGGAGCTTGGAAGGGACTAGAAGACATGTAGGAAGGGACTAGAATCGTTTGGAACAAGTTTGGAACCTTAGTAATGGAAAAATGGCTGAAACAGGACCTCCAACCGGATCCGGTTGAGCTCCAACCGAATCGGTTGGTCTTGCTGACTAGTCTCCAACCGAATCGGTTGCGTGTCTCGACCGATCGGTTGGAGCAAAATCACAAAAAGTCATAAACGGTAAAGTTGTAGATCTTTCTCTTAGCTATCCGTGGCCGCGAACCGGGGGTCAAACGAAGTCCGTATGCAAAAGTTATGGCCAAAATGGTGAAGGTATGTCGGGAACAACGAGGCTTCCAATATCTTTTCGTTTAAGCTTCTTTTCTTCATTTCTTTCTCGTTTTCCTTCTTGAACTTTATTCTTGAGTCTTTGGACCACTAACTTGATAACTTTTTCTTCTCGAATATACTCCACAAGTCTTGCTTTGGTCGGGAATTCTTCATATATGGAGAAATCTTCGTATTTTACTTCTTTTTCCGTCTTTTTCTCCACTTTCCTGTACTTGGCTACAAATGAACTTGCAAACACACTTTTGTACGATTAAGCATTAAAATCATATGATTATAACCAAATAACACACATAAAATCACGGATAACGCTACTAAAAACATGCACAATTTGAGCGTTATCAAATTCCCCCACACTTAAACTTTGCTTGCCCTCAAGCAAATCTAGGAAAAAAAACATCCACTGGTACAAGATCGTGATTATGAAAAATGTGATGCAAATCAACCAAGTATAAATACGAGAGAGGATTCATCAATTATGCTTTATAAAGGTGAAACATCAAGATGTTTGACAATATCCAATGATTTTCTTGCATGATTAACATTTCAAAACACCTAACGAAAAAGGAACGAAATATAATTCACTCAATCACTCATTTTTAGTGGAGTAACAAGATAAATCACACTCATTGCTCAGTAATGATTAGATTATTACCATAAGCTTGTACAAGAAACAAAACTTCACCGACGTGGCGTGAGCACCAAGTAAAAACATCTAAAGAGGGCTTTTATTCGGGTTATAATGATATGGCTAAGGGTTAAGGGTATGGATAAGGCATGGGAATGTTTATGAAATAGGTGTTAAAATAAAAATGAAATCAAGTCTAATACCCATGTTGCTAGCTACCAAACATTCCACGAGCCAAATAAACGATTATAGCTTTGCTTTCATCTTTTCCGTTTTCCACAGCTTTTTGCTTTGCCATGACAATTGTTCCACGATCATAGCTCATTGGCTATTATTTTCTCATACTTTTTTTTTTTAAAATAACACATGGCTCAATCAATCTCATAGGATGTGGTATTCATAATCATTTGAACAATCTTCACTTTCCAGGCAACTAGCAACCAACCGTTTAGACATTGATACGGGGTAGGCTAAGGTTTAAAGTGTAAAATATTTTTGTATTTTTTGGGTGAAGCAAAATTGAAAAGGATGGCTCAGAAGGTGTAACTAGTGGTATCTAGTGCTAAAAATGAGCACTACAAATGGGTCCATGTGGGTGGTTAACTAACCAATGAGGCTAGCTAATATATCATTAGATGTAAAATGGAAGGCCATTTGGGTTAAATCCTAAGGTGCCTCTTTATCACATGAATTCACTTATATCGCACGAATGCAATCTCACTGCGGTCTGGTAATGATTTACAAGCACAAGTTCTAGAATAAATAAAATCACCGGCACACTCATAGCAAAAGATCCAAGCATAAAAGATGTATGCTAATAAGAAATAGGCTCAAATCCTCACAATTTAGTGGAAAGGGTATAATATGTGCTAGCAAATGTTTATCGATCCCAGAATGGATTGCAATAGTAATCGGAACACATCTCGAAGTTTCAAATATTACAAATTTTACCAGTGGAATGATCCAGTTATTCTAATAGATAATCCTAAAAGTGTGAAAACAACTAGATCACAAGGGCAAACAAAATTTTAAATTTAAGCATGAAAACTCTAATTTTTCCTATTCACCCCCCCACACTTAAGTTAGACATTGTCCTCAATGAAAAATGAACTTCAAAGTATAGAAATAGGGAAAATAAAGATGAAACCAGATATGTCAACGAGTTTATCAGCTTAAAATTCTTTCTTCATTCCTAGCGTCCACTGGAGAAATCATCACCTGCATATAATCTTATAAACAAACAAAAGGTTTTATTAAAAGGATGGCACCCCCCCCCCCACACTTAAGTTCAACCAAAGGTTTAAACTTTGGGGAGTGACCACAGAAAATCAAAACACACGGGTTGCCTCCCGAGAAGCGCTTGTTTTATTACTGAGTCATCAGCCTGACTCGAATCTTCCCCGGGTTAGGATACTTTGACCATACGGTTCAAATGGGGAATTTCAGCTCTTAAACGTTGAGGGTATGGAATCTTTGGTTTGTACTCCACAATGGATGGGAATACATTTGATTCTTTTGGTTCGACCATGGTACAGTCTCTTTTCGTTATTTCGAACATTTGGTCGATTTCATTAGAAATGAGGATAGGTGGCGGATCTTTATGTTTTTTCGGAGGATCATTGGACTTTCCACTCCCAGTGAATACGGCATCCACATTCTCAAGGTGAGATGTAGGAGGTGGCTTAGTCCTACCGTTTCGATTTAAAGAAACTGGATTTTGTGGTTCAGACCATTTGTCTATCTTTCTTTCCAGTTCTCTATTCCAGTTGCCTCCAATTTCGTTGAAAACCTTATCACCAACATGGTGTTCAGAACTTTGCAATTGAGTGGTTGGGATATGCATGGTGCAATCCTCAAGAAAAGGTAATACGGTTGGTGAGTTAGACATGATTTGGTTCAGATTTGGCGTGGTCGGATTGTGCTCGGTCTCGTCCTCTTCGATAAATTTATCCTCACCCTTATCGTTCTCGTATTGAATTGAGGTTGGTTTGTAGACAAATTCATGTCTCGAGTTGGAATCTGTGGTGTAAGGAAGAGATTCAACGTGATGGACTTCTTGTTCCTTACTTAATCTTTCTATCCTCCTCTCCAAGTCTTGGCTTATCGCTTGTTGGTTCCTTCTTCCTTGATCTACTTTATGTTCCAATTCAACCAACAGGTTCGTCATATTCTCATTGGCTTTTGTTTGACTGGCCATCCATTCTCTCATCATCTCCTCCGGTGAGGTTTTAGGTGTATTGAAATGTTGTGATGGATGAGGTATTGTATTCCATGGCTGATATCGAGGAGATGTATGGGTTGGTTTGTGGTATGGAAAGGAGTACAAATTTCTGGAATTTTGATCATAATATCTGCCGTGATATCCTGGGTGATATCCTTCATGTTGGGCGTGGTTCGCTTCCATGGGATCACACATCGGTGTGTCATCCTCAGCATCGTGGTTTGAAGCTTGGTGATTATTTCGCAGTTCCATCATCTCCCTCCGTATGCTTATGAATTGGGTATCGATGTTTGTTGAGAGAGCTTCCAATTTCTCAATCAATGAGGCATGATCGGTTTTGATGTTGCTTCCACCGGCGGAAACAATGATATTCGGATTGGAATCGTTCGAGAAATTACTACTTGTGAAGATAGCGTTGACATACTCGTTTCTTGTTTGTGGTGGATGGTACGTCTTATCATTTGATGGTTTTGGGATGGATTGGGTATTACTTGGCAATGAACCAGATGGTCTAGAGGAATGTTGGTCAGAAAATCTGCCAAACTTGTTTTCAAGATCTTGGATAGATGCTTGATGATTTTTCTGTCCTTGCTCAACTTTGGCTTTGAGATTGAAAAATTGATTTTTTATAAACACATTTGCGGATTTTTGAGCAGCTACGAATTCTCTCATGGTTTTCTCGAAAACAGTTTCTTCCATCTTTTTGTCGGGATTTTGTGGTGGTGGATCGTCAGTTCGTGGTTGAGAATCACGGTTGTCATCCCTTGGTCGGCGATCTTGCCAATTTCCAGAATTTCGACCGTAATAATTACTACGATATCCTCCTCCACGGTATCCTCCTTGATCATAACTCGCTTCTCCTTCCTTCGGTCCACTCATAGGTTTATCGTCGCACTCGGACGATGGATAATTTCCTCCATAATTGTTGCATCCGTCTCGCATTTCCTTCATTTCATCTTTGATATCTTTGTACTGCGAGTCGATTTTTGAGGTTAACGCTTCCATCTTCTCCATGAGTTTTGAGGTATCGGTGTTTTCGACAAAAGCAACGGTTTTTCGGAGAAGTTTGGTTTTGGAATCTTTGGACCAATCAAGTTTGAGAAGTACTCGATCTTCGAGCAATTGATGTGCATCGTTGGGAGTCTTATAGAGAAAAATTCCTCCAGCATCAAGGATGCCTTGAGAGATTTCATCTAGTCCATGGTAAAAGATTTGGATAATGGTTCCTTTTGATAGTCCATGTCCATGACAACTACGAAGCAAATCTTTTATTCGAAGCCAAGCTTCGACAAGTGATTCGTTTGGGTTTTGGTTGAAAGCATGAATTTCTCCCATTAATCGATCAAACATGGCAGGTGGAAAGAATCGGCTCACAAAAGCTTGCCTCATCTCCTCCCAAGTATTGATGATTCCCGGGGTTAATTCATTGTACCATACTTTAGCATCTCTGGCGAGTGATGATGGGAAAAGTTTGAGTTTGATGGCATTGACATCGGTGTCGCCATAACGAAACATGCCGCAAATTTCGATGAATTCGGCAATGTGCTTATGCGGATCGGCCCGCGCACGGCCATCGAATTGTCGGTCTTTGATCATAGAAAGGTGATGTCCCTTCACGGTGAAGTTGTCACCAAGGTTAATAGCAACAATAGCACTTTCGGGGGTTGGTGCTACGGTCCAGTTGGTTCCCCACATGGGTTGATCGTCCGCCATGGGAAAAGGTAAATTGGTGAAAGGGTTGAAAACAACTTTGGCTTCTATGAGGTTATCAAATGGTGGGTTTGGTACTCTTGGTACACGATTTTCCAATGGTATGAAACGTGTTCTCCTTCTTCTTCGAATCAATCGTTCGGGGTTGGTAAGAGGTGTAATTGGTTCAATTCCTGCTGCTCGAGTGTTCATACAATGTCCTAGAGAATCCAGGCAATATCTAAACACACGGACAAACAACGAAAAACGTTTTATATGGGTCAGAGAAGGTAACCGGATCGGTTGCGGAATACGACCGATCGGTTAGACTAGATGATTGATGGACAAACTCGTAACCGATTCGGTTGAGGAGCAACCGGATCCGGTTAAGGTTTCTGAGAATTTTTTTTGGTTGAATCGACTTTGGGAAATTCAAAAACTTGTTGAAACATAATCAAATCCCCGGAAGCGGCGCCAAAAACTTGATGTGCTGGTTGTGTACAAGTTTTAAATTTATAAAAGGTGAATTACCAATATTACCAATAACACATACGAGCAAGTATACTCGTCCGTTATAGCAAGATTATGAAGGTAAGTCGGGATCGTTCGCAGGGATTTGAGTGAATCTAAGCACAAGTTTGAATTAACGGAGTCTATCCAAAACATATAACAAAGCAAATAGATATAATGAAATTCAGATGATTAAAAACTACACTTGCTTAAGCTAGTTTAATATCATAGATTAATGTGATTGTGTTAACCTCTTAACATGTTGGTTATGATAATTAGTTGGTGTACTAATCTATTGTTCTTACAAGTTAAACCATGATCAAGAGTTTAGTTTATAAAAACAAGCATTAAGTCTAGCCAATCAATTCAAAATCAATTCAAGTTTCATAAGTCTACATACATAAACTTAAACACAAAAACATCCACTTGTTCATCAAATTGCTTAAGAAATGGTCAACACAAAAGGTAACCGATCATAGACAAAAGGCTACAATTGATTCTCAATAACTAATCTTACGACCATTTAGATGTTTCCAACCAATCCAATTTGATAATCAAAAAGCGTTTCTATTACAACCACACCTTAGTTCCTTTGTGTAATCAAGAATAATGGGTAAAAACAATCATCCATAGACAAAATGATTATGACTAGTTGAATAACAATAAGTTCTTTCGACCCCAATGATTACTATCAATTAGCCAAACTTGATTAACAAATGTCACTATGAAACTTTAGCACAATTGGATCTTAGAATCAACTTGAAATTGAATTAAAACATGTTAACACAACCACTAACTAATCATATGATAATCAACATCATTTAAGCAAGTGCATAAAGAAACTAGCCACTCATAGCAAACATAAACATAAACTCAGAACTTTGAACATTAGAAAACATGATTAAAGGTCTTACAATGATTGAAATGAGATTACAAATGATGTAGTAATGATGCCTCAAGTATTGGTGATGACTTCTTGATGGTTTGACCTCCAAATGATGACTTCTTGGACCTCCAAAGTTTCCTGGAACTTTATGAATGAATTTAGGCTTTAAGAGAGTAGTAGTCGTGGTAAGATAGGTGTGAGAGAAGATCTCTCAAGTTGTGGTGTATTTGGATTATGAAAACATACACAAATGAGTCCTATTTATACTACTCTCAAGCCCTAGGGGTTATAAATGCATTTCTTGGTCACCAAGGAGCTTGGAAGGGACTAGAAGACATGTAGGAAGGGACTAGAATCGTTTGGAACAAGTTTGGAACCTTAGTAATGGAAAAATGGCTGAAACAGGACCTCCAACCGGATCCGGTTGAGCTCCAACCGAATCGGTTGGTCTTGCTGACTAGTCTCCAACCGAATCGGTTGCGGGTCTCGACCGATCGATTGGAGCAAAATCACAAAAAGTCATAAATGGTAAAGTTGTAGATCTTTCTCTTAGCTATCCGTGGCCGTGAACCGGGGGTCAAACGGAGTCCGTATGCAAAAGTTATGGCCAAAATGGTGAAGGTATGTCGGGAACAACGAGGCTTCCAATATCTTTTCGTTTAAGCTTCTCTTCTTCATTTCTTTCTCGTTTTCCTTCTTGAACTTTATTCTTGAGTCTTTGGACCACTAACTTGATAACTTTATCTTCTCGAATATACTCCACAAGTCTTGCTTTGGTCGGGAATTCTTCATATATGGAGAAATCTTCGTATTTTACTTCTTTTTCCGTCTTTTTCTCCACTTTCCTGTACTTGGCTACAAATGAACTTGCAAACACACTTTTGTACGATTAAGCATTAAAAGCATATGATTATAACCAAATAACACACATAAAATCATGGATAACGCTACTAAAAACATGCACAATTTGAGCGTTATCATGAGCATTCCCCATAAACATTAGAATTGTTTTAACATCATAATACTTATTGTAGATATCATGTCTTCTTTCGCCTACCCCATTATTATCCCATCAGACTCAGATATTGAGGACACTTTTCATCTACCAATGCGCATGTATCACTAATCCTACCAACCTATACCCCGACATCTTGAAACTACTCTTCATCATCAGACGATAATTTCTATCTTATTGAAGCATTAACATCGTCTCAAGAAACTACTACTTTTCCATCACCACCACCACCATTTCCCTTTTCCATCCCTACATGTGATGAGTTGGATCACTCATTGTGGATGGTACCACGACCACCATTGATTCAACAAGAATGTCAGCATGGGCACTATAGCATCTCAGATATAATCAACGCATTCCTTCATGACACACTAAACCAAGAAGTTGCCAATCAACCAGAGTTACTAGGATATTCTAAACCTATAATAGACTAGTGTGATAATACTAGTTATCTTTTGTACTTCTAAACTGATTAGACTCAGTTAGAAAAATCTATGTAATCCATGTAATAGCTAATAGTAGTAAAACGTTGTAATTACTAAACTGAAAGTTTCAGTTAGTAAATTTTGAAGAAGCTTGTAATAGGTTTCAATTTTGTAAATCAATCAACGTTATATGAATAAAACTATTGTTTTATGCTATCGTGTGTTATGGTTTAAACCTCCAACGTTATTATTTTATCATTCCAGTCTAAAATCGTGCTTATTTTACCAACCCTCTGCTTACGAAATATATTTTATATGATAGAATCATGCCGCCAAAGAAAGCTAAAGCACCTCAACCAATGACTCCAGCTGCTATTGAGCGAATGATTACTGAACGAGTGAATGCGGCAATTAACGCTGAACGAGCAGCCGCTGCTGATAAGGTTTTAAAATGTACCTTTTTGAGGGGTCGTTTAAGCCCTTATTTGATCACTTTTGTATCCGTTATTACTTAATATCGTTCCTTTTCACTTTTTAGGTCTCTTGAAGGCAAATTGCTGTAATGGCACTTATTTGGACGAAAAGGCGCAAATATACGAAGAAAATGGCCAAAGTCAAGAATCGAGACACTCAAGCTGCTGAAATACAAGGTGACGGCGTCACTGCTTAACTGCGACGCCGTCGGAGCATTTTGTGACGACACAGAAGCCAAATTTCTTATTTTCAAGTGACGGTGTCAGGCTTTAAAAGAGTAGGCCGTCGCAACTCAGACGGCCTAGATTTGATCCAGACGGCGTCAGAAGCTGAAGAGGACGGCGTCACAAGAACAAGGTGACGCCGTCGCAAGACTAACATGGCCAAGACGAAACCCTAATGACGGCGACCCGACGGCGTCACAAATCATAAGGTGACGCCGTCGCATATGTAATCTTATATATAGAATCCGAAGTTTTCAGTTTTAGTGTGTAGTCTTTTTGGAGTAAAAACCTAAAACGAACCAAGGCTGTCTTGTACAGTATTTTAGGGTTCCAAACCCTAACTTACATCAAGATAAGTGTTTTACTTCATTAATTCAATTATGTCTTTGATTATTTGTGTGTATGCTTGCATGTTCTCCATGTTCGGCTAATTTACTTGTGTGTTTGCTTAGGGAATATGAAACTTAATTATTAAATATTGATTGGTTGTCTCTTATCTTAATTGATTAATGATCTAGTAATGCGATAGGTCATTCGTTGTGTAATTAATGCTTGATTAATCTTTGTGAACCTTAGGCTATAGCACTTAGAGCGGTTGTAGGCTAAACCATCCAAAAAGGGCCTTAGAGTTAGAGTTTATAATCCCTAGAGGGTTTTGTAGACGAGACCATTTGGTAAGTTCAAAGAGTTAGGGATAAACGCATACCCTACGACTTTAGACACACAACGCGATTAAGAATAAGGACGTGACAATTCAACCATCAATAGGAGATAATTAAGGAGTAATAAAACCTAAGTGAACACATCTTTAAACTATCATACGAGCACACAATAATTAGACATAGACTACATACACCTTAGATTAGATAATTAGATAAGTAGAGTAATCGGTAGAAATACCAATCCAAAGCCCGAGATTCGTACCTTTCCATTTCCTAAAAAACATAAAAAGATAAAAAATAATCTTCCTTAACCCCAACCTTAGCGTAGTAACTTCTCACTAGCATTCCTATTCCCCTAGAGAACCATATCAATACCCGTGGCTTACCCTAATACTACACTACAACGATTAGGTTCACTACCTAGGGTGTTATAAAACTTGCTCGAAGAAAAGGAAGTTCCTTTGACCCCGAACGATGCGTATAGCATTATCAAGTTCCGGGGAATAGAATAGCTAGTTAGTAGTCCACCTCGTTTAGGTTTCTTTGCTTGATTCCTATCAAGTAAATTTTTCTCAATTTTTAGCTTCTCGTAGTCTATCCCCCTTCTTCGTGACCTTTGTTCGTAACCCCATCACTTTTCATCATGGAAGGTGATAACCCCCCTCAAATCATTGTCCCGCCAAGAGCCCGTACTCTTGGTGAATACTCGAGACCAAGCCACCTAGGCTATAGGAACACCATTGAGCTTCCCGATGAAGCCCAAACTACAGCCCTGCGATCCGACACCATCCGATTGGTGCAAAACGGATGTGCATTCCATGGACTTCGTTCCGAAGATCCTAATCAGCATCTGAGGGATTTCCTCAAAATTGTCGATTCCATTGACCTTGATGCTACTACTCGGGAGACCACGCGCCTGCGTCTCTTCCAATTCTCTATACCGGACCAAGCTAGTAATTGGCTTGAGCGACTTCCCGCCGGCTCCATCTCAAGTTGGGATGATCTCACCTCTCACTTCCTTGCTCAATTTTTCCCACCAGGAAGAACCACTAAACTTAGGCGAGATATCTTAACGTTTCAACAACTTCAACGTGAGTCTCTCTACAAAGCATGGACTCGATTCAACGACCTACTCCGTAAACTACCCTATCATGGTATTGATCTTTGGCTTCAAATCCAAATCTTCTATGACCATATCGATTTCATCACTCGACGATCCATTGATCAAGCCGCCGGTGGAAGGCTCAGCGACTTTAATGCAGAGAGATCTTGGGATATTATAGAAGAGCTTGCTGATCAAATCTACGAAGACTGGAATGAATCTCCTGAAACCACTGTTAATGTGGTTAATGCCATATCAACTCCTCTTGAATCCTCCGACATCACCGATGAGAAAATGAGTGCTATTGAGAGAGGGATTGATTATCTTATGGAAAGGCATAAAAGAGCTTCCGTACAAATCCCTCGAGAAGCAGCCAATTCCGCCAATTCCACCAACCACCCAACACCTTTTTCGGAATCCCCAAGTCGTGAGCAAAACCCCAATTCCGAAAGGCACTTCCGCTCTACTTCCCCAATACCACTCTCACCAAGCTTTAAGGAACAAATGAGGGAGTACATGGCAGCTCATACAGAGAGATTAGCCAAATTTGAAGAGTAGGTTTATAGACAGAGAGAGGAAATGCAAGCAAAAATGACGGAAATGATGAACCTGGCAAAAGAATATACCAAAACAAAAGTTCCCGAAAAGGTACTAATAAGAAGCAACGATTGTCCTCCCACTTCGTTCGTTAACGCCATTTCCATTATGCCTGAGGATGGAAAGGTTGAGGTGAGGAAAACTGAGGAAAGTAAGAGGGAGGAACCTGAACCTAATGATGAGCCTGAGACCATTGAGTACTACCTTAAGCACGAAATTAACAGAAAGACCATTGCAAACCTAGTAAACAACTTTAGGTACAATGAGGCTCTTAGGGAAGCCCTTGAAGGAAAAATAACAGAAGAAGAGTATGACGCCCTGCCTATGGGACCTCTGTATGAGTTGGTTCTAAAAAAACCATTAACGAAAAAACGAGACACCACGGGGAACTTCGTGATACCATGTAGCATAGGTGATATTGATAATATAAATGCCTTAGCTGATCAGGGGACTGATGTGAACATAATGCCATTATCAATTTATAATAGGTTGACTAAGGAGAAGCTAGCCAAGACCAATCTTAGACTTTCCTTAGCTAATCACACCTATGTCTACCCTATAGGAATCGCGGTGGATATTCTAATAGAGGTGGCTAATATCGTTTATCTGGTGGATTACGTGATCATAGATGTTGAGGAAGATAGAAACATGCCACTAATTCTTGGGACACCATTTCTGGCCACCGCCAAGGCAACCATCAAATGCGGGGAGGGCATCATGATACTTAAAAGCAGAAAAGGGTACGCTAGAATACCCATCATTCCAAGATATCCTCTTAAGATCATGGAGATGATTACGGGTGAAAAACCACAAGCCCCTAGCAATATAGATGAGAAGAAAATGAATGATTGGGAAAAAGGGCTTAGGGATTTTATGGTTCAAGGATTGTATGCAACATTGTGGAAGCCCGATAAGAAGTTAGGAAATAATCCCACTTCGATACCAAAGGCACAAAAGAACCCTAAGGAATTTATAAAGGGAGAAAAAGTACTTTTGTACAAATCACGGATAAGGGCATTACAAGGTAGAAACAAACCAAGATGGTTTGGGCCTTTTACAGTGAAGGAAACCAATCTAAAGGATAAAACCGTCACCATAATAGATGACGTTGGCAAGGAATCCACGGTAAGCATACAACGTCTGCGCCCTTTCGACGAAGGGAAAGTGAAGAAAGGAGGTGACGGTAATGAAGTTACGTAGGAGCACGACTACGAGTCTAGCTACAAGACTCATAAATAAAGAAAAGCGCTTCGTGGGAGGCAACCCATGCTTAATTGTTTGCTTGTTAGTGTCATATATCTTTTATTGATTACTTATTCTCATGTTTAAATTTGTAAAAATGCTTTATTTTGTTTTTAACCTCGTCTTAATTGCATATAAAGGTATTTTACATAAAGGATAAGTGTAGGGAGGATTACACACTTTTTCAAAGAAACATAAACATGAGAATAGCAATTCATTAAAAGATATATATGTGTGTTTGTTCGAGTCAAATGCTTGTATCGAGTCATAACGGATGTTTTGCAGAAATTTTTCCAGATTCTAAAGATAAAAATTTTCCAGAATTTTTTTCCAGAAAATCGCAGACCAGTTTTTGTCAGGATAACCTGACGGCGTCAGGATCGCAACCTGACGGCGTCAGGAAGGAGTAAAAACAACAGATTATTTTTTTTCTCGTTTTCTAAGCTACTTATAAATTTTTGGAATTTTCCAGGTCTTAATTTTCTAGAAATTCTGTAAACATCCATTCCACAAGCATTATATCCTAGTTTAGTAGAGTCTTATATATATTATTACCGCCGATTTTACGCGAAGGTTTCGTTTGTTTTCTTCAAGTGTGTAGGTTTTATTTATCAAGAAGAAGAAAAAAAAAAGATTGGAAGGAGCTTTTCACGCATACATTTTTCTTGGAAAGGATTTAACCACCACTTCACACACGGATCCTACCGAGCTAATCAGGGGAGTACTAGTTTCTTTCGTTTTTAATTACCTTCCATTATCATAACTTTGATACTTTCGGGGAACATTGGGGACAATGTTCAGTTTAAGTGTAGGGAGGGAAAATAAAACGGGAACTTAGAAACTATGCTTATCCTTGATTATTTGCTTTGTCCAATTGTATTTATGTAATAAACCATGAAAAAATGTCGGTTAGGGTAATTTTGGCACCAAATTTAAAATTTTTCATGACATATAGGAGTGGGCCATTAGTCTTAACAAAAGCGTCTCACGGATAGGAAGTTGCATGACTAGCACTAAAACCCATTACCACCTAAATTCCACCCAAAATGTGAGGATCACCCTTAGATTAGTAGGAATTAAAGCATTCATCTTTAATGCTTAGAGTGTGAACCGGTAGTATAATAGATTCTAGAACTTGTTTTGTGATGCATTCCGAGATCGCTAGTAAGACTACACTTGTGTAGTTAGGAATAACTAAATGATAAGAGGCATTAGGATAACCCTTGTTTGATACCCGTAATATAATTACTTCTTCCACATCGGTTGAGTAATTCCCCACACCTTTGCGTTGTACTCATCTTTAGTACACGATACCCCTAGTTAACCCCTCAGAGCCTATCCTTTTCGCGGTTCTCGTGATGTTTCGGTTTTTCCGGAATATCAATGAAGAGTATTGTTTACACCCCACCCCCAAATATACACCCAAATCGCCTTAGTTCAATTATCTAGTTGCTTGCATGAGTTGCTAAGTCGAGTCATATCCTTTGTACACAGTGTTGAGACGATTGGGACTCATGGGAAAAAGTTAAAGTTTATGAAATAACTGGAAGGGAACGTTAAATTCCCTTATTTGCGTAATAACATACCCCAAGTGTTTTGATCTTTTCAATTCGGGTCAAATTAGTGTTAGAGTAATAAAAACTCAAGTGTAGGGATGTGCCTATAAATCTCTATCGTTTTGATGTTACCGTAGAAGATGGTAGAGTAAAAGTGTATGAAAAAAAAAAAAAAAAACATACGGGCTACCATCCTACATCTATCCTTTAAATTTATGTTTGTTTGTTTCAGTTATCTAGAGTTTAGAGTGTCGAGTCTTGGCTTAGCAACGCCATTCTTCGTATGCTTGTAACATAGAGATTTTTGACTTGCCACCACTAAATAGCCTATCCCACCAAACCCTTTGTTTCCCTACCGTAAGCCTAACATTACAACCCTTTAAAGACCTCTTTGATAGTCTTTCCTAGGTGTTTACGCAAAAGCGATGGAGGTTTGATCTATTCTCAAGCCTATGGTAATCTATGTACTAGGACCGGTTAATGAGTGTTTATCTTCCATTTCCAACTTGTTTATTTTATATACACCCGAGAGATGTGAGTATCCAAACACCCCATGTGAGGTGCTAGTATGTAATTTCCGTGCTTGTTATGACTTTTGCGGGGCTTATATGTGTTGTGGACTATTTTAAACCAATGCTTCATGACCCCTAACTTATAAATTAATTGGCTAAAAGCACATTTGCTTGAGGACAAGCAAATACCAAGTGTAGGGATATTTGATAAGGTTTTAAAATGTACCTTTTTGAGGGGTCGTTAAAGCCCTTATTTGATCACTTTTGTATCCGTTATTACTTAATATCGTTCCTTTTCACTTTTTAGGTCTCTTGAAGGCAAATTGATGTAATGGCACTTATTTGGACGAAAAGGCGCAGATATACGAAGAAAATGGCTAAAGTCAAGAATCGAGACACTCAAACTGCTGAAATACAAGGTGACGGCGTCACTGCTTAACTGCGACGCCGTCGGAGCATTTTGTGACGACACAGAAGCCAAATTTCTTATTTTCAAGTGACGGTGTCAGGCTTTAAAAGAGTAGGCCGTCGCAACTCAGACGGCCTAGATTTGATCCAGACGGCGTCAGAAGCTGAAGAGGACGGCGTCACAAGCACAAGGTGACACCGTCGCAAGACTAACGTGGCCAAGACGAAACCCTAATGACGGCGACCCGACGGCGTCACAAATTATAAGGTGACGCATTCGCATATGTAATCTTCTATATATAGAATCCAAATTTTTCAGTTTTAGTGTGTAGTATTTTTGGAGTGAAAACCTAAACCGAACCAAGGCTGTCTTGTACAGTATTTTAGGGTTCCAAACCCTAACTTACATCAAGATAAGTGTTTTACTTCATTAATTCAATTATGTCTTTGATTATTTGTGTGTATGCTTGCATGTTCTCCATGTTCGGCTAATTTACTTGTGTGTTTGCTTAGGGAATATGAAACTTAATTATTAAATATTGATTGGTTGTCTCTTATCTTAATTGATTAATGATCTAGTAATGCGATAGGTCATTCGTTGTGTAATTAATGCTTGATTAATCTTTGTGAACCTTAGGCTATAGCACTTAGAGCGGTTTTAGGCTAAACCATCCAAAGAGGGCCTTAGAGTTAGAGTTTATAATCCCTAGAGGGTTTTGTAGACGAGACCCTTTGGTAAGTTCAAAGAGTTAGGGATAAACGCATACCCTACGACTTTAGACACACAACGCGATTAAGAATAAGGACGTGACAATTCAACCATCAATATGAGATAATTAAGGAGTAATAAAACCTAAGTGAACACATCTTTAAACTATCATACGAGCACACAATAATTAGACATAGACTACATACACCTTAGATTAGATAATTAGATAAGTAGAGTAATCGGTAGAAATACCAACCCCCAAATCCAAACCCCGAGATTCGTACCTTTCCATTTCCTAAAAAATATAAAAAGATAAAAAATAATCTTCCTCAACCCCAACCTTAGCGTAGTAACTTCTCACTAGCATTCCTATTCCCCTAGAGAACGATATCAATACCCGTGGCTTACCCTAATACTACACTACAACGATTAGGTTCACTGCCTAGGGTGTTATAAAACTTGCTCGAAGAAAAGGAAGTTCCTTTGACCCCGAACGACACGTGTAGCGTTATCAGCTGCCGCTGAAGCCGCCGCTGCCGCTGAAACCGCCGCAGCCACTGAAGCCGGTAGGCTTGCCGCTGCCGCTGAAACTACCGCAGCCGCTGAAGCTGCTAGGCTTGCCGCAGCTAATGCAACTAGAGGTTGCTCATACAAAGAATTTATGAGTTGCAAACCCACAAATTTCAAGGGTTCAGAAGGAGCCGTGGGTTTAACTCGCTGGTTTGAAAGAATGGAGTCTGTATTTTCAATCAGCAAATGCGCTGAAAGTGACAAAGTTCAATATGCCACTTGTACACTACTAGATCAGGCATTATCATGGTGGAATGCAGTTGCTCAACCAATGGGCATCACAAATGCTTATAAAATCTCTTGGGTCGCTCTAAAGGGTTTAATGATCAAGGAGTATTGCCCTCGTAGTGAAGTACAAAAGTTGGAAGTGGAGTTTTGGAACCATGTACTCAAAGGTGTTGACATCACAACTTACAACCGCCGATTTCAAGAATTGGTGATACTATGTCCATCAATGGTTCCAACAACTGAAAAGCTGTTAGAGAGATATATTTGGGGACTTACGCCTATCATTCAGGGAAACGTGACATCGTTTGATCCAAAGTCACTTGATGATGCTATGCGAATGTCTCGAAATCTCATGGATCAAGCGGTTCGAGCAGGGGCTATCCAGGGACAGAATCTCAATAGCAACACTACCACCAACAACACCAACTACCGTAACAACAACGACAATACCAACAACAATAACAACAACAAACGACAATGGGATAACAACCAAAGAAATACTTCCAACAACCAAAACCGCAACACCCAATACCATCAGCAACAAAACAAAAGACAAGAAGCCTCAACGGCTTATGTTGCAGCACCAGCTAGAGGCAATTATGGGGGAATCTACCCACAGTGCAATAAATGCTACTATCATCATATGGGTCCCTGCCCAGCCATGTGCCGCAAGTGTCAAAAACTAAGACATTCTACTAAAGACTGTAAGAGCGATGCCATGGCTACTGGAAGTAATACAAAGCCAATAGTTACATGCTTCGGGTGTGGAGAAAAAGGGCACTACAGAGACAATTTCCCTCAAAACCGTGGCCAACAAGACGGAGGTGCTCGTGGTAGAGCCTATGTTATGGGCAACGATGAACCTCAACAAGACCCGAACGTAGTCACTGGTACTTTTTCACTCAATAACCTTCTTGTTAGGATCTTATTCGATTCCGGTGCTGATATGAGCTTTATATCTTCTACAATTGCACCTTTACTTAATATTACACCAACCACTATGGATACTCACTATAGTATTGAATTAGCCAATAGGAAACTTAGTAAACACCAAAACTGTACCCTTACCTTTTAAAGGAGCATCATCATCAAGTAACAAGTAAATCATGAGGATGTGATTTCTTCAACGGGGGGAGACTGTAACCACCCGCATCTTCAGGCTACTTTTCATTTTTGAGAATTTACTATTCACTTTTACTATTCACATTTACTATTCATTTTCACTATTCATCCGTAAAATTTTTATTTCACATTCTCGTAAGATAAATTATTTTAGTAATGACATGAGAGTTTGACAATCGTTAGATCATTTTCGCAAAAGTTATTAAGAAAACATCGTTATAAAGTTTCATTTTGGACGGTCCACCGTTTAAACATCACGCGCTTAACAAAAATCAACTCTGATAATTTTCCTCACATCAGATTAATTTTTAGATCACTCACGATTAATTTGAGTATTTTTAAAATTCATTTTTATGTCACCAAATAAACCCTGCACTGACAAAACTAAACTTACGTTTTAAACAATTCTACTTACATCCAGACTTAACGATTCCTGCACTGTGTTTCTAATATGTTTTTGACACTTTTACATTTTTTAGAAAAGTCAAACATATTTCCCTCCTCCTTTGACCATAAAGGAATTAACCTTGTACGTTCTACATTTTTGCTTAAATCGCGTAACTTTTAAACTTCACAAATAACTGTTAAGTTATCCCGCGTATGACGAAAACCAAATTTTGACATCTCATATCACTTTTAGACTAATTCTAGTCTACTCTAAATAAATTCATGGTTGTTTCCCTGAAATCTCGTTCTTTTCTGATAAATTGCATTTTTCACGTATTTAGCTTACGTTTCTAGTTTTAGCAGCGTTTACGCGACCCATTAAACTTATCACTCATTTTTATAAGATAATAATAAGTATATTGATGAGGTTAATCATTCCTATAAGTTTCATATTTTTACGATACCCGGTTTTACGTTTCGTGACTTAACGACTTACAGTTGACGATTAACGGAACCAAAACTCACCCCGGAAACAAGATAATACCAAAATTAGCAAAGTCATCTTATCCTACTCTTACAAACCACCTCTAGGGGGGGGGGAGTCACCATATAATGGTGGCATGTGATAAGTCTTGCTTACACTAGATCATTACATGTGTTTACTTACATGACTAAGTTTTACTTAATCTTGTAACACATGTTTAACTTAGCTAGCAAGACTTAGTGATTCACCACCCTTGCACCTCATCAAGGCCATATAAATACCCCCTCCCCCCCTCTTAGGTCATTCCATATCACAAAAATATCACACATTCATTAGCTAGTTTCCTTTCAAGTATTATTCAAGAGTTTAAGTCCTTATCAATTCCAAAGTTCATGTTAAGCTTTGATTGATCCAAGTACTAGTTTCTTCCATCCTTTTATGACCACCAATCCACACAAGAGGTGTTCTAGTAGAAGACTTCAAGTGTTTTCCCAAGTCATCTCAACTTAGTATCAAGAGGTTGAAGAATTTGGAAGCTAGGGTTACTAGTTCTTGTTCTAGTTCTTGATCCTTGATTTTCCTTTCTTAAGTTGAAAGCCAAAAGTTGTAAGCATAACTAACCACCACTCTTGCTCTACATCATTTACATGTTTTATATTCTTAAATCTATGCTATATATGCTCATATGTTGGATCATGATGTACAAAAATCTTTAAAACAAGTTATAAGAGCTTATATGTTAAACTTGGGTTAATAAGTGTTTAAATGATAAACTTTTGTACAAAGTTTCCATAAAATCGACCACATATAGATCTGATACTTTTCATATTCTTGTAGATAATATTAAAAAAAAACGTTGAAATTTGAATCACCCGAAACGGACACACGAGTCAAAAGTTATGACAAAAAGAAATTAGCGAAGCTAAAATATGAATCTGCCAAAATAACTTTCTGCCTAAATTCCGAATTTTTTTGAGTCCCTTCTAGTCCGTTTCATCAAAAAGTTAAAACACGAAAGTTGTCCAGAACGAAGTTTTCCTTCAATTTTAAAAAAGCTCGAACCTTGAAAACGCATAAATAGGCCATAATCTTTCAAAAACAGAAACTGCCATAAATATAGTCTCATAACTATACTTTTGTCACAACTAAAAGCAAACCAAGAGGCCTAATGGCCATAAGCCAAGACCACGGCTACGGATAAGGCCAAATCTAAGTCTCAAGACCATGGTAGTCAAGACCAAAGTCACGGCAAGGCCATGGCTAAAGCCTCAACACTTGTTTGCCCAAGACCGTTAACTATGGTAATTATACTTATGAAACGACGAGAACTTGTAAAAACTAGATACTTATTAAAACATGATAAACTTTATGTTATAAGAACCTTCACTCAAAACATATGTTGTATTTACTAAGTTCTACAATAGTAGGGAGCTTCATGTGAGTGGTTTCATTTGAGTAAAACGTATCGACGAGTTGTTAGATTTACGATTTAAAGTGTCCTAGCTCCTCGAACGTTTACTGCATGACCTCTGAATTATGATGGCCCGAACGGTAGTACGATATCTATAAACTAAATACGTTTTAACATATTAAAGATCTTTCTATAAACATCAAATGATAATTGACTACATCATGATCAACATAGAAATATATATAGAATGGTTTATATTTTCCTAAAACATTATTCCAAACTTAAGATGCAACATTTCATTTCTAGGTTGCACGTAGGAGTTCTCCGACTTATCCATCATCCGTTAAAGTACTTAACATCATTTACACTACGGTGAATTCATAGCCCCACATTCTATTACTTAAATTGTTTTACAAACCCTTGGGGGAGATACATGCTTTATTTTTAACCGAACACATTGCTTTCAAACTGTATACTTATGTGATTATTTTACTTGCACTAAGTTACCGCATTTGCCAATCTTAAGTCCCTAAATCATGAATCATTAATCACGAGTGAAGTGAGCGCGAATATTGTGGATAGATCTATCGGGATTGACGAATCCCGTTTGTTTGACCAGGATCCGGTAAACAAACGCACTATTACATCAGGTAAAATGGCAAATTTTACCTACTTGGGGCATCAGTTACTATTATATGACAGCAAGTTAACGCCTTGATTGCATGATGCTTAGTGAATAATAACTGTTTTGTTTTCTAAACCATAAATGTGAGACTAATTACCTCACGTTATGAATATTGTGTTCAACTGATTTCCTAAACTCTATGAATTTCACTCAACCTTTGTGTTGACAGTTTTAAGCATGTATTTTAGGTCCATAATGTCGGAAGTTGGCACGGAAGGGCAAGAACAAGATCAAGAAGGCTATAAATAATTTATCATTCACAAAACATCAAAGACTTATATTAATGTATTTTGTAAACAATGAAACCAACTGGGACCTATTTTGTAAACTCTGATATATTTGAATGATAAAGCTTTCTTAAAACGACTCATTTAGAGATCGTTTTCTATTATTATGACTGTTGTGCCATGAAGTAACACCCAGTTTGAATTCCGCTACGTATCTCGAAATTGGGGGTGTTACACAAATGGGGACTAAACTTTTGAGTTAATTGTTTTTTAGGTGTGCTTAAAGGTCGACCTGAATCCAGATGAATGGATCAAGGATAGCGGGTGCACGAGGCACATGACCGGTAATAAAGACTTGTTTTCCACATATGAATCCTTCAACCTTTAACCATTAACGATGTGTGTCACATAGAAAACCTAAACTTCAACCTTCTAAGTATAGGGCAAATATGTGATAAAAAGTGTAACGTACTTTTTAGTGAAACCGGTAGTAAAATATTGAAAAATGGAATTACTATAGGAATAGGCATTAGAAAACATGGAGTCTATGTCATTAAAATCGGTAATGAACCTAAAGACAAACTTTGTCTTACTTCTATGGATGATACTTCGACCTTATGGCATCGAAGATTGGGTCACGCCAATATGCGACTTCTTCAATCGCTATCATCTAAAGAACTAGTAAGAGATCTACCAAAATTAAAATACCAACATCACTTCTGTAATGCTTGTAACGTAGGAAATGCTAGTCACAAAGCTAAAAATATGGTCTCTACTACTAAGTGTCTAGAAATACTTCACATGGATTTATTTGGTCCATTCGCTATTCAAAGTTATGGAGGTAACTACTATACTTTGGTCATAGTAGATGATTACTCTAGGTACACATTTACTAAATTTTTAAAGAATAAAACTGAAACGTTCGATTACTTTGAAATATTAAGTAAGAAAATCCAAAGACAATTAGGAAGTCCTATAGTGTCTATTAGAACGGATCATGGTAGGGAATTCGATAATGAAGTGCAATTTGGAGCTTTTTGTGACGCTAATGGTATTACTCACAATTTCTCGGCTCCTCGCACTCCACAATCGAATGGGGTAGTTGAAAGGAAAAAATAGAACCTTACAAGAAATGAGTCGCACCATGTTAAATGAGCAATCTATTCCTCAAAATTTTTGGTGCAATGCCGTTGATACATCAACGTACATACTTAACCGAGTCTTAATTAGACCATTTTTGGGTAAAACTCCATACGAGTTACTTCGAGGAAAAAAGCCTACGTTAGAACATTTTAGAGTCTTTGGTAGTAAATGTTTTCTACTTAAAACTAAAGATTACCTAAATAAGTTTGATCCTAAATCAACCGAAGGTATCTTTTTAGGTTACTCCCCTAATAGCAAAGATTATGTTATATTAAATAAAGAAACAATGAAGGTTGAAGAGTCAATAAACGTAAAATTTGATGAGAGTCCACCTAAACCTACCCAACCTTTTGTCGATTACGAGATAATCGAAAGTGAAGCCATAGAAATAAAGAAAAATACAAACAAAGAAGATGAACCATTAAACAATGAAATCATCAATATTAAAGAGTCTAAAGATCACCCCGTAGATAAGGTCATAGGAAAGTTAAATGAAAGAATCTTAAGGTCTCAAGTCCAAAACCAAAGTAGTTTATTTTGTTTTGTCTCAACCATAGAACCTAAGAATACACGAGAAACCATAAAAGATGAAAGTTGGGTAATGGCTATGCAAGAAGAGTTAAATCAATTTGTTTCTAATGATGTTTAGACACTTGTCTCTCCACCTAATAACCAAACCATAATAGGAACTAAATGGGTATATAAAAACAAGTTAGATGCAAATGGTGTAGTGTCTAGAAACAAAGCTAGACTCGTTGCCCAAGGGTATAAACAACAAGAAGGCATAGACTTTGATGAGACCTATGCTCCTATGGCTAGATTAGAGTCTATAGGAATACTTCTTGCTTATGCTTGTGCTAATGATCTTAAGATTTTTCAAATGGATGTTAAAAGTGATTTTCTATATGGCTTTATTAATGAAGAAGTTTATGTAGCTCAACCTCAGGGCTTTATCGATTTCGAAAAACCTAAACATGTGTTTAAATTAAAGAAAACTCTTTACGGTCTTAAACAAGCCCCAAAAGCTTGGTATGATAGACTTAAGTCATTTTTAATCAAAAACAACTACACCATGGGGTTAGTTGATAATACACTTTTCACTAAGAAAAAGGAATCACATATAATTATTGTTCAAATATACGTGGATGATATTATATTCGGATCTACTTGTCAAGACATGTGTGATGATTTCTCAAAAATCATGCATGACGAGTTTGAAATAAGTATGATGGGAGAACTGAGTTTCTTTCTTGGTCTACAAATCAAACAACTAGAAGATGGTATCTTCTTTAATCAATCTAAATACATAAAAGAGATGTTAAAGAAATTTGGTTTAAAAGAGTCAAAACCCGAAAGAACACCAATGTCATCCGACACTAAACTTACAAAAGATGAAGACGGTGAATCCGTTGATAACACAAAATACCGTGGCATGATTGGTAGTCTTCTCTATCTTACGACTAGTCAGCCGGATATCATGTTTAGTGTTTGTCTATGTGCTAGGTTTCAAGAAGATCCTAAAACATCACATCTAGAAGCGGTCAAAAGAATATTTAGATACATTAAGGGTATGACTCAATTGGGATTATGGTATCCTAAGGTTACGGGGGGGGGGGGGGGGGTAGAAACTATTGTATATGCGGATTCTGACCATGCAGGTGATTATGTTGACCGAAAAAGTAAAAGTGGTGTATGTACTTTTATGGGATGTTGCTTAACATCTTGGTTCTCAAAGAAGCAAACGACATTGGCCATATCAACAACCGAAGCCGAACATGTCTCCGCTAAAAAAGCATGCCAACAAGCACTATGGATGAAACAAGCGTTAGTTGACTACGACATTCATCTAAGTGACATAGCCATTCTATGCGACAACAAAGGTGCTATTGACTTAAGCAAGAATCCGGTGTTGCATTCTCGCACCAAGCATATAGAGACCCGTCATCACTTCTTAAGAGACAATGTTCAAAAGGGGAACATTTCTATTGAGAAGGTGACACCCGAAGACAACATAGCCAACGTCCTCACCAAACTGTTGAATCGGGAACAATTCAACTTGCTTCGTCTTGGTCTTGGTCTCATGAAACAATAGTCGTAATTAGTTTCTAAACTCTACAAGGTATGCAAACATTAGCCTTCTTCTTTTTTGAGTCTAGGATCTCTATTTCACACAGAACTCACAAACATTACGAGAATTTTCAAAACCCAAGGTAGATTTTATTTACAACATGTAATCTCATATTTATTTTTCTTAAATAAAAGATAAACGTTTCATTCAAACAAGAAAAATTTTCAAAATGCTTTCTAAAAGATACTTTTTCCCGTATCATTTTCATAAAAGCTATTTCTCACGTCTAGAACAAACCTTTTTCATTGTTAATACAAAGTAAAAACCCGTTTTTATTGCATCTCATGTCTTTTGAATGTTAAAGGGAACACATAACTAATATGTGTTTTTGGGTACATTCATTTAAGCAACAATGAATTTAGGAGCACTCGGGTTATCTCACATAATAGTATGCTTTTTCACTTCTAGTCTATTTTCCTTTTTTCTTTTTAGGAGTCGAGATAACCGCAACTCCAAATGGTTTGCATATAGGCATACACTAGGCAAAAATGTTTCCAAAAAGAAAAATTTGAGCTGCCTGAGTCATCAGTACCACGGATCCCAGCATTAACGCTGCACGTTTTGTAACATATTGGATTTGACAAACACATCATATCATAATCACAGGTAGGCGTTTAATATTAGGTTTTAGAGAGAGAAAGAGTTAGAGGTTTGGGAACTTAGTGAGAGAAAATGAAAGTATTATTATGAGCTCCAACTCTCTACCTTGGGAGGTAGAGAGTATTTATAGTCTTACACAAATCGCCACCTACGGGCTGTAGATCAAGCATACAGTGGGTAAAGACCCGTCCGTCCTCCAGGATGTTACTTAACTAAATACTACTTAACATTAAATGACTACGACTACGAGCTTTCTAACGATTACTTATACTTGAGGTGACCAACACTTCAATACTTGGATTTACTAAATCCTAACACGTTTCCCTCAAGGGAAGGATCCGTGGGAACCGTGAGACAGAAGCTGAATTTCTCTTCTATTTTTCTCATTTTAGCTATAAACCTTCATATTTCATCATTTTACCTCCTTCACTAATGAGTTTGTTACTTAATGCTTGTGTTCTCATGATCACATGCCTTAAATTCATATTTAATCATTAGATTTTAGTGTATATTTTGGGTCAAGCATTAATTACAATGCACTATTGTAATATATTAGTTTTCACTTACACATCAAACCATAACTCAAAGTGGGCGTATAAGTGGAATTCTAGAGAGAGAAAGTTAGAGGTTTAGGGAACTTAGTGAGAGAAAGTGAAAGATATTATTATGAGCTCCAACTCTCTACCTTAGGAGGTAGAGAGTATTTATAGTCTTACATAAAATGCCACACAACGGGTTGTGGATCAGGCATACAGTGGGTAAAGACCCGTCCGTCCTCCACGGTGTTACTAAACTAAATACTACTTAACTTAAAATAACTACGACTACGAGCTTTCTAACGATTACATATACTTGAGGTGACCGACTCTTTAATACCTGGAATTTCTAATTCCTAAAAATCTCCCCCTAAGGGAGGTCACCTCAAACATATACTAAAATTACATTGAATACAAACAGATATGTCATTAACAATTGTTCTTGCATTCTTGATGTAGTACTTTGCTCCGAAGATCGTAGTCATTGATTCTTCTCATTGCATGTTTGGTTACTCTAGGTGGAGGTCTTTTACTGATCCACGTGATAATAAATTTAAGCCAGCTTTTGAGATCATCAGCTACTTAAAAATCTATGAGATATCCATTGTGGTGTTGGTATTATGTGATGTTGTGACATTCAGACCGACATGCTCACATTCTGGATCATGAAATCTTCTCATCAGAATAGTGGAAGCTTTAGTTGATTCATGATATTGGCAGCAGCGTAGCAGAAGCATGGAGTGAAAATATCAGAGTCATTGATGCACTAATCATGATTTCTTTTGAGATGAATGTGTTAAGTGAGCATGCGGCTATGGATTGACCGCTTCATTATGATCAGCTACAAACGTCGGGTGTAGCTGCATACAACAGTTAGCAATAAAGCTCACGAAAGTGTCTTTGATCACTTTCGTTGAATTGAGGTACACGGCCTACGGTTTCCCGTTGATCAGTACAAGTACTGCCTGTGATCAGGTATAATTCCGAAGAATTTCCTTGACAGGGTTTCGCAGCTGCTCTAGCTGTTCTCAAACCGGAACATCTCAAAGAAGACAACACGGAGTGAGTGAACCAACGGATAGAAATTCACTGATTGATGAAAAGAGATTTGAAAAATAATCGTGTATTGCTCAATAGAAATTGTTTTTGCAATACAACGAAGGTTTTAGTGAACATCAATTATCAATCACAAAACACCTTTTGATTTGAAATGTCCGTACACGGTCGATTTGCTAAAGAAAAGATTTTTAAGCACAAAGACCGGTTTTTCAAAGGTATCCGTCAATCCATAACCTGAACCAGGATTGATTCAAAAGATTGAATCGCCCCATTCTTTCTGTTCAGTTGTCACATGGTTGATCTATATAATAGATCTCACATGCCACCTACCATGAGCTTGTATGATGTTGGCTCCAGAAGGCTTTCCATCTTCATTGTGAATATGTATACACATCACTCAGATGTTCTGGAAATACCACAAGGATAATGCGTAGGACTCAAGATATAATCTCTCTTTCCACATTATGTGAAACAGAGAGTCTTCATTGAAAGTGTCCTAATGAGATTTATTGATGATCTCGTGGCTCTAGACTCAATTTGTGCATATTTGGATCCTGTGCCGGAGACTAGGGAGAGGGTCTCCTTCTTCAATATCAACAATCTCTAAGAGAAAGTCGATAGATAATGTCGGTTCCCCGTGAGAATGAAACAAGTCCTTTTAAGAGGAACTTGAGTGGTTTGGAAAGTTGAAGTGCAGTGCGTCACTGGGTCCATGACATCTTGTCTTCAATACCGATGTTACCATTAGTAGCATATGAATTGAACCCGGTTTCTGCCCTAAGGTTGAATAAATGGAGGGCTATTTGTTTTCACCCTTTTCTCATTCAATTCTTCAACCCCTGCAGTGCTTACCGAGACTTCATAGCTTGAACCTTGTTGGGTTTATTCCAGTACTAGCTCAGTCTCAGTCCGCACTCTTCCCATATCTCATTTTTCTCCTTTTATCATCATACCTAAGAACTCTACACTAACTAGTGGATTGTCCCTGGGTAGATCCCTCCGGTTCTGGCGGATCATGGGAACACATACCTAACCTTATCATCCTAATATCACCGTACATAAAGTAAAGTTGGTCGGTCAATTTGGTATTGTTCATCTGCCATTGGAACCAATTGAAAACCATTTGAAAATCAATCCAGATACTTGTGATAAATTATCAAAACATTTTGTACCTGAATTGTTTTTGATATTTTTAGAACAAGTGCTCCCCCTCAACATGTGCATCAATTGTTTGAAATCGTTTTGCACACGGAGGCAAGAGGAAGAATTTACTTCTTTGATTACCATTTTCTAAAAGATATCAACATCACTTCCCTGATCAAATCAAGTAGATAAAGCATTTCCGGGAAGGATGAGGTTTTCATAAGTTTGCTCCCCCTCAATATGTGCCTCGAGATTTGAAAAGAGTTTTGCACATACTAGAGGGAACCTGCACATTAAGATAAGTGATCACGTTTCAAATCATGGGTTTAAGATAGATGCTCCCCCTCAACATGTGCATAGAAAATTTGAAATCGTTTGTCACATGTAGGAAGGATAGCATGTACATCTTTATAAAACCATTTACCGAATTATCAGTTTAAATCCAATTTAAATCACACATTCTCCCCCGATGACAATTATCAAATCATTTGAGATTTGTGATCTCTTATAGATTTAAATTGATTTTGAAAGCTTTTAAGGAGAATTGTGACTTGATTATAAAAGCGTTTTAACTGATAAGGATCGGATTTTAAGACTTTAAACTCCATTGATAAAACATGCATGAATATCTTTTGAAAACAATTTAATGTCAATTAACTTTTTAATTTAATTGAAATCATTCTCCCCCTCAATCAATGACATAGGTTGTTGATTGAGAGATTGATGTATTGACAAATAAGTCCAAATGATTATCAAAAATAGAGACTGAGTTATTTTCCAAAGCAATTAGTTTTCAGCAGATAAATGTTTATAGAATCAGAGCACGAAATTTTGAAAACATGATAAGGTATGGCTCTGTTCTTTCTTTGAAAAACGGGGTACTGCCTGAAATGACAATAAGCCATTTTATTCTCTTTCTCCCAAAAATATTTTTTGATTTTTTGATTTTTTTTTTCAATTAAAATTCGAACAATATCTAAAGTCCCGTGTCATTCTTTGAATGACAACACAAAGACCGTAGATATTATCGAATTGAGAAAAACATGACAAAAAGACAATATTTTTGGAATTTTTCAAGATTTTTCAATTTTTTTATGGATTTTTGAAAGTTTTATATTTTTCTATTTGATTTTTAAAGGTTTTATAATTTTGTATTTTGTTTTTCGAATAGATATATACAAGAGATAGATGAAGATAGACCTTTACTCCTCGTCTTCCTCCTGAAGACGTTTGAGTGTTTCTGGTTGAAGGCTTTTCAAGCCAAGACGTGGAAGAATAAACTAAAAACGTTCTCTTGGAAGAGCTTTGGTGAAGATGTCTGCTAACTGATATTCAGACCTCACAAAATAGAGTTCCACCACACCTTTTTCCACTTGTTCCCTGATGAAATGATGTCGAATGTCGATATGCTTTGCTCTTGAGTGTTGAACGTTGTTGCATGAGAGAGCAATAGAACTTTTATTATCACAGTACAGAGGGATTTTGTTGAATTCAAAGCCATAGTCAGATAATTGAGATCTCATCCATAAGATTTGAGCACAACTAGATGACATGGCTATGTATTTAGCCTCTGTAGAGGAAATAGAAGTACTCATTTGCTTCTTTGAATACCAGCTCACAAGCTTATCACCCAAAAACTGAGCACCTCCAGATGTACTTCGACGAGTATCTTGACACCCTGCATGATCAACATCTGCATAGGCTGTTAGTGACATACCGGTGTCCTTCGGGTACCAAAGACCCATATTGATGGTTCCTTGGAGATACCGAAAGACCCGTTTAACCGCTTCAAGGTGATTTTTAGTAGGCTTAGCCTGGTATCTAGCACAAATGCAAACAGCGAACAAGATGTCTGGTCTACTAGCAGTGAGGTACATCAGGGATCCAATCATACTACGATATTTCGTTTGGTCAATCATGATCCCTGAGTGGTCCTCATCTAGTTTGGTTCGATCAATCATGGGAGTGTCAACAGGGTCACTTGAATCAAATCCAAATTTCTTTAAGATCTCAGTTGTATATTTAGATTGATTTATGAAAATGCCTCCGAGACTTTGTGAAATTTGTAATCCCAAGAAAAATGACATTTGTCCCATCATTGACATTTGAAATTTTGAACTCATTTTATTTGAAAAACGATCACACTCATTGGGGTCAGTCGAGGCAAAGATGATATCATCAACATAAATTTGAACATGAATTAAATGTTTGCTTGACTTCCTGGTGAACAATGTTGGATCAACTGCTCCTTTGCTAAATCCGGTAGATAGAAGAAACTTTGACAGTGTATCATACCATGCCCTTGGAGCTTGTTTTAAACCGTAAAGAGCCTTCTTCAAACGATATACGTGAGTAGGATGCTCTTGATTCATAAATCCTTCAGGTTGGCTGACGTAGACGACTTCTTTAAGATCTCCGTTCAGAAATGCCGTCTTTACATCCATCTGATAGACTACCATGTTCTTACTAGCAGCATTAGCCAAAAAGATTCTGATTGCCTCGATTCGAGCAACTGGAGCAAAAGATTCTTCAAATTCAATACCCTCCTCTTGACGGTATTCTTTAGCAACTAATCGAGCCTTGTTCTTTAACACATCACCATGCTCATCCAGTTTCACTTTGAAGATCCATTTAAGAGCAATAATCATAGCACAGTCTGGAGCAGGTACTAACTCCCATAAATCAAGTCGATCAAACTCATGAATTTCATCTTGCATGGCATTGAACCAGCTATCTTCATTCATGGCGGTTTTAACATCTTTTGGTTCGATCTTAGAGAGTATGGAGTTGAAGAAGCACCATAAGGCATCGGTTGCAAGTTGTTTCCGTGTGGATACTGGACGAGAAGGATTTCCAATGATGTTATCTAATGGATGATCATAAGTCCATTTTCTGAGGTGTTCATGTGGTAGTGGTTGAGGGACTGAAGTAGCAGAGTCGATGTCTCCTGAAGAAGATGGTTCTGATGAAGATTCAGGAGCAAATATGTTTTCAAATGGAGCATCTTCAGGAGTAGCAAAGGGATTAAATTCATCATTGATGCCAGAAACAGCTCCATGATGTACATTTGAAGAATGATGATTTGTTGATGAGACTGAAGGATCAGCAGCAGGCGCTTCTTGACTTAATGATATTGAGACTGAAGGATTGACTTCATTCACAGGAATATGAGCAGCCTCTGCTGAGGGAGTCGTCAGTTCATTAGCACTTGGCTCATAATGTTCATCAAACATAGGATCAAGCAATTTCTTTAAATCATCTTCAGATGGAGGTACATATGGAGTTGCTGGAGAAGAGTTTGGAACAAGGGATGAACCAATAGGACTGTTTTGAAGTGCGGGTCCGGAACTGTATTGTCCAGGAGCCATAGGACCACTGCGATAGAAACTCTCTCTAACTATCTTTATCAACCCATATGTAGACAATTTGAAGTGACCACTGATGAAGAAAACCTGATATACCAAACTTGAAACTGAAGAAGAATTCCCTGCATTTGCATCTTAAGCTTGCACTAATGTTGGAAGAACAGTGTCGAGAATTTATGCTTCAAGCAAATCTCTAAGTACTCAATACTCAACCAAAGTATGAGACAATAACACCTCTTGCGATTATCCACAACGTCATTTTCGTGTGTCACTGAGTAAAACTACGTAACTCCTTAAAGTGATAGTTAACCAGATCTTCAACCATCCATCCCGACAGCTGGTAACTAGATAAACCAAGTTTTCAACTTAAAATTCTTAGACCCGAGCAAGTTATCAAATAAGAACACGCCTTTGAAATTTAACTTCAATCTCAAATAAGTGATAATTGATTAACTCCGAAGTAATCAGCTTGTGTCAAATGCCCAACACGTGAATAAACGTACAATCGGATGTACGTCGATCCACTGAATGAACCGGAACAAATGATTTCTCAACATTAATGCATTCTTCCTAAAGGTATACATGTAGAGACTGATCTGGAAGATTCACCACAAATGTCTTCGACCGAATGAGGTAGTCATTTTCCTTAATGTTCATGTGGTTGATTTATAGCGTGCACAATGAGAGGAACAATAATCCGTAAAGATTTGGCAAAGGAATACCAAAGAGCGGATCATTATCCATGAACAACAATCCGTGAAGATTTGGCACAGGAATACCAAAGAGTGAATCATTATTCAATAGTGCAACTTACAATATCATGATAGTCATTATAAACGCCTTGTGAAATAACTGGAGACAAGGTTTCTTGAGAATTCCAAGAAATACTTCTTAGATGGTGAACCAGTTGAGTCAATAGAAACCGGAGCATGAGCTTCAGAAGCTGGATGATCAACATTCGTCGGAGGTTGAAAGTACTCATCAAACATATCTTTGAAAAACAATGAATCCCAAACATTGATTCCCATTTATCCTTAGTAAGTGAAGCATTAGGCGTTGGAGGAGAGTCATCAAAAATCAAAACAAATCCCAGTTACCATTAGTATATTCACTCTTCATCAAAAAAATATACACTCATCATCATCAAAAATTAAGTCGTATAACCATTATTCAAACATCCATCATCATGTAGTATATTCACTCTTCTCCCCCTCAAAAATTGCATCCGAAGTTGCCATTTTTGATTTAACAAGTGAATAAGAGTATACACCAATGAACGTAGATCTACGTAACGACTGAATGAGCGTGGAAAAACATGAAGCTTGTTGATGAAGAATGTAGATGAGTATGGCCATTTACGAGAGAATTTCTTATTAGCAGAAGATAAAGCGCACAGAAGAGCGTACACTTTTCTTTTCTATGAGGAGCGGGGCCTGAAGTGTTATCTTCAGACGCCATAATGATGAAGTACGAGGCCTGAACTGATTTGAACAGACATCATTGTTAAGAGCCCAGTCATATGTTTAGAGCCGCCCGAATCCAAATACCAAGGGACGATTTGTACGACCTGCTTTGGACAACAGACGAAGACAGAGAATTGGAAACATTGGATCCCCACATGCTGATGGGTTCCTTTTGGTTAGCACAAACAATCTTTGAATCAGCAGAAACCCTAGATGCAATGGCATTATTCCTAGGAGCTGAACTAGTAGAAGCATCGGACTTAGTCAAATGACATTTTGTGCTTAATGGGATTATTCTACCAGTTGGCTTCCAAACCTTAACAGGCACTATTCTAGGCATAGTGGATCTAGCCGAGGGGTAAGGTTTGCCATTCGTAAATATTCGACCTGTGGGCTTCCACTGAAATCCTACATTTGTAAACACATTCCCTGTAGGTTTCCAGGATTGCTTAATCTGTTTTGCTCTCCAAACTTTCTTAACTGGGTTATGAATCTTAGACCTCAGAAATAACACATCACATTTATCATGATTACCAGAAAATAAACATTTTTTACATGTTTTGCAGACAGCATGAGGCATCGAATTAATTTCAGTAAGCTTAGAGCTAATACTAGAACTAACACGATTCTTTTTGTTCAAATCAAACTTCTTGTCCCTATGGTGTTTTCTCACTTCCTTATCATTAACACTTTTAGTTTGCGTAATCCTATCCTTCTTTGCATTGCTTCTAGGTTTTGACCTGCTAACTTTAGTGTCAATCTTAACATCTGTAGAAGTAACGATGGGAACATTACATGGTTTCACTGCTTTCTGCATTTCTGGTCTAGAAGTGTTGGGATCTGAAATTCTAGGAGGCACATCAAAGGTTGCTTGCTTGAATTTTGACATGGAACAAGGCATATCAAGGGTCACATGCTTGGCTTTAGGATTAGAACAAGGCACAACTATTCTATCTCGCCTATTGCTAGATTTCGGACTTGTGACAATTACATACTCTAAGAGTTCCTGAGATCGTTTGGCATCCATGCAGGCATAGTGTTGGATATTAGTTTTCACATACACATCAAACCATAACACAAAGTGGCGTATGAATGGAATTCTAGAGGAGAAAGTTAGAGGTTTAGGGAACTTAGTGAGAGAAAGTGAAAGATATTATTATGAGCTCCAACTCTCTACCTTGGAAGGTAGAGAGTATTTATAGTCTTACAATAAAACGCCACACAACGGGCTGTGGATCAGGCATACAGTGGGTAAAGACCCGTCCGTCCTCCACGGTGTTACTTAACTAAATACTACTTAACTTAAAAGAACTACGACTACGAGCTTTCTAACGTTTACATATACTTGAGGTGACCGACTCTTTAATACCTGGAATTTCTAATTCCTAACAATCTCCCCCTAAGGGAGGTCACCTCAATCATGTACCAAAATTACATTGAATACAAATAGATATTACATTAAAAAATTGTTCTTGCATTCTTGATGTAGTCCTTTGCTCCTAAGCTCGTAGTCATTGATTCTTCTCATTGCATGTTTGGTTACTCCAAGTGGAGGTCTTTTACTGATCCATGTGATAATAAATTTGAGCCAGCTTTTGAGATCATCAGCTACTAAAAATCTCTGAGACATTCATTGTGGTTTTGGTTCTATGTGATGTTGTGACATTCGGACCGACATGCTCACATTCTGGATCATGAAATCTTCTCTTCAGAGTAGCGGAAGCTTTCGTTGATTCATGATATTGGCAGCAGCGTAGCAGAAGCATGGAGTGAAAATATCAGAGTCATTGATGCACTTATCATGATTTCTTTTGAGATGAATTTGTAGTGTGAGCATGCGGCTATGGATTGACCGCTTCATTATGATTAGCTGCAAATGTAGGATGTACCTACATAAAATAGTTAGCAATAAAGCACACGAAAGTGTCTTTGATCACTTTCGTTGAATTAAGGTACACGGCCCACGGTTCCCCGTTGATCAGTACAAGTACTGCCTGTGATCAGGAAGGATTCCTAAGAATCTCCTTGACAGGGTTTCGCAGCTGTTCTAGCTGTTCTCAAATCGGAACATCTCAAAGAAGACAACACGGAGTGAGTGAACCAGCAAATTTAAGTCCACTGATTGATGAAAAGAGATTTGAAAGACAATCGTGTATAGCACAATAGAAATTGTTTTTGCAATACAACGAAGGTTTTAATGAACATCAATTATCAATCATAAAACACCTTTTGATTTGAAATATCCGTACACGGTCGATTTGCTAAAGAAAAGAATTTTTAAGCACAAAGACCGGTTTTCAAAGGTATCCGTCAATCCATAACCTGAACCAGGATTGATTCAAGAGATTGAATCGCCCCATTGTTTCTGTTTAGTTGTCACATGGTTGATCTATATAATAGATCTCACATGCCACCTACCAGGAGCTTGTTTGATGTTGGCTCCAGAAGGTTTTCCATCTTCACTGTGAATATGTTCACATATCACTCGGATGTTCTGGCAAAACCACAAGGATAATGCGTAGGACTCAAGATATAATCTCTCTTTCCACATTGTGTGAAACAGAGAGTCTTCATTGAAAGTGTCCTAATGAGATTTATTGATGATCTCGTGGCTCTAGACTCAATTTTGTGCATATTTGGTTCCTGTGCCGGAGACTAGGGAGAGGGTCTCCTTCTTCAATATCAACAATCTCTAAGAGAAAGTTGATAGGTAATGTCGGTTCTCCGTAAGAATGAAACAAGTCCTTTTAAGAGGAACTTGAGTGGTTTGGAAAGTTGAAGTGCAGTGCGTCACTGGGTCCATGACGTCTTGTCTTCAATACCGATGATACCATCAGTAGCATATGAATTGAACCCGGTTTCTGCCCTAAGGTTGAATAAATGAAGGGCTATTTGTTTTCACCCTTTTCTCATTCAATTCTTTTTAATTCTTCAACCCCTTCAGTGCTTACCGAGACTTCATTGCAAGAACCTTGTTGGGTTTGTTCTAGTACTTGCTCTGCCTCAGTCCGCACTCTTCCCATATCTCACTTTTCTCCTTTTATCATCATACCTAAGGACTTCTACACTAACTAGTGGATTGTCCCTGGGTAGATCCCTCCGGTTCTGGCGGATCATGGGAACCAATACCTAACCTTATCATCCTTATATCACCGTACATAAAGTAAAGTTGGTCGGTCTATTTGGTATTGTTCATCTGCCATTGGAACCAATTGAAAACCATTTGAAAATCAATCCAGATACTTGTGATATATTATCAAAACATTTTGTACCTGAATTGTTTTTGATATTTTTAGAATAAGTGCTCCCCCTCAACATGTGCATCAAATGTTTGAAATCGTTTTGCACACGGAGGCAAGAGGAAGAAATTACTTCTTTGATTACCATTTTCTAAAAGATATCACCATCACTTCCTTGATCAAATCAAGTAGATAAAGCATTTCCGGGATGGATGAGGTTTCCATAAATTTGCTCCCCCTCAATATGTGCCTCGAGGTTTGAAAAGAGTTTTGCACATACTAGAGGGAACCTGCACATTGAGATAAATGATCACGTTTCAAATCATAGGTTTAAGATAGATGCTCCCCCTCAACATGTGCATTGAAAATTTGAAATCGTTTGTCACATGTGGGAAGGACAGCATGTACATCCTTATAAAACCATTTACCGAATTATCAGTTTAAATCCAATTTAAATCACACATTCTCCCCCGATCACAATTATCAAATCATTTGATATTTGTGATCTCTTATAGATTTAAATTGATTTTGAAAGCTTTTAAGGAGAATTGTGACTTGATTATGAAAGCGTTTTAACTGATAAGGATCGGATTTTAACATTTTAAACTCCATTGATAAAACATGCATGAATATCTTTTGAAAACAATTTAATGCCAAATAACTTTTTAATTGAATTGAAATCATTCTCCCCCTCAATCAATGGCATAGGTTGTTGATTGAGAGATAGAGATTTTGACAAATAAGTCCTGATGATTATCAAAAATAGAGACCGAGTTATTTTTCAAAGCAGTTAGTTTTCAGCAGATAAATGTTTATAGAATTAGAGCATGGAATATGAAAAACATGGTAAATCATGGCTCTGTTCTTTCTTTGAAAAGCGGGTTACTGCCTGAAATGACAGTAAGCCATCGTTTCTCTTTCTCTTATTTTTTTATTTTTTATTTATTTATTTATTTTTTTTTAATCATTCGAGCAACATCTAAAGTCCCGTGTCATTCTTTGAATGACAGCACAAAGACCGTAGATATTATCGAACCGAGAAAAACATGACAAAATGACAATATTTTTGAGGGTTTTTCGAATTTTTTCAAATTTTTATGGATTTTGAAAGTTTTATATTTTTCTATTTGATTTTTGAGGGTTTTATAATTTTGTATTTTGATTTTCAAATAGATATATACAAGAGATAGATAAAGATAGACCTTTACTCCTCGTCTTCCTCCTGAAGACGTTTGAGTGTTTCTGGTTGAAGGCTTTTCAAGCCAAGACGTGGAAGAATAAACTCAAAACGTTCTCTTGGAAGAGTTTGGTGAAGATGTCTGCTAACTGATATTCATACCTCACAAAATAGAGTTCCACCACACCTTTTTCCACTTGTTCCCTGATGAAATGATGTTGAATGTCGATGTGCTTTGCTCTTGAGTGTTGTACGTTGTTGCATGAGAGAGCAATAGCACTTTTATTATCACAGTACAGAGAAATTTTGTTGAATTTAAAGCCATAGTCAGATAATTGAGATCTCATCCATAAGATTTGAGCACAACAGGATGACATGGCTATGTATTCAGCCTCTGTAGAGGAAATAGAAGTACTCATTTGCTTCTTTGAAGACCAGCTCACAAGCTTATCACCCAAAAACTGAGCACCTCCAGATGTACTTCGACGAGTATCTTGACACCCTGCATGATCAACATCTGCATAGGCTGTTAGCGACATACCGGTGTCCTTCGGGTACCAAAGACCCATATTGATGGTTCCTTGGAGATACCGAAAGACCCGTTTAACTGCTTCAAGGTGCTTTTTAGTAGGCTTAGCCTGGTATCTAGCACACATGCAAACAGCGAACAAGATGTCTGGTCTACTAGCAGTGAGGTACATCAGGGATCCAATCATACTACGATATTTCATTTGGTCAATCCTGATCCCTGAGTAGTCCTTATCTAGTTTGGTTCGATCAATCATGGGGGTGTCAACAGGGTCACTTGAATAAAATCCAAATTTCTTTAAGATCTCTGTTGCATATTTAGATTGATTTATGAAATACCTCCGGGACTTTGTGAAATTTGTAATCCCAAGAAAAATGACATTTGTCCCATCATTGACATTTGAAATTTTGAACTCATTTCATTTGAAAAACGATCACATTCCATTGGGTCTGTCGAGGCAAAAATAATATCATCAACATAAATTTGAACATGAATTAAATGTTTGCCTGACTTCCTGGTGAACAATGTAGGATCAACTACTCCTTTGCTAAATCCGGTAGATAGAAGAAACTTTGACAGTGTATCATACCATGCTCTTGGAGCTTGCTTTAAACCGTAAAGAGCCTTCTTCAAACGATAAACGTGAGTAGGATGCTCTTGATTCACAAATCCTTCAGGTTGGCTGACGTAGATGACTTCTTTAAGATCTCCATTCAGAAATGCCATCTTCACATCCATCTGATAGACTACCATGTTCTTACTAGCAGCATTAGCCAGAAAGATTCTGATTGCCTCGATTCGAGCAACTGGAGCAAAAGATTCTTCAAATTCAATACCCTCCTCTTGACGGTATCCTTTAGCAACTAATCGAGCCTTGTTCTTCAACACATCACCATGCTCATCAAGTTTCACTTTGAAGATCCATTTAAGAGCAATAATCATAGCACAGTCTGGAGCAGGTACTAACTCCCATACATCAAGTCGAT
Source organism: Chrysanthemum seticuspe (assembly GCA_019973895.1). Lineage (NCBI taxonomy): Eukaryota > Viridiplantae > Streptophyta > Magnoliopsida > Asterales > Asteraceae > Chrysanthemum > Chrysanthemum seticuspe. Next base: position 130,446,817 of record BPTQ01000007.1, read on the forward strand.
CAAACTCATGAATTTCATCTTGCATGGCATTGAACCAGCTATCTTCATTCATGGCGGTTTTAACATCTTTTGGTTCGATCTTAGATAGTACGGAGTTGAAGAAGCACCATAAGGCATCGGTTGCAAGTTGTTTCCGTGTTGATACAGGACGAGAGGGATTTCCAATGATGTTGTCTAGTGGATGATCGTGAGTCCATTTTCTAAGGTGTTCATGTGGCAGTTGTTGAGGGACTGGGGTAGCAGAGTCGATGTCTCCTGAAGAAGATGGTTCTGATGATGATTCAGGAGCAAATATGTTTTCAAATGGAGCATCTTCAGGAGTAGCAAATGGATTAACTTCATCATTGATGCTAGAAACAGTTCCATGATATACATTTGAAGAATGATGATTTGTTGATGAGACGGAAGGATCAGCAGTAGGCGCTTCTTGACTTAAAGATATTGAGACTGAGGGATTGACTTCATTTACAGGAATATGAGCAGCCTCTGTTGTAGGGATCAACACCTCATTAGTACTTGGATCATAAAGTTCATCAAACATAGGATCAAACAATTTCTTTAAATCATCTTCAGATGGAGGTACATATGGAGTTTCTTGAGAGGAGTTTGGAACAAGGGATGAACCAATAGGACTGTTTTGAAGTGCGGGTCCTGAACTGGAGTGTTCAGGAGCCATTTGACCGGTCAGCTCATCAAACGTAACGTGAATTGTTTCCATGATATTTCGGGTTCTTTTGTTGTAGATTCGGTATCCCTTTTTGTTTGGTGCATATCCTACAAATAATCCAATGTCAGCTTTAGCGCTAAGTTTGCCTAAGTCTTGACCCTCATTAGTTGGATAACACAGTGCACCAAACACACGAAGGAAAGAGAGATTAGGTTTTCTGTTGTGGACAAGTTCATATGGAGTTTTTCCATGAACAGTGTGAATCAAGGAACGATTTTGTGTGTAGCATGCAGTGGAAATTGCTTCAGCCCAGAGAAACATTGGAACCTTTGAGTAAATCAGCATTGTTATAGCGGCTTCAACAGGAGTTCGATTTCGTCTTTCAACTACACCGTTCTGTTGAGGAGTTCGTGGAACACTTCTTTGATGGCTGATTCCAACGCTTTCATAGAATTCACTAAGTTGTTTGTTGACAAACTCAGTTCCATTGTCTGTTCTGATAATTATGACGGTTTTGTTAAGTCGAACCTGCAGCTGTTTGATGAGTTTGATGATGATATCAGGAGTTTCATCCTTTGTCCTTAAGAACTTGACCCAGGTGAATCTAGAGTAATCATCAACCACAACTAACACATATTTCTTTCCAAAGATATTCTGCACCCTCATTGGTCCACATAAATCCATATGAATCATATGAAGAACTTCTGTGACAGAGTTAGTAGGTTTGGGTTTATGGGCATACTTCTTGCTTTTTCCCAATTGACATGCTGAACAAAGATGATCCTTTTCGTACTTGAGTCTAGGTAAACCTACAACTAAGTCCTTTCTGGTGAGATCATTGATGGTGCCGAAGTTCAGGTGATTGAGACGACGATGCCATAACCATGACTTTGTTTTAGAAGCCTTTGACAGCAAGCAAATTGGAGAAGACTTCATCATATCTTCGATGGAGATGGTGTATAGATTTGAACCACGCGAACCTCTTAAAAGTTCCTTACCATCAAGTTCTCTAACGAAGCAGGTATGTTTTCTGAAGGCTACTTCTAGATCCGAATCGCAGAATTGACCAACAGAGAATAAGTTGTGACCAAGACCTTCTACATAGTAAACTCTGGAGATAACACTTTTGCCAACAACATAGTCTCCATAACCCATAATAGCACCGAAATGATCATTACCGAATCTAACAGTCCCGATGAATTTGCTCACGAAGTTCATGAGCCGTGACCGGTCGCCAGTCATATGCTTGGAACAGCCTGAGTCCAGGTACCACAGAACGATTTGAACGATCTGCAGTTGAACACAGACAAGAATGGATAACTGGATAATTGGGATCCCCATGCAAGAATGGGTTCCATTTGGTTAGTAACAATGGTTGGAACACCCACATCAGAAATATAAGCATTCATATCAGAAAATGAGGCAATGGAATCATTGTGAATAGATGCAGTACTAGTGTCTGTATTAGCCCTGTTCACAGTGTGCTCACTTCTTAAGGGAATAGTTCTACCAGTAGGCATCCATTTTCTAGTGGGCATTATCTGATTAGTCTTATGACCAACAGGTATCCAATAATAGCCTATTTTACTGAATGTTCTTCCTGTGGGTTTCCACTGTTTTCTAACTTTCTTTCGTTTTTGCCTTTTAGCCTTCTTAGCATGAATTTTAGCATTAACAATATTAACTGGACAATTAACATCATTAGGCAGAACATTAACACCACATTCATGATTAGAAACAGAATTCAAGCAGACATCAATACAAGGTTTGCAAATAGTATCAGAATTCGAATTAATTACAGTACGCCTATGGCTAATACTAGAATCAACACGATTCGTTTTATTCGGTTCAAACTTAAAGTTCCTAGATTGTTCTTCTACTCTTTTCCAGTGCACATTCTTAGCTTGCGAGGTCCTATCATTCCTTGTATTGTCTTGAGACTTTGACCTGCTCCCTTTAATGTCACTGATTACTCCTGTAGAGGGAATGGGAACATTAGTTGGTTTAACTACTCTTTGCATCACCTGTTTAGATGTGCTAGGATCTGAGCTACATGCAGGCACACTAAGGTTCACTTTCTTAAAACTAGAAGTACTGGGATTTGTACTCCTAGAAGGCACGCTTGAGTTCTCTTTCTTCGCTTTGATAGATCTGGAATCTGAACTACTTAAAGGCACACTAAGGTTCACATTCAAAACATTGGGCATCGAATGAATATCATACTTGGCATTAGGCATCGAGCATGGAATCAAAGGATTAACTCTCTCACCTAATGACTTTGGGCATATTGTGATCAAGCATTCTAAGATTTCTTGAGATCGTTTGGCATATAAGCATGCATGTCCAATTGCATTATCATGAGGTTTCTCTAACTTATCCTCTTCAACAATCTCACACAGACATTCTAGGCAATCCTTAATGGATGAGAAGTATGTTTGAACATCAAGTTTGTTGTTCCTGAGATGAGGAGGGACATATTTCACAGACAAAGCATATTTATTACAAGAGTGAACCTTTGATACACCATTCTCCCCATTGGTCATAGGCATTTTCCCTTTTACCTGACTCTTCAGATTCTCAATTTCCTTTTGCAATGAAGCTATTTGTTCGTTATTTTTGTTACGAGTGACCTTTATTGATTCAAATAACTCATTGAAATGACGTTTAACCTTTTCATTTTCTTCTAGAAAACTTTCATTTTCTTTTTGTAATGCATTTACTAGGTTTTGAAGATGAAACGTTTGAGAATACTGAGAGTCTAAAGGAGGAGGCATTTGGGAGCCTGTCATATTGTTCGTTTGACTCTTTAATTGAGAGATTTGGGCTTTTAACTTTCTGATCGTGTTGCAATGAGCTTGAATCTGTTCATCACGTTTGTTAATTTGAAAAACTGCATCAAACTCTGGAGCATCTAAGGATGTCTTGATATTTGAAGTTTTGACATTTTCTTTAAGATGTTGATATTTTAGTTGTAAATTAAAATGCTCAACTTCTAGTTTAGAAAAATGTTTAACCAAATTGTCGTGATCATCCAGTTCAATTTTCTCGTTTAGTTTAGAATTAGTTTTTTCAAGCTCAATTACACGATCATGGGAGACTTTCAGGGCAACAGATAGTTCATGAAATTGGGAAGCATTAATAGAGCAATTTGAAGCAGTGAAAAACATATCTTGAGCAACACATTCAGTAATAAGAGTCTCATTTAATGTATGCAAGTTCTTCCTCTCAATCTCATTATATTTTAGTGCACGCTCATAGTCACTAACTTCAACTATCATTGCATCAAATTCTTTTTCCATTCCCTTAATATCAGTTTCTATCCCCTTTTTAAGACTCTCAAAGTGATATTTTAGAAGTTTAAAGAAAGGCATGACCTCAGTTAAATAACATTCTTTCATTTTCTCAAAACCCCTTTCTCCTTCAGTTATACCAGTGGGTGTGATCCTTTTCTTGCAAGTTTTCTCAAAATCAACAAATAGTTGAAATATAACATATTGGCTAATTAAGGTTTTGATTTTAGTGGCAATTGTTCTAGGAACAAGATGCATTGGTGTATTAGGAGGATACACAGTCTCTCTAGGCATTTTCCAAATGGGAGGGTTTGTTTCAACAATATTTTCAGCTTTCTACTTATCTAAATCCATTTTCCAGAAAACTTGTTCGGGAGTCAACAATGTCTGAGGCTTAAACTTGTTCAAGGAAATCCAGTTTTCCTTCTTGTAGTCATAGGGAGTGATAATTATTTTTTTCTCTTTGCATTTAGGATCATTTAGTTTCTTATTCATCTTCTCCCTAGTGATTTCATCTAATTTCTTATCATCCTCAGTGCACTCAACGCAACTAGGTTTTTGTCTAGGTTTAAGAATCTCATTGCCATCATAGATCACACTTTGAGCTGCTTTTGCTATCTTTCCGTACTCAGGGTTGGGTTTATCTATAATGGGAACACTATGCTTATCACTTAGAACTCTATGCTTAGTGATCATGTGAGCAGTCTGAATGGTGTTTCCTTGTATGTACAACTTGTTTTCAAGTTTGTTTTTCAAAGTTTTCAGATTAGAAAAATCTCTCAAGAGTTTTGATTCCTTTGCATTAAATTCTTGCTTAAGCATTTTCACATTTTCTTGAAGTTCTTGTTTTTGCTTAGCAGTTTTAGAAAGCTTTTCTTGCAAGGAATTTAATTCTTGTTTTAATACTTCTTCTCTAAAATTACTTTTTCTAATGATTGTACGCACTTGGTCATCCATTTCCTGCTCACGAGTGGTCAACTCAAATTTTGCACCTTGTTCATAAATAGCAACATGTTCTTTATAGGCATTTAGTTCAGAAATTACAGAATCATCAGAGGCATTGTTGACTGCAGAAGATGCATCACTTGGTACAACTTCACTTTCACTTTGTTTCTCATATTGATCATATGGGACAATGTTGATATTACCTATATTTTCAACATTTGATTCAAGAGTTTCAGTTGATTGTACTTTGTCATGCATCTGTTGCACATCAGCGTCATCGTATAGTTTTAGTACCTCTGAGATGAGTTTGTCTTTGGATGAGCCAGCTTGTGGTGAAGAAGAGACCTTGGGAGAGACCATTGGAGAAATGCTAGCCATAAAAATTGTGTGTGCAGTAGGTCCATCATCCACATCAGAGTCGTATGCATCACAATCAGCGACTTGAAAGGCATTCTGATGATTGTGACCTATCTCCTGAATAGGCTGCTCATCCACATCTGCATCATAGGTCTTGGCATTGCCCTCAGCTAGAAACAACAATTCCTCTTCATCCAAAGCAGCACCATTATCCTGAGCTTGTACAAGCAGCATCTTATCTCTGAAGTAATCAGCATTCTGTGGACGCTTTGGAGATGTGCAGTTCCTTGCAATGTGTCCCTCACCACCACAGTTATAACATTTGATCGGCTTAGCTTGACCTTGATTACCATTCCTTCCTCGATTTTGATTACCAACATAACCTCTACCAGCTCCACCTCTTCCCTGATCATACTGTCTTTCCTGAACTGGTTGCACCACGATCCTCCCATCTTTAACAGTAGCTTGATTGTGTGGGTTAGATGCTGTTCTGAGGTTGTTGTTGGTTTGTGGGAGAGAATTCATGTTTTGACTAATCAGAAGAGCTAGTTGGTTAATGATGTTACCCACGTGTGCATCAGCATCAGCTTGTTTGAACATAGGATCAGGAATGAGTTTGTGATTACCATTACCCATGGGTATGACTTGTGAGGCTTTGGTTGTGATTCCGATGTTTGAGTAGAAGGCAGTTGAGTCATTAGATGAGCTAGTCTCTCCCTGGTTGGTTTTGAACTGATTAAGAATCATCTTTTCAAACATGGCATGTCTCTCATTCTGAAGAAGGAAGGCATAGAGTTGCTCATAATTCGTATTCTTCAATCCTTTAGTGAGCTTCACAGAAGTAACAAACTTGTGCCATTCGGGATTCATGTTGTTCACAAATTTTGAGTTCAGCTGAATGTTAGGCATAGTCATTCTGATGTTCCTCATATCATTCACCAACTTATGAAATCTCACATAGTACTCATAGACACTCTCATCTGGTTTCATCTTGAAGTGTTCAAATTCGTCATAGAGTTGTGATTCTCTGTCTTCCATAGTTAATTCAGAACCTGAGAGAAGCATCTTGACATTATCCCATACTGCCTTTGCTTCGGTGTTGTGATTGATCAGCTTGTAGATGTCTTTAGGAAGACCTTGAAGAACAATGTTAGAAGCCCTGATATCTGCATCGAATCTCTTTTTCTCCTTATCATCAAGCTCATCATACATTTTAGGTCTGTCCATTCCGTAAATAGGAGTTCCATCTTCATTAGTACCAAGTATATCTCTAGTAGTTTCAACTCGGTAGGGTCCTTCATCGATTGATTTGAGAATGTTAACCCCATTTTCTTTACCAAGACAGTACAATCTGATTCGTTGAGCCAAAGAATCGTAGTCAGTTCTGTCAAGCATGGGCGGACGAGTATCTGAACCAGCTGCTTGAACATCCTCGACAACAGTGGAGATGATAGTGGAAACATTGGTAGACATGTTAACAGATTATACGGAATTTTATAACTCTATGATTAAACCAGGAAATAGATTCTTTCACGGGATTTTACTAAATCAAGAGAAAACCGTAAAAAATCACCCAAGTCGCTAGAAGATAATGCACCAAGTCGCTAACACCTAATTCGCTATACCACCAAGTCGCTAAAGTCCCAAGTCGCTAAACAAATGCAAGTCGCTAAGTAGTAACTCGCTAAGCCTCAAGTCGCTAGCAAAATTTTGGCAGCAATTCGCTAGACAAGTCGCTAAAGATTCAAGTCGCTAAAGAGCAACTCGCTACAGACCAAGTCGCTAACACCAAGTCGCTGCCCATAGTGGAGAGTCCACTACTTGTACTGTTAGTCGCTAGGCCTAAGTCGCTAGCTCCAAAACTGTAACTCGCTACAAAATTGCAAAGCAAGTCGCTACTAAGAAACAACTCCGTAGGTCAAGTCGCTAGCATGAAAAACAACATAAACATCACTTTTCAATCCAAAAACAACCCAACCAAGATGATTCGAGCTTACCAAATGAAAACCTAAACACTTGTGATGATTCTAAACATAAAAGTACTAACAAAATCCAAGCTTTAACACAAGAAATCAACCAAATGATGCACAAACCACTAAACTTTTTCAAACTTAAAAACCACCTAAAAACCACTAGAAATCCAAAGATGTGCAAGATATGATCTAACCATGGCTCTTGATACCAATTGTTGGATATTAGTTTTCACATACACATCAAACCATAACACAAAGTGGCGTATGAATGGAATTCTAGAGAGAGAAAGTTAGAGGTTTAGGGAACTTAGTGAGAGAAAGTGAAAGATATTATTATGAGCTCCAACTCTCTACCTTGGAAGGTAGAGAGTATTTATAGTCTTACAATAAAACGCCACACAACGGGCTGTGGATCAGGCATACAGTGGGTAAAGACCCGTCCGTCCTCCACGGTGTTACTTAACTAAATACTACTTAACTTAAAAGAACTACAACTACGAGCTTTCTAACGATTACATATACTTGAGGTGAGCGACTCTTTAATACCTGGAATTTCTAATTCCTAACACATAGGCTATAGTACTATCAAAAGGTTTTTCTAATCTTTCATCTTCAACAATCTCACGGAGACCCTTCAAACTGTCTTTAAGGTGTGAGAGATATGCTTTATGTGCAAGTTCATTATTCCTAATGGGCGGGGGAATATATAACATATCGATAGCATATTTATCACAAGCAAAAACCTTAGGAACAGAGTATTTGCAATTGGGGATTGGCAACTTTCCTTTCGCCTCACGCTTCAGATTCTCAATATCGTTAAGTAAAGAAGTTATCTTTTCAATTTGTTTATCATGATTAACTTTAAATGAATCACATAACTCTTTGTTTTGATCATTAACCTTTGAAATTTCAGCTTTAAAACAATCATTTTCCTTTTGCAAGTTATCAATTATGTTTTGAAGTTGGAAATTCTGAGAATCTAAAGGTGGAGGCATATGGGAACCAATCACATCCTTCTTTTCACCTTTCAGTTGTGAAATTTGGGCTTTCAATTTTTTGATCGTGTTATAATGAGCTCGAATTTGTTCATCACGTTTGCTAATTTCAAAAACTGCATCAAACTCAGGAGCATCAGAGGATGTCTTGATATTTGAGGTTTTAACATTTTCTTTGAGATGTTGATGTTTTAATTGCAAAGCAAGATGTTCAACTTCTAATTTAGAATAATGTTTAACCAAGTTATCATGATCTTCCTGTTCTATTTTCTCATGCAATTTTGAATTTGTTGTTTCAAGCTCAATGACACGATCATGGGAGAATTTCAGAGCAACAGATAATTCATGAAATTGAGAAGCATTAATGGAACAATTTGTAGCAGTGAAAAACACATCTTGAGCAATACATTCAGAAATCAGATTCTCATTCAGTGTATGCAAGTTCTTCCTCTCAATCTCTTTATATTTTAAATCTCTCTCATAGTCACTAACCTCAACAATCATTGCATCAAATTCCTTTTCCATTTCTTTAATATCAGAATGCATCCCTTTTTTAAGACTCTCAAATTGATCTTTTAGTTGTTTAAAGAAAGGCATGACCTCAGTTAAATAGCATTCTTTAGTTTGCTCAAAACCCCTTTCCCCTTCAATTATACCAGTGGGTGTGATCCTTTTCTTACAAGTTTTCTCAAAATCAAAAAATAGTTGAAAGATAACATATTGACTGATTAAGGTCTTGCTTTTAGTGGCAATAGATCTAGGAAGTAAGTGCATTGGTGTATTAGGCAGTTTCCTACATGGGGGATTCTTTTCAACAAGATTTTCAGCTTTTTGCATTTCCATATCCTTTTTTTCCAGAACACTTGTTCAGGGGTTAATAGAGTCTGAGGCTTAAACTTGTTCAAGGAGATCCAATTTTCTTTAGTGTAATTATGGGGTTTGATCGTTATGTTATTCTTTTTACACTCAGGATCTTCTAACTTCTTATTCATTTTCTCCCTAGTGATTTCATCAGATTTCTTATCTTCCTCAGTGCACTCAACGCAACTAGGTTTCTACCTAGGCTTAAGGATTTCATTACCATCATAAAGCACCTTATGAGCATTTCTATCCTTTTTAATTACCTCTGGATTTGGTTCCTCAACAAGGGGAATGCTATGCTTATCGCTTAAGACTCGATGCTTAGTGATCATGTGAGCAGTTTGAATGGTATTCCCTTGTACGTACAACTTATTTTCAAGCTTGTTTTTCAAAGTTTTTAGATTGGAAAAATCATTCAAAAGTTTTGATTCCTTAGCCTTGAATTCTTGCTTAAGCATTTTAACATTTTCTTGAAGTTCGTGTTTTTGCTTAGCAGTTTTGGAAAGCTTTTCTTGTAAGGAGTTTAACTCTTGTTTTAATACTTCTTCTCTGAAATTACTTTTTCTAATAATTGTACGCATTTGGATATCCATCTCCTGCTCACGAGTGATAAGTTCAAACTTAGCACGCTGTTTGTATATGGCAACTTGATCCTTATAGGTATTGAGTTCAGTGGTCAAGGAATCATCAGGCACAAATGCAGTGTACTCATGCAATTCATAATCATCATTTTGAGTAGAAGATGCATACCTAGGTACAGCAGAAACTTCCATGCAACTTTCCTCTGCATTAACGTGCACAGGTTGTGGCCGGTGCATCTCTATCTTGGGTATATCCGAAGCTTCCATGGAGCGTTCCTTTGCATTAGCTTGCACGGGTTGTGACTGGTGCACCTCTCTCTCTTGTGAACATGAGGATGAAGATTCTATTTTAGCATTGTCCGACTCATAATTATTTGTTTTCTCTAACATTCTGCATTCAGCAACACCCGATTCTTCCACATATACATTACCCAACTTATCACAACAATCTCTCAACTGCACCTGACACTCATTCACTTTTTCATCCTTTTGTGCAGTTTCCTCAATGTACTTTTTCACATTATCCATGAGTTGGATAAATTTCTCAATGAATTCCTGAATTTCCATTCCAGTATGTTTTTTGAAGGAAATTCCAGTCAAGTGTTGATCGTAATCTGCTGAATATTCCCCACTGATGAATGGCTGAAATTGTTTGTAGATTACTTGAAGAGCTGCACTGGAACCATCCTTTTGAACCTCTTCATTGGTAAGTTGCAGCTTTAAATGCTCTAAGTTCAACAACAAGCTTCTTGTCAATGTAGGTAAGTCCTGGCGGAAAAGAGCACTACATGTTCGATCCCCAGCTATGGATAACAGCTGTATGAGGTGCAGATGAAGTAGATGATAGGGCTCAATGCTGCATTCCATTTGCATGGCATTCTGTAGCAGGTGCAATTCATTCTCATTGTACTTAGAACATGAAGATCTCACATCCTCATTGTTTAATTCAAACATCTTTAATCGTTCAGTGTAGCATTCATTAACATTATTGTCCACAGCATCAAATAATTTAAGCACTTCTGAAATCACTGGGTCAGTAGAGTAAGACATGATGTGGTAGAATGCACAGGATTTTACAAGTCTATGATTTAAACCGAGAAATAGAATCTTTCGCGGGATTTTACTAAAATCAAGACCAAACCGTTAAGCAATGACCAATGGAATGTGTTAAGATGACTGATGGATCGACACAATGATAGACAATTGTGTGTTAGGTCTTATGATTGTTTGTGGGATAAGCAGAGATGTTGTTTGGTTGTGATTTGTGTTGGTTGTTGCACGATTTTATGGAGAAATTTAGGTCTAAAAACTTAAAAGCTCAATAACTTCCTTTCGAAGAGGATTTGGGCCTCGAAAAATTCGTTTCACGACATCGTGGTGAAACCTCACAATATTCAGGCCGTTCCGTTCGTTTTATACAGGTATTTCGCTAAAAACGGAGTTACAGATCAAAAGTTATGGCCGTTTGAAGTTTTGACCTAAAAAGTCAACTTTGGTCAAACCTCTTCTTCGTAAAAATCAACCAAGTCGCTATAACCCTTGAACCAAGTCGCTAAGTAGCAACTCGCTAAATCACCAAATCGCTAAGCACCAAGTCGCTACACAGTCAAGTCGCTAAAGAGCAACTCGCTAAATCACCAAATCGCTAAGCACCAAGTCGCTACACAGTCAAGTCGCTAAACAGCAACTCGCTAAGGTCCAAGTCGCTAAGAATACTAAGTCGCTAACAATTTGCACTGCAACTCGCTAACACTTTCTGAAGCAAGTCGCTAACCTCACTAAGTCGCTAGCCGTAGTGGAGAATCCACTAACTTGTACTATTTGTCGGCTTGTCTCAAAAGACAAGTCGCTAGGACCAAGTCGCTACCACTTAAACTGCAACTCGCTACCAACTTAAAAGCAAGTCGCTACCAAGAATAACAATCCGTGGCTCAAGTCGCTAGCAAGAAAATCTCAAAAACACCACTTTTCAATCCAAAAACAACCCAACCACGATGATTCAAGCCTTCAAAATCAAAACCTAAACACTTGTGATGATTCTAAACACAAAAGTACTATCAAAATTCAAACTTTAACATTAGAAATCACCCAAATGATGCAAAAACCACTAAACTTTTTCAAACTCAAAAACCACCTAAAAACCACTATAAATCCAAAGATATGTAAGAGATGATCTAACCTGGATCTGATACCAATTGTAATATATTAGTTTTCACATACACATCAAACTATAACTCAAAGTGGGCGTATAAGTGGAATTCTAGAGAGAGAAAGTTAGAGGTTTAGGGAACTTAGTGAGAGAAAGTGAAAGATATTATTATGAGCTCCAACTCTCTACCTTGGGAGGTAGAGAGTATTTATAGTCTTACATAAAACGCCACACAACGGGCTGTGGATCAGGCATACAGTGGGTAAAGACCCGTCCGTCCTCCACGGTGTTACTAAACTAAATACTACTTAACTTAAAATAACTACGACTACGAGCTTTCTAACGATTACATATACTTGAGGTGACCGACTCTTTAATACCTGGAATTTCTAATTCCTAACAACTATTTTCTTTATAAATAAGGTTCCCAAAATGCTTGCATATCCATCACTCTCAACCTCACAAACAATCATCATCATGTTATCCAAAAGATCTTCCAACATTGATGAATTACCTAGTGCAAACAATCCTCTTCAAGAAATCCAAAACTTTATCCTACCACCTTCCATAGTACCACCACCCAAATCTAGAAAAACCGCACGGATTAGCATCCGACCTTGTTGTTTAGACAAACCATTGTCAAAAATTTCATCACCAACTACTCATTCACCACAGCATGATTCCATAATAGCACCTTCATCATCTCCAAAAAGTACATCACCATCATCACCTATCAAGTCTCCACCTAAGATCACTCTATCGGAACTCCTTAAGACTCCGAAAACACTCCAACAAACCAACCCAAAAGAACTAGTCTTTTTAACACCACCCACATTTCCAAACACAATTTACAAAGATCTTGTAACTTCACCACCTTTAGCTTCCATTGTTTTACAAGAACATCTAGGTTCCTTTCCACCACCACTTCCAAACATTCCGATTTTGATCCATAGTTTTCACGCTTTCCACCACAAGTTCCGCTTTCCACCAATCAAACTAACCCGGAAACCATCCACACACAATACTCACATCATTTACATTGCCAATCCACTAAGGAAATTGCAACGGAAATTAGGGACGAGATGCGATTCATACTTAACCACATCCTTGATCGCATCAACATCATCACTCACCAAAACCTCCATCGTTAACCTTATGCAAGCATGGAAGGAATGATATTACTTTTCTCTATTTTTTTTTTATTTTGAGTAATTTTAATTAACAAACCTTGCTCTTAGTTTTATATGTTTCTATGTGGCCTATATACCACTAAACTTTGTCTTTTTATTACAAGGCTTTGTTTACATACCTTGGCTCTCCATCTTGTTTCTCGTTAATTACAAGATTATATTGCATGTTACTACTAAATTTTTCTTTGTAGATTTTATATTTTCTCACTTGAAGCCCTTTTCTAGGGGGAGCTACCATCAAGGAGAGTTAGTGATTCGCGGATTATATTATTTCTCCACACTTTATTAATTCGTTAGGTTCGCTTTTTGTTTCAACAAAAAGAGGGAGAAGAAGTAAAACTTATGCTTTCAAAACATACATCTAATCTTAAGTTTTACTCATCATAGCATTATATTTTGTCATCAACAAAAAGGGGGAGATTGTTAATACAAATAAACCGTAAAAACGTTTATTAATATTTAGCGATCTCTTTGTGTTTTATTGATAACAAATATAAAGTTATCTTAAGTAAAATTATAAGGATACATGTTATTTTTGTAAAGCATTTACATATATAGTCATTTAATATAAATTGTTGTAATGATTCATTTATTGTAATAGTTTATTAGGATGGGTAAAAACCATAACCCATGACCCATACCCATGGAACATATCCATAACCCATGGAGCTAACCCATAACCCATTGACTATATGCATTGCATCTTCTAGATACATTGTATCTAGTGGGATACACATGGTCCAAAGTCTATGACCCATGACCCATAACCCATTTAGGGGGAGCGTCCTACGGATCTCTCAGTTTACACTGGACGGATCCCTCATGTAAGGTATCCGTGGGATCCGTGCACAAGTAGTGATTTTTTGCCTATAAATAGTGAGCCATTTCTTCATTGTAACTCACCCCTCTTCTTACAAACTCTCTCATATATTCTTTCATTCTTCTAATCTCAGATCTCTTGATCTATATAGTAGTTCTTCTTTCTTTTGTTGTGATTCTCATATAGGTCCTTCTCTAAGGCGAGATCACGAGATACTACAAGTCATCCAAGCAAGGGGTTCTTGATTGATTTGTTCCACCACAAGATTTCTATAGCAAGATCTTGTATTTCATATTTCACATAGCTGTTGTGTTATAGTTGTGTTGGTTTGGTCCTCCGTGTTAAGGACTCGGTATTTAGCTTTGTACCGGAAAAAGTGTATGCGACGTTGTGAAGGCTTCTCCGCCAAGTTGAAGGAGTTAGTTGACATAGTGCTTGAACTCTCGAGTAGGTGACTCGGGGAGTGAAGTAGGGCAAGGAAGGTGTCCTTGTAGCCGAACCACTGTAAATCGGTTGTGGCATTTCTATCCTTTACTTTACTTGCTTTCTTTACTTGCATTACTTATAGATCTATACTTTCTATCCATCCATACGATTTCACATAACATCGAATCTAAAGTTTTTGAAACTAAGTTAAAATCGGAAAACTATTCAAGCCCCCCTTCTAGTTTTTCACATATCATACATTTTTTTAGAATTTTTTTAATATCACTGCAAGTTTTTTTTTTTTTTTTTTTTTTTTTTTTTTTTTTTTTTTTTTTTTTTTTTTTAATATCACAATAAAAAACATTGAAATTAAGTTTTATACTAATATCAAAGTAATTTTTTTCAATAAAATTGTTAATATCGCAACTCCTTTTTACATGTAAAACAACTTTTTTTTAATATCACAGTAACTATCATTATTTTTTTTTGAAATTTTTTAATATCACCGTAACTATCATGGATTGTTAATATCACTGTTCATTTTTACATGTAAAAAAGATTAATATCACGGTTTGTTTTATAATATCACAGTTTTATAATATCACATATTCATAATATCGTTAATATCACGACAAGTCTCATAATCACAAAAACAAAATGCTCAGAAAAATCTGGAAAAATAAAAGAATGAAATAAGACAACAATAGTAAAGATCTCTCAAATGAAAAAATAAAAATAAAAAATAAATAAATAAAATAAAATTGCATGGTCAATTTGTACTGTGAAGTTAGCGTTAGATCTTGACTTTTTTATAAAAGTCAAGATCAGGTCTGTAAATGGATGGTCCAGATCCATCCGCACGTCCGCACGAAAAAAAGAAATCTACACCTGATCCTCAGTATATATATATATATATATATATATATATATATATATATATATATATATATATATATATATATATATATATATATATATATATATATATATATATATATATATATATATATATATCTACATTATATATAACAGGAGGCATGACACGTAGATTATTCTACATATGTCCACCTCATTGCCATGTAATTGTTTTTAGTGCTATGTCATCATAAATTGTCCTCCTAAGCAATTATTTTCAAAATTTAATTAGGTATGCATTAATTTTTGAATTTTAATTATAAAAAATAAGTCTTGCAAGAATCGAACCTTAGCTCTCTTAGTCCACAAAGAAACATATATTCACTAGATCAACACATGTTTTGAGTTAAATCCTGCAAGTTCAAATCTATAAAGTAACCAACCGTATACAATTCCACATGTTTCTCAAAACACTATCATTATCCTCCAGAGAATTGCAGGCATTAAATTCTTAATTCTTCCATCCTTCATTTAACACAATCCATAATAGCACCGATTCAAAAATCAACCAAACATAGTTTCCTTCTATTCACAAAACTTCTGTCATACTCATCCTATTCAAAAATAGTCGTTCAAAAACGCTAATACAAAACCCTAAATCAAACCCACAACAAAACCCCTAAATCATAAACACAACACTACCCTGTTGTTTAACATTCAATTTCAGTTGTGCAAAGTTAATGATTCTTAATCTCATTAAACAATCAGGTTTGTCTCCATCCCCGTCTCATTCGTGATTTCATTCTTCTATATGTTTCGTGAATCAATTTTTTTTCATATTGGAAAAAATTAAAATCCTAAGCTATTCGATTTTATGGTGAGTGATTTTGATTCTAATCGATACTAACTTCATCTCATTATCATGTAATTGTCTTTCAGTGTATATGTGTGTATGTGAATAGATATTTGTATTACTAGAAGTCTTTACCATCATTAATCCATAATTTTTTTTTCTTTATGGTTCATGAATTATGTTATTCAGACGTGTGTCATGCCAAATCACGAATGAATTATTTGGTTCTTATGATGAAGTTGAATCTATACTCTCAAATAAGGTATGTTTGAATTTAAATTATACCGATTAATTGAATAGAGTATTGATTGAGTGCGATATTTTTATTTAGTTTTTCTTAATCATTTAAATCATGATTTATAGTGGTTGTCTCTTTTTTGATTTCCCAGGTATCCATCATTCGTTGTCCGTCCATTACAAAAGAATCATGTATCATTATTTTTTATTTTAGCAAGGTATGTGTTTAACACACTGTTACTCATGCATTATGACAGAGATAAACAAGCCCCATAAAATTAAAGCATCTATACCTTCACTCTTTTCAGTAAACAACTCAATTCCATCATTTTCACAAACCTTCCATTCTATTTTGGCACTTAAGGTTATAACTGATGATAAAAATATTCTCTGTTTTGGTATTTTATAGAAGTTTGTTTATAACTAATGATAAAAATATGCTCTGTTTTGGTATTTTTTTTATCCATAATATACAATTTATTCTCTCAATCGAGCAAACCCTACTTCACCTACACAAACAAATACAAAACAATTGAAAACTCGCCTCAATCATCACTGACTAACTAATCCAGTTTAGCGAGTGAATTATACAAATACCATGGGCATTACGGTATCTCTGTTCTGCATGTTGATTAAAAAATCGGTTGCTCTGTTTTGGTAAGTTCATAAACTTTGCCCTATTACTCTACTTTGTATCTGATGTTCTATTAACCAGTTATAGATTATCGTTGTTATGATTATTCGATGTTTTATCATCCAATATTTTTTAAACCATCAATCAATTTATAAGATCGATTCGTCATTTGATTGTATTATGCGTTAGTATATACGCTATGTAAACTGTATTTAATTGAATAGCATTGGTCTCTTAGGTCTTATGTGGCTGACTTAAAGAATGGATTTTGTTGATTTTGTTTTCCAGAAAAGATGAGGACAAGTGGAAGGAAAGGTGTGTTTGCGTCTTTGTTTGGAGTTGGAGCTCCAGAAGCTTTAGTGGTTGGAGTGGTTACGTTGTTGGTTTTTGGTCCCAAAGGTCTTGCCGAGGTATTGTAACTTCGCTTAGAAACCGTAACTACTGATCTTTTTTTGTGAGCATAACTGCATATTGATTGATCATGTGTGATTCTTAATAGTTGAAAATGTAATTGACATGTATGGTAGTTGTGTGTGATGTTGCCACACTTGCAAGCACATCAGATACAAAGTAGAGTAATAGGGAAAAGTTTTTTATACTAATTTAACTACTTTAGTTGCACTTAGTACATAAGTTGAATATTTATGGAACCTTTTAAAAAAAGGTACATATTTATCCAGTTGTAACTTTATATGTGTATAAAGGGGTTTTACATGGTGTTTGGATGTGATTAAAATGAAGTTGTAATGGTTACTTTTGTATAGTAATTTCATTAAGGTGATATTTGGTGTAAGTATTAGCTCAAGAAGTACAACAGGAGGCTCAAGAACAAGCCTCTATTGATGTATCGATACTTTTTACATTGAGAAATAAGAGAAACAAAAACCGATATGGTCCGAATTAGACAATATATTAGCTTTTCATAGTGATACAATTTATATTCATTTTTTACTTAATGAGGATATTAACCATTGCTGTTGATCTGATCTGATTGTAGATTTCGAGAAAACAAACATGAGAATTGTAGCTGAAGCACTTGCTATCTTAAAACGTGGTGAGTGCTCTTTGCTTTAAGATTCAGGGACTAGCATAGTTCTATACAGAAACCATGAATTTCGGAATGTAACAAGTTTAATAGTTAAACAAGTTTATATTGTGCTTAAAATTTGAGTTTGAATGCTCATTATCTTTATTACTTTTCTGATTGTGGCATATCTGGTGGTACGATTTATATTCAATTTTTACTTAATGAGGATATTAACCTTTGCTGTTGATCTGATCTGATTGTAGATTTCGAGACAACAGACATGAGAACTGTTGCTGAAGCACTTGCTAGCTTAACACGTGGTGAGTGATCTTTGCTTTAAGATACAGGGACTAGCATAGTTCTCTATACAGAAACCATGAAATTCGGAATGTAACAAGTTTAATAGTTAAACAAGTTTTTGATTGTGCTTAAAATTTGAGTTTGAATGCTCATTATCTTTATTGCTTTTCTGATTGTGGCATATCAGGTGGTGGCCGGCAGTAACAAACTTAATCTTCAGTAGCACCAGCAATTGCAGCACTCAGGTTCACATTAAGGTCAAGTTCCTTCATGAGAACACATAAAATCATGTATTAGATTACTTAAAAAGCAAACATATCTAAGCGGTAGCTATACAGTAGTAATCTGTTTGATACAACTTTAAGCAAAACATCACAAAAGTACATTACTTTAGAGACACGTTATGAGAACAGAAAAGTGCTTAAGCTGTTTCAAGAATAGTCATCTTACACAAAGGAATTTGGATGCTTTTTACAATGAGAATAGCAATTATGTTCAATTGGCTTAAAGCATCATTTTCCATAATGTGTCCTTTTTCATATTCATACAATCATGTTTAACTCTAATAGATATTGGATTTTGTCCTAAGGGGGTGTTTATATGTGCGTTAAAAATAAGATTACGTGAAAGCTTCATAATAGATGCATATGAAATTGAGTAGTAAAAGATAGTGCTTAGATGTGCCTATGTTGTTATAAAGTAGTAACCAACTAGATTTTTTTGTATACCTCCCAAGTTTATAGCACACATTGATAATAAGTACAACCATTTTTCCATCCTAAATGGTCGTATTTTCTGTTGACAGTTCATAACCAGGATGCTCAAGTGAATTGTGGAAATTTTCCATTGACTAGAGAGGTACCCGAGAATTACAAACTTAAATTTGGTTATGTCATAGAGTAGAATATTTACTTTATTTTGTATTCATTTTTATAAACATCACGGATGAATATGACACTTAACTTATATAATTGAACTATGACAGGTTCCAGATTTCCGCTCCAAATTATTCTTCTTTTGCAAAGAAGAACGGGGAAAAGGCGAAGAAATGGCAGTATTTTTTAGCCATGTCATATATGAAAACATGACAGTAAGGAACCCAGATTTTGTTGGACAGCTATAGGAACATGGATTAACATATATAATAGTAGCAGGCGACGAAGGCTATCCCTCATACTTCACTGGCAGTAGTTGGATGTCCACATACAAAACCGAAGTCAAGAATGTTGATGACCAAATATATGTTTCTATAAAATGACCCAACTTTATATCAAGAGTTGTTTGGGCCTGCTTATTTTCAAATTTATATTACTGTAAGACATGGATTCACATGCGCTTTATTCGGCACTAAGCCAACTGGATGCTCATGTATAGTTACTATGCTATATAGTTTAGGTCTTCAGGATAATAATGTTTCTGTTAGATTATAATTCATGAATGGATATTGTAGGGTGTGAACCTAAATATGTTGGAAGATACATAATCACCGACCCTGATTTGCTTAAGGCGGCAATGGATTCAGCTTGAAGAATATGTCTGATGATCGAGGCAAATCTGTCTCTAGGGACATCAATATGTGTTCGCCGACATGTAAAAAACAGACGAGTGCATGACAAGTGTATGTGTTGTGAGTGGCAATTTTCTTGTAGCCAAGCTTAGCTTTCTCTTTCTCAATTTCTTATAGTAATATAAAGCAATATTCGTCACTCTATTATATATTATGCCTACCAGAAAAGAGGAGTTGTTGACGGCACTAATTATGGAGCAACATGTGAAGTGAAGAAACTTGATATTGATCGCATCCGTAACAAGGTAGATAACGAATCAATCGTAATCTTGAGCTACCTTGGATATTCCAGCTCTAAAGGTGTACTGAATTGCAAGTATGCTATATATTATGTGGATTTAGTGATTTACTAATAGGTATCCTTTGTTACTGTTTGACATGATCTAACCGAATACAATATAAAAAGATCATAGGCGCTCCCCCATAAGTTTTGTGATCCTAGAAATACAAGATACATTCAGCCTACTTAATCTTGAGGCAATAAAGAAAACATATGTGTATCTTATTCTATAATTAACCAATGTATGTGTTATTTAGTTGCAAGTTGTAACTGTATGTCAGTGTTTTGTATATTATACATATCTTCGAGTTCATACACCAGCAAATGGGTTCATATTAAAGCTTTTGAGTGAATAAATAGTCTTGAAAGATTTCCATAGGTTTACCATTCCCCTAAACATGCAAAAAGAGAGTAGTTACTGTTACATTGTGCCAAAGACAACCAATAAAGAAACTCCACAATAAACGTTGTGTACAAAAACATTTTATTTCGTGTATGAATAAGCACCATGCAGCTTATTTTGTTCTCATACTTTTCATTTTTCTTTTCACTGTTTATCTTGATTAGTTTATATATGCACTTTTTTAAATATGAATTTGGGCTGTTACTACTTAACTAATCATCTTCTAATGGAACCGGAGCAGGTAAGAATAAGAAACAACTTAACAAGCAAATAAAGAAGCCGTAATGGCAGAACATATATGCTGCGACTTATAGTGATATTTCCATCAAGCAACTTCAATCAATGATGGATACTGGACATGAATGGAAAACGGTTAGTTTATTATCAGAAGGCTTGATAGATCGTCCAATGTTAGTTAGAGGACAAGTGCAAGTGATTCGTCATTTTGGTAAAATGGCCTTTGTGACCGTAAGAGAGGGTGGGTATACGGTCGAGTGTGTGTTGAGAGCTGATTCTAATCATGTCGGGTTAGTGATCAAATGCTTAATTATGCTATTGTCATTAGTAGAGACTCTTTCGTTTATGCCGAAGGAATTGTTCAATTTCCTATTGAGCCAATTACCGACGCATCTCAACAGGTGAATACAAGCTCTTTTAGTACTATTCTTGGTGAAAAGACCAAAATTATGTAAGGTGTTATATCAGTTGTTTATTTATTCATCTACAGTAAAATTCAAAGGAAATCTATTATTATTCTTTACATATATTACAGGTCAATGCCAGTTTAACGCATTCTGATTTTTGAGATATACCATTTAGATATAAAGGTTTTACAACTTGTGACTCAGGGTGAACTTGGCATGATTCTAACATAATTTGGGGCTCATGGGTCCGAGCCAGTTGTGGTACCCTCATGCAATGTAGATTGGATTGAAAGTTCTTTCATCGGTAAGTCTATATCTCTTTTTATTTCTAGGGTGAGATTCATTGATCAAAATATCAGAAAACAAAAACGCGTTCAGCAATTTGGTGTGATGTGTCAACAGATTTAGAGGCCACAAACAGGGCTTCTTGAAAGCTCTGTGTACGTCAATTCTACGGGCACGGCTATTTGAGCATTAGGCTTCATACATTTTTCATAATACCTATCACACTATAATTGCTACTTCATTTATATTTCTAGATATATGTGTAGAATTTTCATATTTTCACCTAATACTGATACGCGGAAGGTTGTTGTTGTGACATGTATCAATAAAGTAACAGGAGAGGGTTCCTTTATTGGGCTGCTGTTTTTCGTTCCGATCTCTTCAAGCTTTTGGCTGCTTTTTCTACTTTTGGTATTGTTGTTAACCGTTTGTTACTATTTATTCTGTTTAGTTTGTTATGTCAAGATGAGGATGAGGTGTTGAGCGAATGAACACTGATCTGCAGAAAGAATTTGCCCAAGAAATTTACATCTACTATTGGGCTCTATTAATATTATGTGATAGTCTGTTTCTATGGTTACAGAGCGAGTTTATATGTGAATGTTATATGAGGAGGGCGTACGTATCAGGTTTTACGCCTTTTAAACCCATATGTGAGAAGATATGTTGAACCTGAGACCTTGATAGATCTTTGAGCGCTCGTGAATCGTTAGTAATGTTTATGTAATCACAAACACACTAATAGAAAGTCTCTATTACTTTTATTCTAAAGCGGAAATCAAACACAAGTAAGAACACAAATTACTAAGAATACTTTGATCCTCTATGGATCTTTGAATAAAATTAAAACTTATTTTTCAAAAAAAACTCGTCCATCATACATACTAATGAGTTCCTTTTATAGACAAGGAACCCTAAACCGTTTCACAAGAAACGTATATTCATAAAACTAAAAGAGATATGCATGATCACTTCCTAATAAAACTCATGCATATCCTAACTAACTATAAAATACGCGGAATATCTATATCCGCAAAAACAAGCTACACGGTTTTACTACTTCTGCAAAATCACTTCTTCAGCAGAATCCAACACTTCAGCAGAATCCGTCAGCAGTATTAGTCAGCAGAATTCTTATTCAGTAGAATTCCCAACAACCCTCCCCTAATCTTGAATTTGACATGGTTAAGTTCAAGATTCTTGATAGATCGGTAACACTTTAGAACAAGAGGATTGAATTCGAACATCAGCAGCAAAGAAGCAAAACAACCACATCTCTATGATGGCAAAACTTTGAATCTTCAGATCTTTGCAGCAACAAATGACAAAGTGTACATCAAAACAGATTAGTTTCATACTATTCTCATCACATCCAGGTGTGTTAACTCCTGTGAGAGGTGAATCATTAAAAATAATGGATTTGATGTCTCGTTACCAATAGCCATTACTACTGGAGTAGCCAAATGTTTAAGTTTGAAAACGATGGTACACTGATTACCATCTGATTTTTAGCAAATCAGCAGCTATAAACGGATTTGAAATGTCTTTACCTGTAGCCGTTTGCTCAGGACTAGCCAATTCTTAGGTGAAAAGAATCACCTTTGGTGAATTGATTACCAAATATGGTATTCCACTGCCTTTACCACAAGTCATATACTTGTGGGCTAGCCAATTCTTGGATTCCAAAAAGGAATAAGCCATGGTGAATTGATGACCATACAACCCTCAGCAATTAAGCATGGGTGAGTTGCATACCCTATGGTTTTTAGCAAACCATTACAGCTATCAACAGATTTGATGTGTCTTTACCAAAGCTGTACCCTTTGGACTAGCCAACTCTTTGATGGACACAAGGCACATCTGGTGAGTTGAGAACCATCAACAGAGTTACATACAACAAACCTGAATAAAACAAATTTTTTTATATTACTAAGAATCAAATAAAGAAATAAATGATACACGATAATATGGTAATCCCCTGAGGCATATGCCTCCCCTGAGGCTTATACCTCCCCTCAAACCTTGCAGTTAAGGGTTAAGCATCCCAATATGGACAACTAGGTGTTGAAACCTGGGTCCATCAAAGGCTTTAGTCAATAAATCTGCCACATTATCATCTGTGTGAATTTTAATTACCTTTATCAAATGTTTTTTCATATGCATCTCTTATAATATGGTGCCTGATCTCAATATGCTTAGTTCTATTATTAAAAACTGGATTTGTAACAATGCATATGGTACTTTGATTATCAATAAAGATTGTGGTGTTCATGAAATTAAACCCATAATCCATCAATTGATTTTGTATCCATAGTACATAACCAAAACAATGTGCAGCAGCAACATACTCTGCTTCAGTAGATGAGGTAGCAACAATATATTGTTTCTTGCATTGCCTAGAAATCAATCTTCTTCCAAGAAATTGGCAACCTCCAGTCGTGGATCGCCTATCCAGATTTGCACCAGCATAATTGATAAGGTTTTAAAATGTACCTTTTTGAGGGGTCGTTTAAGCCCTTATTTGATCACTTTTGTATCCGTTATTACTTAATATCGTTCCTTTTCACTTTTTAGGTCTCTTGAAGGCAAATTGTTGTAATGGCACTTATTTGGACGAAAAGGCGCGAATATACGAAGAAAATGGCCAAAGTCAAGAATCGAGACACTCAAGCTGCTGAAATGCAAGGTGACGGCGTCACTGCTTAACTGCGACGCCGTCGGAGCATTTTGTGACGACACATAAGCCAAATTTCTTATTTTCAAGTGACGGTGTCAGGCTTTAAAAGAGTAGGCCGTCGCAACTCAGACAACCTAGATTTGATCCAGACGGCGTCAGAAGCTGAAGAGGACGACGTCACAAGCACAAGGTGACGCCGTCGCAAGACTAATGTGCCCAAGACGAAATCCTAATGACGGCGACCCGACGGCGTCACAAATCATAAGGTGACGCCGTCGCATATGTAATCTTATATATAGAATCCGAATTTTTCAGTTTTAGTGTGTAGTCTTTTGGAGTAAAAACCTAAACCGAACCAAGGCTGTCTTGTACAGTATTTTAGGGTTCCGAACCCTAACTTACATCAAGATAAGTGTTTTACTTCATTAATTAAATTATGTCTTTGATTATTTGTGTGTATGCTTGCATGTTCTCCATGTCCGGCTAATTTACTTGTGTGTTTGCTTAGGGAATATGAAACTTAATTATTAAATATTGATTGGTTGTCTCTTATCTTAATTGGTTAATGATCTAGTAATGTGATAGGTCATTCGTTGTGTAATTAATGCTTGATTAATATTTGTGAACCTTAGACTATAGCACTTAGAGCGGTTGTAGGCTAAACTGTCACACCCCCAAATTACCTGTTTTGCAGCGGAATGGAATTCCTGGGGATTGACTGTCATAGCATCACAATTACAGTTATATTGAACGACCTAAAGTGTCGTTTGGAAAACACATCGTTTGATTTAATAAAATAATCAGAGTTTTCAAAGTAGGTCCCAAATGTAAATCTACTTGTGCGGAAATAAGTTTGTTACAATTCAAACGATGTTTTAAAGTACATAAAACCCAAGTGAGACGCGTCGTCACCACGACTCCAAGATGTGTCCAAATGCATGCCATGAAGTGAATGCCTTAGATACCTGAGATAAAACATGCTAAAAAGTGTCAACACAAAGGTTGAGTGAGTTCATAGAGTTTGTATTGAAATGTAAAGCCTTTAGAAATCGTTTATGCAGCAAAGGCATTGTGAATCCACTCAGTTCCAAGTCCCGCCCATACAAAACTTGCAACCTGTGTGTTCACAACCCATTGCCAAGATATGTATAGTTTATGTTCAAGCCCACATCGTCAAATGAATTCACAAAATAGTGCCTAACTTAATGTATCAATAGTTACTTGATATAACAAATATGAGTGTTGATCAAATCGTTCCAAGACCGTTAGTCCATGATTGTACCAAGTACATGAATATACCAAGTCCGTTAGCCCAATGTTATACCAAGACCATTAGCTCAATGAATATACCAAGACCATTAGCTCAATGAATATCAATGAATATACCAAGACCATTAGCTCAATGAATATACCAAGACCATTAGCTCAATGAATATGATATGGAAGTTCTAAGTGTGGCAAAACTGTTACTACGCATGACTAAGCATTCAGTTCAGTTAAACATGTAGTTTCAAATAATCATGATAGTTATGAAAATAATTGAGCATGTATCTTCCCCAAAACATTTATGAAAACAAGTAAAAGTAGGGGCTATGAAAACTCACTTGGTGGAATGATGCGAAGACAAAAGTGAGTACACCGAGATGTAATGTGATACGTTAATCTTGACCTATTGTGAAGGATATGATACGTCATGAGTTGCAATGTAATGTTATGCATGCACTTCGTATGTTATTTATACCATTTACGGGTTTTGAAAATATTACTCGTCGTCGAAAAATACTCTTTTGACGTCTTGACCCTTCAAAAATGACTTTACATGTTTTTACGTCAAAATGTCATCCTATAATGGTTTTATAATGATTTTTGGTGAAATTACCACTTTTCGTCGCCAAAACAATGTCGTCGGAAAAATCATGAAATCAACAAAAATGACTCCGGAAAAGTAGTCGTAAAATGGTGTACGTCGATCGTTAGAGAACGAACTCGATGGTTTTGGAAAGTTTGTATCGATATCTAGAAGTTTCAGTTCAGGAGTTTTCGTCCAAAAGGTCTCGATCATAAAGATATTAAGGGTTAAAGTTGGTGGTTTTTGCTAATTGCGTGCAGAAAATAAGTTTCGGCCAAGTTTGAACGTCCGTAATTGATTCACTATAAATCCGCTTGACAAACAGCTTTTTGTTTTGAAAAATATGGCCGGTGAACTTGATTTTTACTAGAAGACATTTCGTTCCAAAAAGTTTTGCTTCATAGTTAAAAACTGCCGCAAACATGGTCGTTACAGCTAATGAAATACTTGTAACGTAAAAATAATATAGTTTTTCAGAAAATAATAGTTACGGCAACTTTATGAAAACGTGTATATATTTGTCGTTTCAAATCCGTTTTCTACGTATAATATGTCCTTAGCTTCGTATCGAAGTAAACTAATATATTTTTGATAAGTCGAAATAATTTGTGAAGCTTAAGGCTCGTTTTTGACCCGAAAATACTAAAAACAGCAAAGCTGAATTTTCTGAAAAGTGTTTAATTCGTCGTCAAACTTTAAAAATTCACCACGGCTTCGTTATAACTCCGTTTTTATCCGTTCAAAAGGCCACGGATTCGTTTTAAAGTATATTTTCTAAATATCAAGGCCAAAATGTCGTACCATCAGTAGGTTTTTCCAGAAATCCGAATTAAGGACAGAACACCAAAATATAGTTATCGAAAATAGTTTTTCTCGGACAAAACCTATTCTAATCCCTTCAAATCAACTCCAAAGCTAATCTAATCCTACCATACACCTTCTTAGGGTGTCATGGGTTCCTAATCACCATCAAGACCAAAGAATACCATGGGAATATTTATAGGATGACCAATATGTATATAAACTCTAAAATCATAAAATAAATGGTATAAATCACATAACATGCATATAAGCTCCAAAAATGAAAAGAAACATATGAAAATGATAAGGAAACTTGAAAATGATAAAACATGCTTACAAGTGATAGTGATGAGGTGAAAGTAACAAGGATTATCCTAAATACTCTTGGTTTTTATTTCAAAACCATATAAAGAGTATATACTAGATTGTATAAACACAAGAGCATGAAAATTTTTTGTGATCCCCTTGAATCTCCTTGAAGGCCGAATTTTTAGAAGGAAGAAGGAAGAGAGAAGAAAAATCTTCTTGGCTTGCACATACAATGATTTGAGGTTGAATGAAAAAATGAATGAAAAGTTGGATTGTGTAAAGATATGTATGTAGAAAAATGTTTCAATCCAATTAATGCAATCAACCCTCCCCCAACCGGTTTTAGGGGATCATGTTCCTTAATATATATTTTTTTTAAAAAAAAAAAAACTTGTGTATATATACTTTGTGTAATTATTTGACCAAAAGTGTAAGTAATATGTAAGTATTAGTCACTTGCAAGGTAAATGGTAATTCTTGGTGCAAGTAAATTTTTAATAGGTCAAAATAGATTGTAATGAGATGATAAAAATTGTAAAAATACTTTCCTTGTGAAAATTGAGTGATAAAATAATTATCGTAAATTTTTAAGAAACGTGTCGTAATAATTAAACTTTACGATTTATGTACCAAATAAATTTGAAACACTAGGAAAACTAAAAATATAGTTTTTATGAACTAAATGTAAGTTTAAAAATACATCGGGATCATTTTTGAAAGTAATGGATTAAATATTTAAAATAAAAACTCACGCGATAAAGATTATTAAATATAAAAAATTACGCGTTGAATGTGAAATAAAATGTCGTGAATGAACTAATGAGGTGCACATGATGTCAATGAAATGTAGACTAATCATAGTCCATATGAAATGTACGTGATGTCATGATCATGAATTCGCCGCTAAACCTCCAAGGTTACGCGAATTTGAAACAAGTAAACCAAGTTTACTATAAATGTTGAAATAATGAGACATGAATGGTGTCGAGAAATGACCTGAAAGTACGGGTTGTCACATTCGCCCATCCAAAAAGGAATTCAGTCCCTGAATTCAATCGTTGTTAGGTCTAACGGGTTTAGGGTTTGATGTAGCAAACTTTCCCATTCCCGAGCAAAACCCTCAAAAGACTTTTTGGTAACCGATTTTTACTTAATCTCACAACTCATCAAACAAGAACTGTCATGAGATTAGGCTAAATCGGTTTAGGTAACGACTTGTTTCTAGCTCGATCTTTGCAACTCATCAAACAAGAACTGTCACGTGGATCAAACTGGAAACAAGTGGTTTGAAGAAAATCTTTTGAAAATTTGGCTCGATTACGGAATTGCTTACTCATATAAGCCTACTACTCCCTTCATCGCATGATTCTTCCTGAATTAGACATAGGTGATCAGGCTATGTATAATTTAGGAGTAACTATGCAATGCTTGGACTAATCGACTCATATGTTGTTTGGTGTTGAGTCAACTGATGTTAAAATTGTGATGAACATCGAGGAGAGAAGACATGGAGAAGTGTCGTTAAAATGATAGTTGAAGTAAAAAGAATTAAAATCCTCGTAAATGATAACAAATCGGAAAGAAAATAAAGTACGATAGATGAGAATATTTTACAACGAATGATTCAGCAAAAGTAGTACATCTTAGGTTATAAAGATTCGGGTACGATAGAAAACATAACTTAGTACGACATAATACATAAGGAGAAATAAGACTGTTAGTTTCCGAACTTCTTCAGTCATCCGCGTCGTTGATACCTTGACGAGCTCCTTCTCCTCCTTCTAACATATATACATTCCCATGAGCACCTTCGACTTGTTGACCTTGGTTTTGAGGACATTGATTTCGATAGTGTCCTTGCTCCCCGCATCTGTAACATGTAACCATGGCCTTGCCTCTACAATTCCTGGCAAGGTGTCCCAGTTGTTGACACTTGTAACACTTAACAGGACAAAGACCCGTGTGATGATACTTACATCGATTACATAGTGGGTAGGTTCCAGCATAACCTCTGCCTTCTACCGGTGCAGCAACATATACCATTGCAGTTTCTTGCCCTCTTTTCTGTTGTTGATGATGGTTAGTGTTGCGGTTTTGGTTGTTGTTGTTATAATTTCCTTGGTCGTCTTCCCATTTCCTTTTGTTGTTGTTGTGTTGGTTATCGCCGTTGTTGTTGTTGTTTTGGTTGGTGTTGGTGTACTTGCCTCTCTTCACTACCTGGGCCATGAGCTTTTGAGTCAATCGAATAGCTTCCTCAATCGTTTGCGGGTCAGAAGAAGTCACATCGCCTTGAATAATTTCGGGAAGTCCCCCGATGAAAGCCTCTAGCAACTTCTCATTATCAGAAACCATGGACGGGCATAACACAGCTAATTCTTGAAATCTCTGAATGTAAGTGTCAATATCGTACCCAATGGTTACTAATTCATAGAACTCCGTCTCCAACTTTTTGATTTCCGTACGAGGACAAAACTTCTTAGTCACCAGACCTTTGAATTGCTCCCAAGTGAGCTTGAAAGCATTCTCTATTCCCATTGGTTGAGCATAAGAATTCCACCACGATAATGCTCCATCGAGTAATGTGCTCGTAGCAAATTTAACTTTACTATCATCCGGACAGTTACATAGCAAAAACACTGATTCCAATTTTTCAAACCATCGAACCATTGCTGTAGCTCCCTCGGTACCTCTAAATTTCGTGGGCTCACCACTTTTGAAATCCTTGTACGAACATTTCTTAACTCCGGATCCTCCGGCATTTCCAGTAGCAGCAGCTAGCCTAGCGGCTACAGCAGCAGTCGCGGCCTCGGCAGCAGCAGCAGCCACCGTTTCCCTTTCAACTCTTAGAGCATTAGCAATGCTATCATTCACTAACTTCTGAATAGCCGCTTGGGTCATTTCAACTGTAGCTTTCTTCGGTGCCATATCTTCTTCAAAACAAGAGGAAATGTGAGACGTAGCAAAATCCGATGTTAATAATAAACGCTCCAAAGAAATGTGATAAAAATGATAAGTTTGAGGTTCTCTTTCAAAATGATCGACGGTTTCCTACGAAACGGGTTATGATGTGTCGTAAGTGCTTCAAATGTATGATGGTTTAGTGACTTAATGTGTGGATAAAGTGTAACTCGACACGTTAGTGGTGAAACAAAGGAGTGAGAGTGATTTCGCCCTATATAAAGGTTTATCTCGGCATTCGTCGTTATCGATGATGAATCAGCTGATATATAAAAAAATTTGTGATAAGGAATGACAAGGAATTCTCCACGTTAGAATATGGGGAAAAGATAATGGGATGGGCATTTAAGGGCATCCATGTGACAATCGATGCGAAATGAAAGTGAATAACTCGAAAAATGTACGTAATGACCGCATGTGAAGTGAACATGTACTTGTGATGAAATGATGAGATGCTATGATAATGTAGTTATAGTCTAGGGTCAATGATGCAACCTAGTTCTCTATAACTGAAGCTCTGATGCCAATCTGTCACACCCCCAAATTACCTGTTTTGCAGCGGAATGGAATTCCTGGGGATTGACTGTCATAGCATCACAATTACAGTTATATTGAACGACCTAAAGTGTCGTTTGGAAAACACATCGTTTGATTTAATAAAATAATCAGAGTTTTCAAAGTAGGTCCCAAATGTAAATCTACTTGTGCGGAAATAAGTTTGTTACAATTCAAACGATGTTTTAAAGTACATAAAACCCAAGTGAGACGCGTCGTCACCACGACTCCAAGATGTGTCCAAATGCATGCCATGAAGTGAATGCCTTAGATACCTGAGATAAAACATGCTAAAAAGTGTCAACACAAAGGTTGAGTGAGTTCATAGAGTTTGTATTGAAATGTAAAGCCTTTAGAAATCGTTTATGCAGCAAAGGCATTGTGAATCCACTCAGTTCCAAGTCCCGCCCATACAAAACTTGCAACCTGTGTGTTCACAACCCATTGCCAAGATATGTATAGTTTATGTTCAAGCCCACATCGTCAAATGAATTCACAAAATAGTGCCTAACTTAATGTATCAATAGTTACTTGATATAACAAATATGAGTGTTGATCAAATCGTTCCAAGACCGTTAGTCCATGATTGTACCAAGTACATGAATATACCAAGTCCGTTAGCCCAATGTTATACCAAGACCATTAGCTCAATGAATATACCAAGACCATTAGCTCAATGAATATCAATGAATATACCAAGACCATTAGCTCAATGAATATACCAAGACCATTAGCTCAATGAATATGATATGGAAGTTCTAAGTGTGGCAAAACTGTTACTACGCATGACTAAGCATTCAGTTCAGTTAAACATGTAGTTTCAAATAATCATGATAGTTATGAAAATAATTGAGCATGTATCTTCCCCAAAACATTTATGAAAACAAGTAAAAGTAGGGGCTATGAAAACTCACTTGGTGGAATGATGCGAAGACAAAAGTGAGTACACCGAGATGTAATGTGATACGTTAATCTTGACCTATTGTGAAGGATATGATACGTCATGAGTTGCAATGTAATGTTATGCATGCACTTCGTATGTTATTTATACCATTTACGGGTTTTGAAAATATTACTCGTCGTCGAAAAATACTCTTTTGACGTCTTGACCCTTCAAAAATGACTTTACATGTTTTTACGTCAAAATGTCATCCTATAATGGTTTTATAATGATTTTTGGTGAAATTACCACTTTTCGTCGCCAAAACAATGTCGTCGGAAAAATCATGAAATCAACAAAAATGACTCCGGAAAAGTAGTCGTAAAATGGTGTACGTCGATCGTTAGAGAACGAACTCGATGGTTTTGGAAAGTTTGTATCGATATCTAGAAGTTTCAGTTCAGGAGTTTTCGTCCAAAAGGTCTCGATCATAAAGATATTAAGGGTTAAAGTTGGTGGTTTTTGCTAATTGCGTGCAGAAAATAAGTTTCGGCCAAGTTTGAACGTCCGTAATTGATTCACTATAAATCCGCTTGACAAACAGCTTTTTGTTTTGAAAAATATGGCCGGTGAACTTGATTTTTACTAGAAGACATTTCGTTCCAAAAAGTTTTGCTTCATAGTTAAAAACTGCCGCAAACATGGTCGTTACAGCTAATGAAATACTTGTAACGTAAAAATAATATAGTTTTTCAGAAAATAATAGTTACGGCAACTTTATGAAAACGTGTATATATTTGTCGTTTCAAATCCGTTTTCTACGTATAATATGTCCTTAGCTTCGTATCGAAGTAAACTAATATATTTTTGATAAGTCGAAATAATTTGTGAAGCTTAAGGCTCGTTTTTGACCCGAAAATACTAAAAACAGCAAAGCTGAATTTTCTGAAAAGTGTTTAATTCGTCGTCAAACTTTAAAAATTCACCACGGCTTCGTTATAACTCCGTTTTTATCCGTTCAAAAGGCCACGGATTCGTTTTAAAGTATATTTTCTAAATATCAAGGCCAAAATGTCGTACCATCAGTAGGTTTTTCCAGAAATCCGAATTAAGGACAGAACACCAAAATATAGTTATCGAAAATAGTTTTTCTCGGACAAAACCTATTCTAATCCCTTCAAATCAACTCCAAAGCTAATCTAATCCTACCATACACCTTCTTAGGGTGTCATGGGTTCCTAATCACCATCAAGACCAAAGAATACCATGGGAATATTTATAGGATGACCAATATGTATATAAACTCTAAAATCATAAAATAAATGGTATAAATCACATAACATGCATATAAGCTCCAAAAATGAAAAGAAACATATGAAAATGATAAGGAAACTTGAAAATGATAAAACATGCTTACAAGTGATAGTGATGAGGTGAAAGTAACAAGGATTATCCTAAATACTCTTGGTTTTTATTTCAAAACCATATAAAGAGTATATACTAGATTGTATAAACACAAGAGCATGAAAATTTTTTGTGATCCCCTTGAATCTCCTTGAAGGCCGAATTTTTAGAAGGAAGAAGGAAGAGAGAAGAAAAATCTTCTTGGCTTGCACATACAATGATTTGAGGTTGAATGAAAAAATGAATGAAAAGTTGGATTGTGTAAAGATATGTATGTAGAAAAATGTTTCAATCCAATTAATGCAATCAACCCTCCCCCAACCGGTTTTAGGGGATCATGTTCCTTAATATATATTTTTTTTAAAAAAAAAAAAACTTGTGTATATATACTTTGTGTAATTATTTGACCAAAAGTGTAAGTAATATGTAAGTATTAGTCACTTGCAAGGTAAATGGTAATTCTTGGTGCAAGTAAATTTTTAAAAGGTCAAAATAGATTGTAATGAGATGATAAAAATTGTAAAAATAATTTCTTTGTGAAAATTGAGTGATAAAATAATTATCGTAAATTTTTAAGAAACGTGTCGTAATAATTAAACTTTACGATTTATGTACCAAATAAATTTGAAACACTAGGAAAACTAAAAATATAGTTTTTATGAACTAAATGTAAGTTTAAAAATACATCGGGATCATTTTTGAAAGTAATGGATTAAATATTTAAAATAAAAACTCACGCGATAAAGATTATTAAATATAAAAAATTACGCGTTGAATGTGAAATAAAATGTCGTGAATGAACTAATGAGGTGCACATGATGTCAATGAAATGTAGACTAATCATAGTCCATATGAAATGTACGTGATGTCATGATCATGAATTCGCCGCTAAACCTCCAAGGTTACGCGAATTTGAAACAAGTAAACCAAGTTTACTATAAATGTTGAAATAATGAGACATGAATGGTGTCGAGAAATGACCTGAAAGTACGGGTTGTCACATAAACCATCCAAAGAGGGCCTTAGAGTTAGAGTTTATAATCCCTAGAGTGTTTTTTAGACGAGACCCTTTGGTAAGTTCAAAGAGTTAGGGATAAATGCATACCCTACGACTTTAGACACACAACGCGATGAAGAATAAGGACGTGACAATTCAACCATCAATAGGAGATAATTAAGGAGTAATAAAACCTAAGTGAACACATCTTTAAACTATCATACGAGCACACAATAATTAGACATAGACTACATACACCTTAGATTAGATAATTAGATAAGTAGAGTAATCGGTAGAAATACCAACCCCCAAATCCAAACCCCGAGATTCGTACCTTTCCATTTCCTAAAAAACATAAAAAGATAAAAAATAATCTTCCTCAACCCTAACCTTAGCGTAGTAACTTCTCACTAGCATTCCTATTCCCCTAGAGAACGATATCAATACCCGTGGCTTACCCTAATACTACACTACAACGATTAGGTTCACTGCCTAGGGTATTATAAAACTTGCTCGAAGAAAAGGAAGTTCCTTTGACCCCGAACGACGTGTGTAGCGTTATCAAGTTTTTGGCGCCGCTGCCGGGGAATAGAATAGCTAGTTAGTAGTCCACCTCGTTTAGGTTTCTTTGCTTGATTCATATCAAGTAAATTTTTCTAAATTTTTAGATTTCTCATAGTCTATCCCCCTTTTTCGTGACCTTTGTTCGTAATCCAATCACTTTTCATCATGGAAGGTGATGACCCACCAAACAACAATTCCCCATCAAACAAATACCCACCACTTGATCCAAGTTTTGCCAACCAACTCCGAGCTCGCATTGTTAGTGAAATTGGAGAACTTAAGAAACTAAATAGGATAATTGAAAGTGCACTTGAAAAAGCCCTTGAGGAATCCACTGGTACCCTAGATAGTGATTCAACCTCAAGTGATTCGGAAGATGAAATTGTGGAAGGAGATTATAAGGTTTTGGAAATTATGGATGGAAGCAAGGAGGAGGAGGAACTTAGGGAGTATTTCGATTCATACCCTAATGGGAAGGAAACTGCTTATCACTATAATGTAGTTAACTTTCCGCGACCACCCTTCGACCCACGCATAAATAGTGGTAACCCTAAAAATATCAAGATACCGTACATGATTGGATACTTATATAGGGATCACACTTACATAGATTATAAGGCACCTATGAACATAATGTCTAGGCTTTACTACAATTGGATCATGAATGTAAAGTTAGGACCTATGAGGGATCCCTTTTACCCTAGGAAGGTGAGTAACTATGTCGGGAGGGTTAAAGGATTACATGTCTTCGTAGGTAACTTCACATATAGGTGCGATTTCATGATCCTAGAAAATGTTAAGGGCATTATCGATGGAGTTCTAGGTGATGTGATACTTGGGAGACCATTTATTGAAGAGTCTACGACGGTTTATGATCAAGAGGAAGGAATAGTCAAATTCTCAAATGGGACCGAATGTGTTAAGTATATAATGCCCTACAAAAATAAGAAGTTTGAGGGTATTGATAATCTTGATGTAGACTGCATTTCGGCCTTTGAAGTTGATTGGGAAGAGAAGATTCGCTATACCGCTTGTTTAGAGTTGGGCCCTGAATACATTCGTGATGAAAATAGAGTTGAGATAATAGAATGGGCCTCTAAGAGAAGAAAAACGTAGGAGCACGACTACGAGTCTAGCTACAAGACTCATAAATAAAGAAAAGCGCTTCGTGGGAGGCAACCCATGCTTAATTGTTTGTTTGTTAGTGTCATATATCTTTTATTGATTACTTATTCTCATGTTTAAATTTGTAAAAATGCTTTATTTTGTTTTTAACCTCGTCTTAATTGCATATAAAGGTATTTTACATAAAGGATAAGTGTAGGGAGGATTACACACGTTTTCAAAGAAACGTAAACATGAGAATAGCAATTCATTAAAAGATATATATGTGTGTTTGTTCGAGTCAAATGGTTGTATCGAGTCATAATGGATGTTTTGCAGAAATTTTTCTAGATTCTAAAGATATAAATTTTCCAGAAAATCGCAGACCAATTTTTGTCAGGATAACCTGACGGCGTCAGGATCGGAACCTGACGGTGTCAGGAAGGAGTAAAAAACAACAGATTACTTTTTTCTCATTTTCTGAGCTACTTATAAATTTTTGGAATTTTCCAGGTCTTAATTTTCCAGAAATTCTGTAAACATCCATTCCACAAGCATTATATCCTAGTTTAGTAGAGTCTTATATATATTATTACCGCCGATTTTACTCGAAGGTTTCGTTTGTTTTCTTCAAGTGTGCAGGTTTTATTTATCAAGAAGAAGAAACAAAAGATTGGAAGGAGCTTTTCACACATACATTTTTCTTGGAGAGGATTTAACCACTACTTCACACACGGATCCTACCGAGCTAATAAGGGGAGTACTAGTTTCTTTCATTTTTAATTACCTTCCATTATCATAACTTTGATACTTTCGGGGAACATTGGGGACAATGTTCAGTTTAAGTGTAGGAAGGGAAAATAAAACGGGAACTTAGAAACTATGCTTATCCTTGATTATTTGCTTTGTCCAATTGTATTTATGTAATAAACCATGAGAAAAATGTCAGTTAGGGTAATTTTGGCACCAAATTTAAAATTTTTTATGACATATAGGAGTGGGCCATTAGTCTTAACAAAAGCGTCTCACGGATAGGAAGTTGCATGACTAGCACAAAAACCCTTTACCACCTAAATTACACCCAAAATGTGAGGATCACCCTTAGATTAGTAGGAATTAAAGCATTCATCTTTAATGCTTAGAGTGTAAACCGGTAGTATAATAGATTCTAGAACTTGTTTTGTGATGCATTCCGAGATCGCTAGTTAGACTACACTTGTGTAGTTAGGAATAACTTAATGATAAGAGGCATTAGGATAACCCTTGTTTGATACCCGTAATATAATTACTTCTTCCACATCGGTTGAGTAATTCCCCCACACCTTTGCGTTGTACTCATCTTTAGTACACGATACCCCTAGTTAACCCCTCAGAGCCTATCCTTTTCGCGGTTCTCGTGATGTTTCGGTTTTTCCAGAATATCAATGAAGAGCATTGTTTACACCCCACCCCCAAATATACACCCAAATCGCCTTAGCCTACCTTGTATGCACTCACTTTTAGTGCATTATTGTTATCACCTTAAACCTTTAGTTCAATTATCTAGTTGCTTGCATGAGTTGCTAAGTCGAGTCATATCATTTGTACACAGTGTTGGGACGATTGGGACTCATGGGAAAAAGTTAAAGTTTATGAAATGATTGGAAGGGAACGTTAAATTCCCTTATTTGCGTAATAACGCACCCCAAGTGTTTTGATCTTTTCAATTCGGGTCAAATTAGTGTTAGAGTAATAAAAACTCAAGTGTAGGGATGTGCCTATAAATATCTATCATTTTGATGTTACCGTAGAGGATGGTAGAGTAAAAGTGTATGAAAAAAAAAAAAAAAAAAAGAGAGAAAAGAAAAAAAATAGAGTGTTCAAAAAAAAAAAAAAAAAAAAAAACCTAATATACGGGCTACCATCCTACATCTATCCTTTAAATTTATGTTTGTTTGTTTCAGTTATATAGAGTTTAGAGTGTCGAGTCTTGTCTTAGCAACGCCATTCTTCGTATGCTTGTAACATAGAGATTTTTGACTTGCCACCACTAAATAGCCTATCCCACCAAACCCTTTGTTTCCCTACCGTAAGCCTAACATTACAACCCTTTAAAGACCTCTTTGATAGTCTTTCCTAGGTGCTTACGCCAAAGCGATGGATGTTTGATCTATTCTCAAGCCTATGGTAATCTATGTACTAGGACCGGTTAATGAGTGTTTATCTTCCATTTCCAACTTGTTATATTTCATATACACCCGAGAGAGATGTGAGTATCC
Organism: Chrysanthemum seticuspe; assembly: GCA_019973895.1. Lineage (NCBI taxonomy): Eukaryota > Viridiplantae > Streptophyta > Magnoliopsida > Asterales > Asteraceae > Chrysanthemum > Chrysanthemum seticuspe. The sequence goes on from BPTQ01000007.1 coordinate 130,484,512, forward strand.
AAACACCCCATGTGAGGTTCTAGTATATAATTTCCGTGCTTGTTATGACTTTTGCGGGGCTTATATGTGTTGTGGACTGTTTTAAACCAATGCTTCATGACCTCTAACTTATAAACTAATTGGCTAAAAGCACATTTGCTTGAGGACAAGCAAATACCAAATGTAGGGATATTTGATAAGGTTTTAAAATGTACCTTTTTGAGGGGTCGTTTAAGCCCTTACTTGATCATTTTTGTATCCGTTATTACTTAATATCGTTTCTTTTCACTTTTTAGGTCTCTTGAAGGCAAATTGCTGTAATGGCACTTATTTGGACGAAAAGGCGCGGATATACGAAGAAAATGGCCAAAGTCAAGAATCGAGACACTCAAGCTGCTGAAATGCAAGGTGACGGCGTCACTGGTTAACTGCGACGCTGTCGGAGCATTTTGTGACGACACAAAAGCCAAATTTCTTATTTTCAAGTGACGGTGTCAGGCTTTAAAAAAGTAGGCCGTCGCAACTCAGACGACCTAGATTTGATCCAGACGGGGTCAAAAGCTGAAGAGGACGGCGTCACAAGCACAAGGTGACGCCGTCGCAAGACTAACGTGGCCAAGACGAAACCCTAATGACGGCGACCCGACGACGTCACAAATCATAAGGTGACGCCGTCGCATATGTAATCTTATATATAGAATCCGAATTTTTCAGTTTTAGTGTGTAGTCTTTTGGAGTAAAAACCTAAACCGAACCAAGGCTGTCTTGTACAGTATTTTAGGGTTCCAAACCCTAACTTACATCAAGATAAGTGTTTTACTTCATTAATTAAATTATGTCTTTGATTATTGTGTGTATGCTTGCATGTTCTCCATGTCCGGCTAATTTACTTGTGTGTTTGCTTAGGGAATATGAAACTTAATTATTAAATATTAATTGGTTGTCTCTTATCTTAATTGATTAATGATCTAGTAATGCGATAGGTCATTCGTTGTGTAATTAATGCTTGATTAATCTTTGTGAACCTTAGGCTATAGCACTTAGAGCGGTTGTAGGCTAAACCATCCAAAGAGGGCCTTAGAGTTAGAGTTTATAATCCCTAGAGGGTTTTGTAGACGAGACCCTTTGGTAAGTTCAAAGATTTAGGGATAAACGCATACCCTACGACTTTAGACACATAATGCGATTAAGAATAAGGACGTGACAATTCAACCATCAATAGGAGATAATTAAGGAGTAATAAAACCTAAGTGAACACATCTTTAAACTATCATACGAGCACACAATAATTAGACATAGACTACGTACACCTTAGATTAGATAATTAGATAAGTAGAGTAATCGGTAGAAATACCAACCCCCAAATCCAAACCCCGAGATTCGTACCTTTCCATTTCCTAAAAAACATAAAAAGATAAAAAATAATCTTCCTCAAACCCAACCTTAGCGTAGTAACTTCTCACTAGCATTCCTATTCCCCTAGAGAACGATATCAATACCCGTGGCTTACCCTAATACTACACTACAACGATTAGGTTCACTGCCTAGGGTGTTATAAAACTTGCTCGAAGAAAAGGAAGTTCATTTGACCCCGAACGACGCGTGTAGCGTTATCAATAATCTCTATCACTATATGCTTCCAACCTAAAAGGAGACTCTTTTGGGTACCAAAGACCTAATCTGGGTTGGCCTTTTAGGTACTTGAAGATCTTTTTTACTGCATTCAAGTTGGAAGTAAGTGGAGTGACCTGATGTCTAGAACAAGCACTCACAGCAAATGTAATGTCATGCCTAGAAGCTGTCAAATACATCAATGAACCAATAATGGATCTATATAAGTGAACATTCACAGCAGGATCTGGTTCAAGATTGTTCTTTGGTTTTGGAGCTTCATATGGTGTAGTGGCAGTTCTGACATTTTCCATATCAAACTTCTTCAAAATGTCTCTCATATATTTATCCTGACTGATAAAAATACCATCAGGTTTCTGCTTAACTTATAGTCCCAAAAAGAAAGTAAGCTCCCCCATGGCACTCATCTGAAACTCTCCCTTCATCAACTCCTCAAACTCCCTGTACCAAGCTTCTTTAGTGGAGCCAAAGATAATGTCATCCACATAAACTTGCACAAGAATGATGTCTCTGAAATTTTTCTTTATTAAGAGTGTTTTGTCAATGGCACCTCTTCTGTAACCATGCTTCAGCAGAAATGCAGATAGCCTAGCATACCATGCTCTTGGTGCCTGATGTAGTCCATAGAGAGCTTTTACAACCTTGTATACATGCTTTGGATTATCTGGGTCTTCAAAGCCTTTGGGTTGAGTGACATATACTTCTTCTTCAATCTTACCATACAGAAAAGCACCTTTCACATCCATCTGATATACCATGAACCCCATATAAGATGCATAGGCCAAGAAGATTCTAATAGCCTCAACTCTAGCTACAGGTGCAAAAACTTCATCATAATCAATTCCTTCCTCTTGCCTGAACCCCTGAGCCACTAATCTTGCTTTGTTCTTGACCACAATACCCCTTGCATATCTTTTATTCTTCAAAATCCATTTAGTCCCAATTGCAATCTTCCCATCAGGTAGTGGTACCAGTATCCAAACCTGCTGATTCTTGAATTGTTGCAGCTCATCTTGCATTGCATCAAGCCAACTTGAATCTTCAAGAGCTTGAGAAACACTGGTTGGTTCCACTTGAGAAAGAAAGCAAGCAAGCATACAATGCTTAAAGTCTGTGTGATTGTCCCTTTGCTGTTGTGAGACATAGGAAAGAAAAGAAACTTGAACATACTTAGAACTTGTCACAGTACTTCGAGTTTGAACAGGTGCTTGAGGATCACCAATAACATTTGATTGAGGATGAGCAAAGTTGATCCTTTTTGTAGCAGTGGGGTTGACATCAATTGTGGTGTCAAGATTGTTCACAGTTGGTTCAAAACCACTGTCATAGGAAGTTGAAGTGAAGATTCCAGCTTTGGGTTGGTGATTACCAAGATCTGAAGGACTTAGAAATCGTGTATATGGTTCTTCAAAGTCTGTGGACACACTAGTAGAAATGGGAGTAGATGCATCAGGACTGTCAGCAGATTTGGTGATGTCAGGAGAAACAGGAGAATTGTCAGCAGAATCCTGGTTTCCACTGACTGGTTGTGCTGATTGTCTGATTAGTGCCTCAACATCTCTTGCAAACTCCACACCAAGCCTTTCAGCTTCTAGATTGGCTGCATGCTCTTGCTTCTTGAGTCTAGCAAGGTCCTCTGCAGAGTGTGACTCATCTTCATTCTCATCAGAAGTACCTTTAGAACTATCACATGCAAAATGGTTAGGGGAAAAGGAAGGTACAACAATGGATTGTTCATCATGCTCAGACTCACTCTCTGAGTCATCATCCAGGGTACTTGCATTGTCAGTGGGAGACTCTTGTGTACCTGCAGATTGGTTAGCAACATATCTAGTATAACCCAAGGAATCAGTTAAATAATCTAGGTCAAAGGACCAAACATGACCTTGACCCTGAACATTAGGCTTATCTTCTAGGTATCTCAGGTTAAGAGTATCCTCAATCTTTCTAGCATTTAAATTATATACCCTATAAGCCTTACTATGAGCTGAATAACCCACAATATACCCCTCATCAGCTTTCTCATCAAATTTTCCCAGTGGATCACTAGTGTTCAAAATGGTCACTTGACATCCAAAAGGTTTGAGGTAATGAATATCAGGAAATTTCCCAGTGAGAAGTTCATAAGGTGTCTCAGAATGAGGTCTAGTAATTGATACCTTGTTCAGAACATAACAAGCAGTGCTTACTGCTTCAGTCCAAAACATAGTGGGTAATTTAGAGTCTGCAACCATGGATCTTGCTGCCTCTATTAAGGTCCTATTCTTTCTTTCAGCAACCCCATTTTGTTGTGGGGTTCGTGGATTGCTATAGTCCCTTTTTATCCCTTTAGACTTATAGAGTTCGATTAATACAACATTTTTGAACTCTGTCCCATTATCACACCTAATACCTTTAACCTTTTTGTTTAGCTGCTTTTCAACAAGGGTAATGAAATCTTTTAAAATTTGAGATGTTTCATCTTTAGTTTTCAAAAAGAATACCCAACAAAACCTGTTATAGCCATCAATGATTACCAGGAATAAGTACTTGTGATCAATACTTCTGATTTGGGTTAGACCAAAAAGATCCATATGCAGCAACTGAAGAGGTTCTGAGATAGTGCTCACAGCTGTAATGGCTTTGTATGAGGCTCTGTGTTGCTTTCCTTTGTTGCAGGCAACACAATTGTGTTCATTGGTGAAGACTTTGGAAGGAAGTCCTTCAACTAGACCAAGTTTAGAAAGCTTGTTAATGGTCTTGAAGTTCATATGAGCCATCCTTATATGCCATTTTGTAGACTCATCCAGGGATGCTTTAGCCACCAAACATGTTAGGTCACCTTCTGGTTGAACATCATTCAAATTGAATGTGTATAAATTGTGGCTTCTGGGAACTCTCAGCATAATGTATGTATCTTCTGGAAGTTTGAAGTCTTTAGAGAGCACAAGACATTCATCCTCAGAGAAGAATACTTTGTGCTTGGTGTCACAAATTTGTGATACTGAGAACAAGTTGAAATGTGGTAGTTCCTTTACATAGTACACATTCTCAAAATCCAACTAAGGTGTTTTGATGGTGCCTTTCCCAGTGATTCTACCGTCTCCTCCACCAAAAGTCACATTGCCTCCTCCTTCTATGGGTACAAAATCATGCATCATGCTTCTGGAACAACCACTATCTACAATGCCTACTTCTTAACTCTGTAGAGGATGATCCTACAACAACAACAAAAAGTAATATACAAAGTATTAGTACACTATGGAGACTCAAGTCATCACTGCCTTGAGCCTGCCTTGTGGATCATAAGAGTTAGGCCATGTAGATGTATAAGATCCACCATTGTTCTTGGGCCTCCATTGAAAATTAGGTCCCTTTTGAGTCCAAGAACAACTTGCTGAGGGCTTCACAGCAGTATCCCAATATCCCTTGCCAACATATATTGAGTCAAAACATCCACGCCAATAACCATTTTGAGAATATGAGCTAGTTGGTATCACAAACGGTCTAGCAACAGATCTGCTCCATTTTGAAAATTTATCAGCAGAATTGTGTTTGCTGGTTTTATGAGTTGCTTGTGGAACAAAAGATGGTATTTCATTAACATTTTTCCACATTGGTCTAGGTTTCTTTTGACTAGCACATAAATCCATTCTTTGCTCATGAAAATTACAATCCTTAATCAAATGAAATTTACTGCCACAAACAAAACATGTCTTCTTTTTAGAAGATTTATTCAAAGTGAAAGATGTTTCATTACATGCATAAGCATTCAAACCACAAACATTAACAGAATTGTTTTTAACAGAATTAAAGACATTGTTTTGCAAAGAATTAAATGACAAGTCTTTAGAGGAAACTGTCTTGGAATTTGATTCCTCAGCAGCAACTCTAACAGGCTTGTAGGGAGTCTTGGGTGTAGGCTTGGGTGAGGTCTTGGGAAGGTCTGACTTTTAACTTGAATCACAACTGGTATATGTTGTAGACCCTTGGTCAGAGGAATTGTCACTGTCAGAACAAGAGACAAAGTCAGTAGATTTAGAATCAGGGTCTGGCAAGTCTCTTGACTTTTTGCCATAAAGATGGTGTGATCCATCAAAGTCTATAGTGATGGAAAGGTTAGTGGGCATATGTTCTCCTCTAATAGGTCCATGTACAACATGTAATTCTCCTTCTTTTACATAATTAGCTAATCCTGCTGGTGTAGATTTACGCAGATCATTCCTAACTTCTAAGCCAACATAATTCTTAAAACCTAAACCTATCCCAGAGTTAACAGATTGACTACCATAGAGGAAGCTAGCTAAATTGTCACCTGAAATTGACCATTCTTTATGTCAAGCTACTTCCTCATCTAGTTTCTTTTTCAGCACTTGGTTTTCTGAAACTACATCAGCTTTTTCTTTCTCAGTACGTTTTAAATCAATTCTAGTACATTCCAAATCACTTTCTATCACCCTTATCTTTTTATCATAAGCAAGTTGATTCTTTTGAAACCAATTTTTTTGTCTTTCTAAAGTTTTTAAAGCCTTTTTGTAAGCCTCAACTTCGACATAAAATTCATTATATTTAGGTTTCAATTCATCATAAGCTTCCTTAAGTTCATTATATCTTTCACTACAACCAAAAACACAATTATGTACCTGAGAGATGCCCATTAAGGCAATTTGATTATGCTGATCCTCTGTAGTACAGCTTGCCAGCAATCCACTCTGCTCAGAACCAGAAGCTTCATCATTATCAGGATCATGCACCTTCTAGTTGACATGGTCATCCAGAGTGACCAAAGCTTTGGAGGATCCAACTTCCATTTGATTCTACTGATAGGTAGAATACCTAACCGCGTGACCAGCCTTCCTATCCTTTCATTCTCTTGAGAAGTGACCCATCTGACCAAAAGTATAGCACTTGACTTTCCTTCTGTCAAATCTTGCTGGATCTCTTCCCTGGAAACCAAACTTTCTCCAAGCCTTACTCTCAAACTTCTTGATGTTCATTAAGAGCATGGCCAGTTGCCACATCAAGTTCATCTCTTCCATATCAAGTGGATCCACCTGTTCAAAATCCTCAAATGCTAGTTGCTGCTGATTTTCATAATCAACAACAAAAGAGTGAAGTACATCTTCCAGTACACCACTAGATTTAGGTTGAGAATTTGATGTGGTGGTGATGTAGGATGATGATGCTGAGGAAATTGGGCTTGGAGCATAGGTCATCTTATGTGAGGAGGTGCTAACAAAAGCTGAGTGAGTGGGAGTGGATGAACGAAAGGGACTTCTGACATCAGGCTCAAGAGTTTTAAGTCTGTTGTAGAGATCATCAAAAGTAAGCATATCTAGCCCACCTTTTGCTTTGAGTGCAATGCTTACTTGCAACCAAGATGGAGGTAAAGATAATAAAAACTTTGAATTGCAATCCTCATTGTCTGGCCTGGCCTTCATCTGATTCAATTGACTCAAAATTCTATGGAACCTGTCATATCCCTTGTGGATACCTTCTTCCTCAGAGATTTGGAATTCTTGAAACTGCTGTTTCAGCAATGATTTCATCATCCTCTTTGACTCATCGTTCCCACCAAACCTAGCCTAGATTTCCATCCAGATGTCCTTAGCATCCTCCATGTAGTGAAAGTCACCCATGTGATCATCTGGTATAGCCTGAAGGAGAATAGTTCTAACTTTATTCTCTCTCTGAACAACTAGTATCTCTTCAGCAGTTTTGGGACCAACGATGGTAACAACACCATCAGCATCTTTGATGCACTTCTTCAAACTGTTACCCTTACGGACAACTTCCCAAAGATTCCAATCAATATTGCTGATCCAATTCTGCATCTTCATAGCCCATAATTCATACTCCTCCTTCTTGAGGTATGGGAACTTTGCATTGCTGTTTGTGAGATTGAGTTGTTGCAAAGATGTGGTGTTTTGATTGTGAGTAACTTTTGTTCCATCGTCTGATCCGGGCATTGTTATGGTTGTTTTGGTTGTGAGGGTGTAAAGAAAAGGATTTTCTTAGTATCACAGAGACTCTCTCGAGGCTCTGATACCACTTGTTAAACCTGAGACCTTGATAGATCTTTGAGCGCTCGTGAATCATTAGTAATGTTTATGTAATCACAAACACACTAATAGAAAGTCTCTATTACTTGTATTCTAAAGCGGAAATCAAACACAAGTAAGAACACAAATTACTAAGAATACTTTGATCCTCTATGGATCTTTGAATAAAACTAAAACTTGTTTTTTAAAAAAAAACTCATCCATCATACATACTAATGTGTTCCTTTTATAGACAAGGAACCCTAAACCGTTTCACAAGAAACGTATATTCATAAAACTAAAAGAGATATGCATTATCAATTCCTAATAAAACTCATGCATATCCTAACTAACTATAAAATACGTGGAATATCTATATCCGCAGAAACAAGCTACACGGTTTTACTACTTCCGCAGAATCACTTCTTCAGCAGAATCCAGCACTTCAGCAGAATCCGTCAGCAGTATTAGTCAGCAGAATTCTTATTCAGTAGAATTCCCAACAAGATACACCCCATCTTTTGAGGAATCTGAGGTTGACTGATGTATGCTTGACCAGGGAGCGTCAGTTGTGTTTCCTACACTTCCTAGCCCGTCTGTTTTTGTGTTTATTTCAGGTGAAGGATCAATGCACACATCGTTATCCAAAGATATGGTGTTGGAAGGAGCAGCATTATTTGCACTTGCAGGCGTGGAGGTTCATGTGACTATGCAATTAGAGTTGCATTTCTATAGAGCTTGAGTGAACAGTAAGGTGCATATAAACAGTTTTAACCTAACACTCGCACTGCGTAAAAAATAAGCAAATAAGCACTTAAATAGGCAATCTAAACGCCATCTATTTTTTTGATTTCCTTTCCTTTTATTCATCAGAATGGGACAAACACTATAAGATCTATCTCACTTCTGACAATGCATATTAAACACACTTTTTGCACACGGTACTACAACTGGTTAACTGGTTATCTAATTTCGATAATTTGGTATTACATCCTTACTTTCAGAATGCACACCTATATTTGATACTTATCAACAAATAAGAAAAGGGTTACTTTCGTTAAACCCTCACCAATTAGATTCACAAATTTATTTGTGTATGTATGATTGTACACTAACTCCGATAGGAAAATATGATTAATTTCCCAAAAGATTGTGGTTTTAATCGTACATATCAATATGGTAGCTTGACAAGTTCAGATAAAGCAATGGATGGAATATTTGGATTCGAGTGACGCGAGTTATCTGTAATATCACAACTTTCGGCTCAAGGGATTAATCCAAAAGTATTCTCTCATTGCTTACGAGGAGATAGGAATGGTGGTGGAAAACTTGTCCCAAAATGATCAATGTATTGAGTTCCCTCTTTAGAAATGGAGCAGTTAGTAAACATTATTTATGTGGATCTCATTTGTTCATATTGAAGATATATCAATTGCATAAGGTTACTAACATTAAATTTTTTTTTCAGTTGGTGATTTAAACCATCTCATTTCTGCAACAATGTCTGGAGTTACCTGATGTCTCAGGTTTCCTCGTCAACTCAACTCTGTTCTTCGAAAACTTGCTATGAATCTAATCCCATACCCGCGTCTCCATTTATTCATGGTTGGTTATGATCAACTTACCTCACGTGGATCCCAGCAGTATCATGCTTTAAGTGTTCCAGAGCTCACCCAAACAAATGTGGGACGCCAAGAATATGTATGTGCCGCTGACCCACGTCACGGGCGTTACTTAACTGCATCAGCCATCTACCGTGGAAAGATGAGCACCAAGGAAATTGATGAGCAGATGCTTAATGTTCAAAACTACAACTCTTCTTACTTTGTGGAGTGGATCCCAAACAACGTGAAGTCCACTGTATAACAACCCATAATTTTTCAGACTTGGTTTTACAATAAATTATACCTATTTTTCTATTTTCGAACTTTTGTAAACTTATTGGATTTGAAAACGAGAAGCGTTCTCGCTAAACGAGAAAAAATGGCACACATCGCGTACCGGCACAACCACAAATCTAATAAACGTTTTAATAAGACTTATTTAAATTTTGTGGAATAATAGTCGTGTTTACACTCGTTTTTCGTGGAAACTTTATTTTAAAAGCAATGGTTCAAATCCTGGGTCCGAAATCGATCATTACCGAGCCTTAACGGGTCCCACACATTATTATATAAAAGTTTAAAGAAATTCCAAAAACACCCCCTACCATTTACTTCACAGCCGCCCCCCCTTCTTTCCTTGTTTGGAAGAAAAGGCCCCTCATGGGGTATAAAATAAAAAAAATTAGGTTTTCCTCTCATTTTTATCACACCCTCACCGGAATTATAATTTCCGGCGCCGCAACACTTTTTCCAGCCAAATTTTGGCGACACAAAACCTTTATCTAAATCATAGATCATAGCATTAGAACCAACTCTGGAGCGTTTGGTGTCTCGAAAAGGACGTTAGAGTCGTTTTTGAAAAATACCGCCGTTAACCACAATCACTTTCTCTCTTTTTCTCCCGTCTGGTAAGCCACACACCACCCTTCTTTGGTTTTCTTTTTATTTTACTAAAGCCCTAATCGGATATTTGTTAACCCTAACGATATTTTTATATAAAAATTAAACAAAAACCGTATGTTTTAATGACGAAATCGTGTGGATCTAAAACCTTGGTTCATAACTCGTGTGACTCGTTTCTGAGTCACTTGACTCGCCACTGAGTCACTCGACTCGTAGCTATGATTTTTTATTTTCGTGGTTATTCAAGTATTTTGTGCATAATCTCGTCCTTGTACCGTTATTTTGGTTATTTGATACTCGTTGATTACTTTCTAGGTTAAACAAATGGTTTGGTTTAGTTTTCTGAATGTCCTTGTTGTTGAAAATATTATTTAGTTTTGGTTTTGATTATAAACCCGTATAGGGTTCGAGTCGTGAACCGCTGCGAGTCACGGTTAATGCTTGGATTGGTATTATGATTGATCCTTGCAGTGGTTGAGTTAGTTTTTAGGAATGTTTGATACATTTAGTTCGAGATTTATTCAGTTAGTGGCCGTGTTGCATATGAATCTGGATATAAACCCACAAGCGAAATGATAAGTGAAATGTTTGTGGCTTGGTCGTGTTTGTTTGATGCTTGGCTTGATCCGACATGTAATACCACCGTGTAGGGTTGGCAGTTCGGTTAGTATAATGGGTCACCAAGGGGTACTCATTGATTGTGTTTTGTTTGCTTGGTTGCGTTTTGTTGATAAATGAATGGTTGTAGTCTCGGGTGTGGTTGATCCACAACTCATGGGAGTCACGACATTAAACTTGTGGAATTACCAAGTCTTTTGAACTAATGTGTTGGGTTGTGTCGTATTTGGAGTTGGTTTAAATGGGCTAAGGAGCCCGTTAACTTTAGATTGGTCAAACTTGGGACCGTAAGCCCAAGTGTGTATACTAGGTCCGAAATATTCGTATTGGGCCTAAAATTCCGATGTTATGTGTTTATCTACTTTCATTGTTGTTAACTATTTCATTTATCGTTCATATACTAACTTAATTTATATTCTTGGTTTTGTCGATGATGTTTCGGATGCTATTCGAGTACTTGGGATATGATATGGTCTTGGATACAGATATTGTAACAAAACCTATGCTTGGATAATATGGATGTTCGTTATTGGATTTACGGTATTAGCCGAAGGACTTATGGACGATTTTGGATACAAAATAGTAGATAAACCCGACACAAATATATACGCTAATGATAACGACAAAAAATATATAAAATAATAAAACTTGTAAAAATTGAATAAAACTTGTATACATTGTATCAAATTGGTGAAACTTAATTAATAAAACATTTTATTCAAAAGTCGTAACGACATGGAAATATTTTATAAATGGACGCATCATGTCTAAATTTTTATAAAAACCTTTTTTATAACTTAAACCATTACGAATTGTAAATGTTATAAACTTTTCTAGTTTCTAAATTATTAACATGGTACATCTTTCATCAAAGGTATGATTCTTTCTAAAACCTCAACATTTTACAAACTATTTGGGTTATGGGGTAAAACACCGAAACATGTTATCGACGGGTCTTTTCGTTGTCCTTTATTTTTTTATTTTCGTTATTCCTTCTTGTCATCCTTTTGTTACTCCTTTGACTTCGTTATCTTGGCGTGAGTTTTTGTAGCCCCTTTTTCTAATACTTTTCCTTGGGTGAAATGGTACTCAAATTATATTTTAAACTGTTTTTATGCTGTGATCTACTACTTTTGTGTTTTTGGACAATTATGTGCGTTTGATTGCAATATGTGCTTTCTGTGTGATCTTGTTGTGTGTTCATTTGTGCGCAACTATTTAACTCCGTTTGGAGCCGAAGCATTGATAGTACTATCGGGATTATTGGAAATCGTGTACACGTGGCATTTGTGAGGTTTAGTTGTTGCATGCATCGTGGTTTCAGTTAGTGCTTATATTTGTATATCATGCTCACTATTGTCCTACTCTAAATTACTCACAGCTTCGTGGTTTAACTTTTAAACCTACGAGCTCACAACTTTATGTTGACGTTTTTGAGTATCCATTTTCAGGTGTTATTGAAGTTGTCTAAAAGGTTGAGTATTGGCCTGGCTTATCAAGACCTAAGACAAGACCCTCCCGAGATGTATCCCGAGGAGTTACATTTTGACTTATCCTTATGAAGTAGTTTGACTTTGAGACTTATGTTTTGGATCTTAGATTTTGTACATTTTCCGGTTGTGGAAATTTGTGACTATGATCCATCATATGTTATGCATTTTAGTATTTCTCTATTTAGACGCCTTGTGTTCTTGATCATGAAGTCATACCCCGTAAATATCTTTCCGCTGCACCATTTTTGGGGTGTGACAGATTGGTATCAGAGCCTTGGTTATAGAGAATTAGGTGGTTTAACCTAGACTATAACCTAGGAACCTTTATATAGTTGGCATAATAGGACCTACGTGTGTGATTATGTGTTTATTTTCCTTGTATGTATTAGTGCCTAGTATTAGACCTTAGAAAACTTTTCCTCCTGAATTGAGTCAATTTATTTTCAAACCCCTTAAGTTTCTTAAACAACTTGCACCTAAATTTCAAGACTGTTCTTGTTTGATTGGGTTGCGAAATTTATATGGGTGCAAGTTGTCGATTAACTTAATGGATTTGGGGGATTGACTCAAGGATGGAATATAGGCTAGATGGCATGAAGTGATGATGATAGGAAAATGTGGCATGGTGCCATTCTAAAAACGCCTGGCCAACGTTTTTACAATAACAGGATGCGACATGGACTTATCCAATTCATGGATTGTCAAATAGGTAGTTGAGCCTAGGGTTACGACGCGTTTTCCGACCAAGCCCACCTATCTCCAATCTAACGTTCATCAATGTCCTTCCATGTAGAATCATGCCTCCAAGAAGATTGGCACGAGTTAATCGAGGTGTTCCAGCCCAGAGGGGTGGACGGACTGGTGGACGGGGAGGTAGGGGATGAGGTCATGGATCTGGGAACGACGACAATAACGACGCAAATCACGACCTTTCCACGATCATCGCTCAGCAGCTGTAGAACTTACTTCCTACTATCATTGCTCAGGTAATTGACCACATCAGCAACCCCGGGAATAACGGTAGTAGGAACGAAAATGTGGAGAATGATAACACCAATGGCAACGACGGTAATGGAAATAACAACAACACTATCAGAGGATGCTCGTACAAGGAATTCACGGCTTGCAAACCAATGGACTTTGATGGTAACGGAGGAGTGTTATCTTATACTCGATGGGTCGAGAAGATGGAGTCAGTGATTGACATAAGTAAGTGTGCGAATCATTAGAAGGTAAAGTATGCTGCATGTTCGTTGGCTGGAAAGGCGTTGACCTGGTGGAACATACAGATCCAAGCCAGAGGAAGAGAAGCTGCCATAGGCATGACTTGGGATGATTTTAAGCATTTGCTGAAGGAGGAATACTGCTCAAACAATGAAATTCAGAAGATCGAGCATGAGTTCTACAACCACACTATGGTAGGAGCTAGTCATGCGACATATACAGATCGATTTCATGAGCTTGCTAAACTAGTACCTCACATGGTCACTCCTGAATCTAAGAGAATTGAAAGGTACATCTATGGTTTGGTCCCTGAGATTCGCGGGATGGTGAAAGCGACTGAGCCTGCTACTATTCAAAGTGCGATACTAAAATCTGCAACCTTAACAGATGAGATAGTTAGGAATGGGTCATTATCCGAGAGTGGTGACAAGAGGAAGGCTGTGAGTGAGCCAAGTGAGCAAGAAGGTGCAAACAGTAACACTAAGAAAACGAAATGGGGAAAAGGATTTGTTGCAACAAACTCGGGTAGAAAGGGATATGCAGGGCCTCACCCACAGTGTGTCAAATGTGACTACCATCATCCAGAGACCACGCCTTGTCGTGTGTGTGACAACTCGTAATTTCAGGACATTTCATATAGACTAGATTTAGTCTACACATCATTAGTAACATCATTTCATATCAATTTATGCATGGGTTTTGCATTTTACATTAAACGTTTATTTTCTTATTAAATAAACGCTATCGCGTAAACATTATTTGAACATTTGATCCGACATTTCTAAAACTTATCCCGATATATTTTTATACTCATATTAAGATTATAAAAATAATATTATGAGTTTACCCAGTGTTTTAAATTTATTTCGTATATAAATTGTTATGTTTATATAATTACGACGGTTTTCGTAAATTCAACACGATAATTATTTATTCACTCAATTCTTGTAAGAAATGTATTTTTATAATTGTTATGACATCAATATATTTTATTTTGACCCGTTAAAATTTATTTTTAGCTAACGCTACCCTAAAAGCTTAAATATGTACATAAGTTACTAATTATCCTTAAATAACTACACCTTTATTTCTACACATATTTACTTAAGTCTTCAAAATACCCAAGACTTTTATGTTTCTTATATTGGTCGACATATATAGGTGACTCAACACTAATTATACACAAAAATATCTTCTAAACTTACACATATGCAACTACTTGCCTTTTATTTAGTTTATTTTTATTATATACTATGTAACACATACTTACATATTATCTAAGGTGTAAAAGTCACATATCACTCTCATCTCCATCTCCATAAACCGGTCATAGGAAGAAAGAAGCAAGAATCCATTTTTTTTCAAGAACAAGTTTAATTATCACCTTTAGTATACTCTTAATCAAGGTTTTGAGATAAAAACCTAGGGTATTAGGATAAACCTTTGTTCATTTAACCTCATCAAGTAACTAGTAAGCATTTCATGTTCACTTTCATCTTTCATATTCATATCATGTTCATTTTATCATGCTTGAGAAAAACATACAAGTTATATGATGTCTATACCACTTAAATTGTTTATAAACTATATAAATTCATATATGTTATCCTATAATTAATCCTTGAAACATATCACTTTTGGTGATGTCTAGGAACCCATGACACCCTAAGAAGGTGTATGGTAGGATTAGAATAGCTTCGGAGTTGTTTTGAATTGGTTAGAATAGGTTTTGCGCGTGAAAAACTCATTTCGACAAGTCTATTTAAGGGTCTGACCTTTTCTGTGAAATCTGGAATTTTCGACAGTTGATAAAAATATTTGGGCTAGATATTTGGAAAATATACTTTAAAATGAAAACGTGGCAGCTTGAATGGGTTAAAACGGAGTTGTAACGAAGAAGTTATGCTATTTTTAAGTTTAACGACGAAAACTATAATCTTCAGAAAATTCAGCATGTTATATCAACTTTTTACGAGTCAAAAATGAATCTTAAGCGTTATTAAATGTGTCGACTTATCAAAAATATATTAGTATTTATTATCACGATTCCGAGGATATATAAAACGTAGAAAACGGACTTATAACGATTAAGTTATTCACATTTTAAACAAGTTGCCGTAACTATTTTATATAAGCATAACTAATATATTTTCTAATAGACAAACATATCGGCCGCGAATGACCATGTTGAGGGTTGTTTTTAACATTGATGGAGTACTTTTTATGAAACGATGTCTTCTAGTAAAAGTAAATTCGCCTAGCCTATTTTCCAAAACGTCCAACCATTCGTCAAACGGAGTTGTAACGAGTAAAATACGGTCACTTAAACTTTGCCGAAAACCACCCTTAAACGATATTTTGGACACAAGTACCATACTTTACCTATATTTTGCTTCGTGATCGAGACCTCTATGATGAAAACTTACAAGCTAAAACTTTGAGATAATGTTACAAGCTTTCCAAAACCGTTGAGTTTGTTTCCTAACACTCGATGTGCACCATTTTACGACTAGCTTTTCAAGGCCATTTAGTCACTCTCATGACTTGTCAAATTATATTGTTCTACGACGAAAAGTTATAATTTCATAATAAATCATTAAACGACTATCGTATGAGGTTGTTTCAACATAAATACTTGTAAAGTATTT
This sequence comes from Chrysanthemum seticuspe, assembly GCA_019973895.1. Lineage (NCBI taxonomy): Eukaryota > Viridiplantae > Streptophyta > Magnoliopsida > Asterales > Asteraceae > Chrysanthemum > Chrysanthemum seticuspe. The sequence goes on from BPTQ01000007.1 coordinate 130,500,633, forward strand.
TATAATATGACGGGATGTCATAAACATATATTTCGACGATAAATTCTATTTTCAAATGTACAAGTGGTATAGATTACATGTGGATTTGCACGCACGACGTTGTTTCATGACTTATATTAGATCATATCATTCATCATAGGTCGCGGTTAGACAGTTGCATCTCATTTCTGTGCATCCACTTTGTCACCGTAACTATTGCACAGGTGAGTTTCATAGCCCCTACTTTTATACATTTTCAATTACTTTTGGGGGAGATACATGCTCAAACTATTTTCATTTACTTTCACAAGTACTCTAAACTTTTAAGGATTACTGTGAGTTCATACCCCGCTTTTACTCGTTTAAATTCTTACAAACTCTTTGGGGGAGATACATGCTTAAATACTTGTTTTTACTCTTGCGAATACTCAAACCATTTATACAATTGTGTTACACTATACTTCTTATACTCTATGGACATTATGTGTGGTTTATTGCGATATGTGCCTTAATGTGCAAAAATTGTTTTCAATTATGCCTCAACATACATACATTAGCAACTGGTTAACTCCTGCGGGAGCCGGCGGAGAGGTATTGATAGTGCTATCGGGCTGACGCCCCCACCCTTGTGTCCCTGATGACTTGACCTGGGGTGAATATAATCCGTTATTCAATGAGACACAACAAACAATGTAGACTTGTCAAGAGGTTCAGTTGGCTGTGATTCTTTGCATTAAGTACTTGTATATATCGTATGCACATATGTCCTACTTACAAACAAGATTGACATCATGCGCTTGAACATAAACTATACACATTTTGGCAGTGGGTTGTGAACACACAGGTTGCAAGTTTTGTATGGGCAGAATTTGGAACTGAGTGGATTTACAATGCCTTTGCTGCATGAATATTCTTTAAAGGCTTTACATTTCAACACAAACTCTATGAACTCACTCAACCTTTGTGTTGACACTTTTTAGCATGTTTTATCTCATGTATCTAAGGCATTCACTTCATGGCATGCATATGGACATATCATAGAGTCGTGGTGACGACGCGTCACACATGGGATTTATGCACTTTAAAAACATCGTTTGGCTTGTATCAAATTTATTTCCGTACATATTGATTTTCATTTGGGACCTATACCTTGTAAACTCTGATTGTTTTACTAAATCAAATGATGTGTTTTCCAAACGACACTTTAGGTCGTTCAATATAACTATAACTTTGATGCTATGACAGTCATCCCCCAGGAATTCCATTCCGCTGCAAAACAGGTAATTTGGGGGTGTGACAGATTGGTATCAGAGCATCGGTTATAGAGAACTAGGTTGCATCATTGACCATAGACTATAACTACATCATCATAGCATCTCATCATATCATTATAAGTTCATACTCATTATACATGCGGACTTATGACTCAACACCCAACATCATATGAGTCGATTAGTCCAAGCATTGCATAGTTACTCCTAAATTATACATAGCCTGATCACCTGTGTCTAATTCAGGAAGAATCATGCAATGAAGGGAGTAGTAGTCTCATATGTGTAAGCAATTCCGTAATCGAGCCAAATTTTCAAAAGATTTTCTTCAAACCACTTGTTTCCAGTTTGATCCGAGTGACAGTTCTTGTTTGATGAGTTGCAAAGATCAAGCTAGAAACAAGTTGTTACCTAAACCGATTTAGCCTAATCGTATGACAGTTCTTGTTTGCTGAGTTTTGGGATTAAGTAAAAATCGGTTACCTAAAAGTCTTTTGAGGGTTTTGCTCGAGAATGGGAAAGTTTGCCACATCAAACCGTAAACCGGAGAGACCAACATGAACTGAATTCAGGGACTGAATTCCTTTTTGGGTGGGCGAATGTGACAACTCGTAATTTCAGGACATTTCATATAGACTAGATTTAGTCTACACATCATTAGTAACATCATTTCATATGAATTTATGCATGGGTTTTGCATTTTATATTAAACGTTTATTTTCTTATTAAATAAACGCTATCGCGTAAACATTATTTGAACATTTGATCCGACATTTCCAAAACTTATCCCGTTATATTTTTATACTCATATTAAGATTATAAAAATAATATTATGAGTTTACCCAGTATTTTAAATTTATTTCGTATATAAATTGTTATGTTTATATAATTACGACGGTTTTCGTAAATTCAACACGATAATTATTTATTCACTCAATTCTTGTAAGAAATGTATTTTTATAATTGTTATGACATCAATATATTTTATTTGGACCCGTTAAAATTTATTTTTAGCTAACGCTACCCTAAAAGCTTAAATATGTACATAAGTTACTAATTATCCTTAAATAACTACACCTTTATTTCTACACATATTTACTTAAGTCTTCAAAATACCCAAGACTTTTATGTTTCTTATATTGGTCGACATATATAGGTGACTCAACACTAATTATACACAAAAATATCTTCTAAACTTACACATATGCAACTACTTGCCTTTTATTTAGTTTATTTTTATTATATACTATGTAACACATACTTACATATTATCTAAGGTGTAAAAGTCACATATCACTCTCATCTCCATCTCCATAAACCGGTCATAGGAAGAAAGAAGCAAGAATCCATTTTTTTTCAAGAACAAGTTTAATTATCACCTTTAGTATACTCTTAATCAAGGTTTTGAGATAAAAACCTAGGGTATTAGGATAAACCTTTGTTCATTTAACCTCATCAAGTAACTAGTAAGCATTTAATGTTCACTTTCATCTTTCATATTCATATCATGTTCATTTTATCATGCTTGAGAAAAACATACAAGTTATATGATGTCTATACCACTTAAATTGTTTATAAACTATATAAATTCATATATGTTATCCTATAATTACTCCTTGAAACATATCACTTTTGGTGATGTCTAGGAACCCATGACACCCTAAGAAGGTATATGGTAGGATTAGAATAGCTTCGGAGTTGTTTTGAATTGGTTAGAATAGGTTTTGCGCGTGAAAAACTCATTTCGACAAGTCTATTTAAGGGTCTGACCTTTTCTGTGAAATCTGGAATTTTCGACAGTTGATAAAAATATTTGGGCTAGATATTTGGAAAATATACTTTAAAATGAAAACGTGGCCGCTTGAATGGGTTAAAACGGAGTTATAACGAAGAAGTTATGCTATTTTTAAGTTTAACGACGAAAACTATAATCTTCAGAAAATTCAGCATGTTATATCAACTTTTTACGAGTCAAAAATGAATCTTAAGCGTTATTAAATGTGTCGACTTATCAAAAATATATTAGTATATATTATCACGATTCCGAGGATATATAAAACGTAGAAAATGGACTTATAACGATTAAGTTATTCACATTTTAAACAAGTTGCCGTAACTATTTTATATAAGCATAACTAATATATTTTCTAATAGACAAACATATCGGCCGCGAATGACCATGTTGAGGGTTGTTTTTAACATTGATGGAGTACTTTTTATGAAACGTTGTCTTCTAGTAAAAGTAAATTCGCCTAGCCTATTTTCCAAAACGTCCAACCATTCGTCAAACGGAGTTGTAACGAGTAAAATACGGTCACTTAAACTTTGCCGAAAACCACCCTTAAACGATATTTTGGACACAAGTACCATACTTTACCTATATTTTTCTTCGTGATCGAGACCTCTATGATGAAAACTTACAAGCTAAAACTTTGAGATAATGCTACAAGCTTTCCAAAACCGTTGAGTTTGTTTCCTAACACTCGATGTGCACCATTTTACGACTAGCTTTTCAAGGCCATTTAGTCACTCTCATGACTTGTCAAATTATATTGTTCTACGACGAAAAGTTATAATTTCATAATAAATCATTAAACGACTATCATAGGAGGTTGTTTCAACATAAATACTTGTAAAGTATTTTATAATATGACAGGATGTCATAAACATATATTTCGACGATAAATTCTATTTTCAAAATGTACAAGTGGTATAGATTACATGTGGATTTGCATGCACGACGTTGTTTCATGACTTATATTAGATCATATCATTCATCATAGGTCGCGGTTAGAGAGTTGCATCTCATTTCTGTGCATCCACTTTGTCACCATAACTATTGCACAGGTGAGTTTCATAGCCCCTACTTTTATACATTTTCAATTACTTTTGGGGGAGATACATGCTCAAAGTATTTTCATTTACTTTCACAAGTACTCTAAACTTTTAAGGATTACTGTGAGTTCATACCCCGCTTTTACTCGTTTAAATTCTTACAAACTCTTTGGGGGAGATACATGCTTAAATACTTGTTTTTACTCTTGCGAATACTCAAACCATTTATACAATTGTGTTACACTATACTTCTTATACTCTTTGGACATTATGTGTGGTTTATTGTGATATGTGCCTTAATGTGCTAAACTTGTTTTCAATTATGCCTCAACATACATACATTAGCAACTGGTTAACTCCTGCGGGAGCCGGCGGAGAGGTATTGATAGTACTATCGGGCTGACGCCCCCACCCTTGTGTCCCTGATGACTTGACCTGGGGTGAATATAATCCGTTATTCAATGAGACACAACAAACAATGTAGACTTGTCAAGAGGTTCAGTTGGCTGTGATTCTTTGCATTAAGTACTTGTATATATCATATGCACATATGTCCTACTTACAAATAAGATTGACATCATGCGCTTGAACATAAACTATACACATTTTGGCAGTGGGTTGTGAACACACAGGTTGCAAGTTTTGTATGGGCGGAATTTGGAACTGAGTGGATTTACAATGCCTTTGCTGCATGAATATTCTTTAAAGGCTTTACATTTCAACACAAACTCTATGAACTCACTCAACCTTTGTGTTGACACTTTTTAGCATGTTTTATCTCAGGTATCTAAGGCATTCACTTCATGGCATGCATATGGACATATCATAGAGTCGTGGTGATGACGCGTCACACATGGGATTTATGCACTTTAAAAACATCATTTGGCTTGTATCAAATTTATTTCCGTACATATTGATTTTCATTTGGGACCTATACTTTGTAAACTCTGATTGTTTTACTAAATCAAATGATGTGTTTTCCAAACGACACTTTAGGTCGTTCAATATAACTATAACTTTGATGCTATGACAGTCATCCCCCAGGAATTCCATTCCGCTGCAAAACAGGTAATTTGGGGGTGTGACAGTGTGTGTTTTAACTACAACCGCCCTGGTCATATTGCGAAGGATCGTCGAGCAGTGGCTATGCAGGTGACTCCTATCAACGTCATTTACCCAAGGACCTGTTATGAGTGCGGGATCCCGGATCATTTCCGAAACAAGTGTCCTAAGCTGAATAGGGCACAGGGGCAGGTGCAGAGTAATCCGAATCAAGCCTTAATGACTAATGCAACAAACTCAAACCGTGGAATCAATGGCAACCCAGCTCGTGGTCAGCATTTGTGATGAAAGCTGACGAAGGACGCCAGGACCCAAATACTGTACTGGGTATGTCCTCCTTAAATGATCATTAAGCTACCATACTGTTTGAATCTGGCGTTGATTATAGATTTGTTTCTACCAAATTCAAGCTTATATTAAGTTTGAAACCTAATGTCCGATACCTTAGCCATGGAATAGATATAGTGTATGACCAAAGAATAGAGACCAATAAGGTGCCTCAGATTTCCACCATCTGGTAGCAAGACTCTTGGGTGCTGAGATATCATTCGTTCATTTTTGAGCAACCCCAAACTTTAGCTAAAATTTTCTTTTCCAAGAAAAAAAAAAAAAAAAAGCTTTTTAGCAACTTTTAACTTAATTTTCATGTTAGTTCTTGTTTGCTGAGATGTGAAAATCAAGTTTAAAGTTGCCACTTAGCTTAAAATGTTTGAAAAAAAAAATTTGGCTAAAAAATGGATGAGGCATTTCATAACACCAAATCGCTCGATAGTTACTATCTAATTTCCCATTTCATTACACCTAGTAGATCGAGCAGAAACCCAAAGATACCTCGCGTGCTTGATTCTTCCCTGAAGGACGTCGTAAATACCTAACACGATTTACCCCTGCTTGACAAATTGAGCCTCACGTAGACTTAATTCTCGAAACGGAACTAATTACATAGTGCGCGATACTTCTCAAAGAAAGATTCCCGATCCGAATATCCTCAGTTAAGAGTGCACGAGGTTGAAAACTCTATAGCCGCGTTCAGAACTATGTGCGAACACTTCAAGTTTACATGTTAAGTTCGTTGGTTTGATCAATGCTTTCGTAGTATTCAAGGATATCCAATTAAGAGTGACGCACAAGAGGGGCGCCCGCATCTATTACATTGGATCGTGACAGTCGGTTCACACCGCAAATTTTTAGCAGGCCCTATAGGATGCATGGGGTACACGGTTAGGTTTGAGTACAACTTACCTTTTTAGGTAGATGATCAGGGTAGGCATGCAATCCGACCTTAGGAGATGTACTTAGGGCGCGCACTAATGATATGAAGGAAATCAGGAATACGCATCCCCCCTAGTTGGATTTCCTCAACTTATGCGAATCTAAGCTTTAGATACCTACTGATTTGTTTATTTGTAAAGTGATCCCAAAATTGAGCCAATTCATCAAAAGTGTTGAGTTTCTTAACTTAATTTCAAGGCTGTTCTTGTTTGATTGGGTTGCGAAATTAAGTTGGAATTCAAGTTGTTACGTAGCTTAAGGGCAGGCTTAACTTGTTGCACAGCTTAACCTCATGACAGTTCTTGTTTGATGAGTTGTGGGTTTAAGCTTAAATTCAAGTTGAGGCTCAACTTAAGCTACCTAATAATTTGCTCAAGGCTTTTGATGGCTTTACTCAAGGACGGGAAGCTTGCCTTACTGTATGATTATTATGTGGCTTCATTTGTGTGATTGTAAGAGGTTAGGAGGTATTGATAGTACCACTTGGGAAGTAGCACCCAGTACTATTTGGGTTGACACCCACACCCGTAGCCTTCTGTGTGCATCATAATCGAAGGGTGAATACTATCCGGTCAAGCTCAGGTCCGTAGTCAATTGAATTTTGAGGACAAAATTCATTTAACGGGGGTAGACTATAACAACCCGTAATTTTTCAGACTTGGTTTCTGATAAGGTTTTAAAATGTACCTTTTTGAGGGGTTGTTTAAGCCCTTATTTGATCACTTTTGTATCCGTTATTAGTTAATATCGTTCCTTTTCACTTTTTAGGTCTCTTGAAGGCAAATTGCTGTAATGGCACTTATTTGGACGAAAAGGCGCGGATATACGAAGAAAATGGCCAAAGTCAAGAATCGAGACGCTCAAGTTGCTGAAATACAAGGTGACGACGTCACTGCTTAACTGCGACGCCGTCGGAGCATTTTGTGACGACACAGAAGCCAAATTTCTTATTTTCAAGTGACGGTGTCAGGCTTTAAAAGAGTAGGCCGTCGCAACTCAGACGGCCTAGATTTGATCCAGACGGCGTCAGAAGCTGAAGAGGATGGCGTCACAAGCACAAGGTGACGCCGTCGCAAGACTAACGTGGCCAAGACGAAACCCTAATGATGGCGACCCGACTGCGTCACAAATCATAAGGTGACGCTGTCGCATATGTAATCTTATATATAGAATCCGAATTTTTCAGTTTTAGAGTGTAGTCTTTTGGAGTAAAAACCTAAACCGAACCAAGGCTTTCTTGTACAGTATTTTAGGGTTCCAAACCCTAACTTAGATCAAGATAAGTGTTTTACTTCATTAATTCAATTATATCTTCAATTATTTGTGTGTATGCTTGCATGTTCTCCATGTCCGGCTAATTTACTTGTGTGTTTGCTTAGGGAACATGAAACTTAATTATTAAATATTGATTGGTTGTCTCTTATCTTAATTGATTAATGATCTAGTAATGAGATAGGTCATTCGTTGTGTAATTAATGCTTGATTAATCTTTGTGAACCTTAGGCTATAACACTTAGAGTGGTTGTAGGCTAAACCATCCAAAGAAGGCCTTAGAGTTAGAGTTTATAATCCCTAGAGGGTTTTGTAGACGAGACCCTTTGGTAAGTTCAAAGAGTTAGGGATAAACGCATACCCTACGACTTTAGACACACAACGCGATTAAGAATAAGGACGTGATAATTCAACCATCAATAGGAGATAATTAAGGAGTAATAAAACCTAAGTGAACACATCTTAAAACTATCATACGAGCACACAATAATTAGACATAGACTACATACACCTAGATTAGATAATTAGATAAGTAGAGTAATCGGTAGAAATACCAACCCCCAAATCCAAACCCCGAGATTCGTACCTTTCCATTTCCTAAAAAAACATAAAAAAGATAAAAAATAATCTTCCTCAACCCCAACCTTAGCGTAGTAACTTCTCACTAGCATTCCTATTCCCCTAAAGAACGATATCAATACCCGTGGCTTACCCTAATACTACACTACAACTATTAGGTTCACTGCCTAGGGTGTTATAAAACTTGCTCAAAGAAAAGGAAGTTTCTTTGAGCCCGAACGACGCGTGTAGCGTAATCAAGTTTTTGGCGCCGCTGCCGGGGAATAGAATAGCTGGTTAATAGTCCACCTCATTTAGATTTCTTTGCTTGATTGCTATCAAGTAAATTTTTCTCAATTTTTAGCTTTCTCATAGTCTATCCCCCTTTTTCGTTACCTTTGTTCGTAACCCCATCACTTTTCATTATGGAAGGTGATAAACCACCAAATAACACTTTACTGCCAAACAAATACCCACTGTTTGACCCAGCCTTGGCCAACCAACTTCGAGCTCGTATTGGAGAACTTAGGAAGCTGAATAAGATGAACGTGAACGAAGAGGATAGTGCTTATTTCAATCTTTACCCCACTAAGGAAGAGGTTGCCTACCATCGATACATAATCGATAATCCCCGATCACCTATCATTAGGATATGCCCGAAGATTAGGAGAGGAAATCCTTGGAACCTAAAAATCCCTTGTATGATCGGATATAGGAGTGTCGACCATGCTTACATAGATACGGAATCTCCCATTAATGTGATGTCATCTGCTGTTTACAATGACATTATGAATGAGCGGCTTAATATTAGGAGAGACCCTAAGTATCCAGGTGGAGTTTACAACTTTGTGGGAAGAGTCAAAGATGTACATGTCTTTATAGGAAATTTCACCTACCTAGTTGATTTTGTGGTCCTAGAAGATGTAGGATGCGTCATTGACTATAGCTTATCCCAAGTAGTGCTAGGAAAACCGTTTGTTGAAACATCTAAAATGAGCCATAACAAGTATGATGGAACGGTTAGGTTTAAGGAAGGAACCGATGAGATCACTTATAGGATGCCTTGGAAAACAAATGAATATGGCCATCTACCCATTTTTGAACGAGACAACATCAAAGCTTTTGAGGACAAAAGCAAGGACGATGTTGAAAAAGGTTATAAATTTATGTGGGAAAGAAGGAGGCTTTATTATAAGGATTTCTTGACCCTCGGGCCTAGATATAGAGTCGATGAAAATTTTATCAATATGATAGAATTCTCATTAAGAATGCAAAACGAGACAACGTAGGAGCACGACTACGAGTCTAGCTACAAGACTCTTAAATAAAGAAAAGCGCTTCGTGGGAGGCAACCCATGCTTAATTGTTTGCTTGTTAGTGTCATATATCTTTTATTGATTGTTTATTCTCATGTTTAAATTTGTAAAAATGCTTTATTTTATTTTTAACCTCGTCTTAATTGCATAAAAAGGTATTTTACATAAATGATAAGTGTAGGGAGGATTACACACGTTTTCAAAGAAACGTAAACATGAGAATAGCAATTCATTAAAAGATATATATGTGTGTTTGTTCATATCAAATGCTTGTATCGAGTCATAATGAATGTTTTGCAGAAATTTTTCCAGATTCTAAAGATGTAAATTTTCCAGAATTTTTTCCAGAAAATCGCAGACCAGTTTTTCTCAGGATAATCTGACGGCGTCAGGATCGCAACCTGACGGCGTCAGGAAGGAGTAAAAACAACAAATTACTTTTTTTCTCGTTTTCTGAGCTACTTATAAATTTTTGGAATTTTCCAGGTCTCAATTTTCCAGAAATTCTGTAAACATCCATTCCACAAGCATTATATCCTAGTTTTGTAGAGTCTTATATATATTATTACCACCGGTTTTACGCGAAGGTTTCATTTTTTTTCTTCGAATGTGCAGGTTTTATTTATCAAGAAGAAGAAACAAAAGATTGGAAGGAGCTTTTCACGCATACATTTTTCTTGGAAAGGATTTAACCACTACTTCACACACGGATCCTACCGAGCTAATCAGGGGAGTACTAGTTTCTTTCGTTTTTAATTACCTTCCATGATCATAACTTTGATACTTTCGGGGAACATTGGGGACAATGTTCAGTTTAAGTGTAGGGAGGGAAAATAAAACGGGAACTTAGAAACTATGCTTATCCTTGATTATTTGCTTTGTCCAATTGTATTTATGTAATAAACCATGAGAAAATGTCGGTTAGGGTAAGTTTGGCACCAAATTTAAAATTTTTTATGACATATAGGAGTGGGCCATTAGTCTTAACAAAAGCGTCTCACGGATAGGAAGTTGCATGACTAGCACAAAAACCCTTTACCACCTAAATTCCACCAAAAATGTGAGGATCACCCTTAGATTAGTAGGAATTAAAGCATTCATCTTTAATGCTTAGAGTGTAAACCGGTAGTATAATAGATTCTAGAACTTGTTTTGTGATGCATTCCGAGATCGCTAGTAAGACTACACTTGTGTAGTTAGGAATAACTAAATGATAAGAGGCATTAGGATAACCATTGTTTGATACCCGTAATATAATTACTTCTTCCACATCGGTTGAGTAATTCCTCCACACCTTTGCGTTGTACTCATCTTTAGTACACGATACCCCTAGTTAACCCCTCAGAGCCTATCCTTTTCGCGGTTCTCGTGATGTTTCGGTTTTTATGAAATATCAATGAAGAGCATTGTTTACACCCCACCCCCAAATATACACCCAAATCGCCTTAGCCTACCTTGTATGCACTCACTTTTAGTGCATTATTGTTATCACCTTAAACCCTTAGTTCAATTATCTAGTTGCTTGCATGAGTTGCTAAGTCGAGTCATATCCTTTGTACACAGTGTTGGGACGATTGGGACTCATGGGAAAAAGTTAAAGTTTATGAAATGACTGGAAGGGAATGTTAAATTCCCTTATTTGCGTAGTAACGTACCCCAAGTGTTTTGATCTTTTCAATTCGGGTCAAATTAGTGTTAGAGTAATAAAAACTCAAGTGTAGGGATGTGCCTATAAATCCCTATCATTTTGATGTTACCGTAGAGGATGGTAGAGTGAAAGTGTATGAAAAAAAAAAAAAAAAAAAAAAAAAAAAAGAACCAACATACGGGCTACCATCCTACATCTATCATTTAAATTTATGTTTGTTTGTTTCAGTTATCTAGAGTTTAGAGTGTCGAGTCTTGGCTTAACAACGCCATTCTTCGTATGCTTGTAACATAGAGATTTTTGACTTGCCACCACTAAATAGCTTATCCCACCAAACCCTTTGTTTCCCTACCGTAAGCCTAACATTACAACCCTTTAAAGTCCTCTTTGATAGTCTTTCCTAGGTGCTTACGCCAGAGCGATGGAGGTTTGATCTATTCTCAAGCCTATGGTAATCTATGTACTAGGACCGGTTAATGAGTGTTTATCTTCCATTACCAACTTGTTATATTTCATATACACCCGAGAGAGATGTGAGTATCCAAACACCCCATGTGAGGTGCTAGTATGTAATTTCTGTGCTTGTTATGACTTTTGCGGGGCTTATATGTGTTGTGGACTATTTTAAACCAATGCTTCATGACCCCTAACTTATAAATTAATTGGCTAAAAGCACATTTGCTTGAGGACAAGCAAATACCAAGTGTAGGGATATTTGATAAGGTTTTAAAATGTACCTTTTTGAGGGGTCGTTTAAGCCCTTATTTGATCACTTTTGTATCCGTTATTACTTAATATCGTTCCTTTTCACTTTTTAGGTCTCTTGAAGGCAAATTGATGTAATGGCACTTATTTGGACGAAAAGGCACGGATATACGAAGAAAATGGCCAAAGTCAAGAATCGAGACACTCAAGCTGCTGAAATACAAGGTGACGGCGTCACTGCTTAACTGCGACGCCGTCGGAGCATTTTGTGACGACACAGAAGCCAAATTTCTTATTTTCAAGTGACGGTGTCAGGCTTTAAAAGAGTAGGCCGTCGCAACTCAGACGGCCTAGATTTGATCCAGACGGCGTCAGAAGCTGAAGAGGACTGCGTGACAAGCACAAGGTGACACCGTCGCAAGACTAACGCGGCCAAGACGAAACCCTAATGAAGGCGTCCCGACGGCGTCACAAATCATAAGGTGACGCCGTCGCATATGTAATCTTATATATCGAATCCGAATTTTTCAGTTTTAGAGTGTAGTCTTTTGGAGTAAAAACCTAAACCGAACCAAGGCTGTCTTGTATAGTATTTTAGGGTTCCAAACCCTAACTTACATCAAGATAAGTGTTTTACTTCATTAATTCAATTATGTCTTCAATTATTTGTGTGTATGCTTGCATTTTCTCCATGTCCGGCTAATTTACTTGTGTGTTTGCTTAGGGAATATGAAACTTAATTATTAAATATTGATTGGTTGTCTCTTATCTTAATTGATTAATGATCTAGTAATGCGATAGGTCATTTGTTGTGTAATCAATGCTTGATTAATTTTTGTGAACCTTAGGCTATAGCACTTAGAGCGGTTGTAGGCTAAACCATCCAAAGAAGGCCTTATAGTTAGAGTTTATAATCCCTAGAGGGTTTTGTAGACGAGACCCTTTGGTAAGTTCAAAGAGTTAGGGATAAACGCGTACCCTACGACTTTAGACACACAACGCGATTAAGAATAAGGACGTGACAATTCAACCATCAGTAGGAGATAATTAAGGAGTAATAAAACCTAAGTGAACACATCTTTAAACTATCATACGAGCACACAATAATTAGACATAGACTACATACACCTAGATTAGATAATTAGATAAGTAGAGTAATCGGTAGAAATACCAACCCCCAAATCCAAACCCCGAGATTCGTACCTTTCCATTTCCTAAAAAAACATAAAAAAGATAAAAAAATAATCTTTCTCAACCCCAACCTTAGCGTAGTAACTTCTCACTAGCATTCCTATTCCCCTAGAGAACGATATCAATACCCGTGGCTTACCCTAATACTACACTACAACAATTAGGTTCACTGCCTAGGGTGTTATAAAACTTGCTCGAAGAAAAGGAAGTTCCTTTGACCCCGAACGACGCGTGTAGCGTTATCAAGTTTTACAATAAATTATACCTATTTTTCTATTTTGGAACTTTTGTAAACTTATTGGATATGAAAACGAGAAGCGTTCTCGCTAAACGAGAAAAAAATGGCACACATCACGTACCGGCACAACCACATATCTATTAAACGTTTTAATAAGACTTATTTAAATTTTGTGGAATAATAGTCATGTTTACACTCGTTTTTCGTGGAAAATTTATTTTAAAAGCAATGGTTCAAATCCCGGGTCCGAAACTGATCATTACCGAGCCTTAACGGGTCCCACACATTATTATATGAAGGTTTGAAGAAATTTAAAAAACACCCCCTACCATTTACTTCACAACCGGCCCCCTTCTTTCCCTGTTTGGCATAAAAGGCCCCTCATGGGGTATAAAAGAAAAAAAATAAGGTTTTCCTCTCATTTTTATCACACCCTCACCGGAATTATAATTTCCGGCGCCTCAACACTTTTTCCAGCCAAATTCCGGTGACACAAAACCTTTATCTAAATCATAGATCATAGCATTAGAACTAATTATGGAGCGTTTGGTGTCTCGAAGAGGACGTTAGAGTCGTTTCTGAAAAATACCGCCGTTAACCACCATCACTTTCTCTCTTTTCTCCCATCTGGTAAGACACGCACCACCCTTCTTTGGTTTTCTTTTTATTTTACTAAAACCCTAATCGGATATTTGTTAACCCTAACGATATTTTTATATAAAAAATAAACAAAAATCGTATGTTTTAATGACGAACTCGTGTGGATCTAAAACCATGGTTCATAACTCATGTGACTCATTTATGAGTCACTTGACTCACTTGACTCGCCACTGAGTCACTCGACTCGTGGCTATGATTTTTTATTTTCGTGGTTATTCAAGTATTTTGTGCATAATCTCGTCCTTGTACCGTTATTTTGGTTATTTGATAATCGTTGATTACTTTCTAGGTTAAACAAATGGTTTGGTTTAGTTGTCTGAATGTCCTTGTTGTTGTAAATATTAATTAGTTTCGGTTTTGATTATAAACCCGTATAGGGTTCGAGTCGTGAACCGCTGCGTGTCACGGTTAATTCTTGGATTGGTATTATAATTGATCCTTGCAGTGGTTGAGTTAGTTTTTAGGAATATTTGATACATTTAGTTCAAGATTTATTCAGTTAGTGGCCGTGTTGCATATGAATTTGGAGATAAACCCAGAAGCGAAATTATAAGTGAAATGTTTGTGGCTTGGTCGTGTTTGTTTGATGCTTGGCTTGATCCGACATGTAATACCACCGTGTGGTGTTGGCAGTTCGGTTAGTATGATGGGTCACCAAGAGGTACTCATTGATTGTGTTTTGTTTGCTAGGTTGCGTTTTGTTGATAAATGAATGGTTGTAGTCTCGGGTGTGGTTGATCCACGACTCATGGGACTCACGACATTAAACTTGTGGAATTACCGAGTCTTTGGAACTAATGTGTTGGGTTGTGTCGTATTTGGAGTTGGTTTAGATGGGCTAAGGAGCCCGTTAACTTTAGATTGGTTAAACTTGGGCCCGTAAGCCCAAGTGTGTATATTAGGTCCGAAATATTCGTATTGGGCCTAAAATTCCGATGTTATGTGTTTATCTACTTTCATTGTTGTTAACTATTTCATTTATCGTTCATATACTAACTTAATTTATATTCTTGGTTTTGTCAATGATGTTTCAGATACTATTAGGGAACTTGGGATATGATATGGTCTTGGATATGGATATTGTAACAAAACCTATGCTTGGATAATATGGATGTTCGTTATTGGATTTACGGTATTAGCCGAAGGACTTATGGACGATTTTGGATACAAAATAGTCGATAAACCCGACACTAATATATACGCGAATGATAACGACAAAAAAATAATAATAATAAAACTTGTAAAAATAATAAAACTTGTAAAAATTGAATAAAACTTGTATAAATTATATCAAATTGGTGAAACTTAATAAATAAAACTTTTTATTCAAAAGTCGTAACGACTTGGAAATGTTTTATAAATGGACGCATCATGTCTAAATTTTTATAAAAACCTTTTTTATAACTTAAACCATTACGAATTGTAAACGTTATAAACTTTTATAGTTTCTAAATTATTAACCTGATACATCTTTCATCAAAGGTATGATTCTCTCTAAAACCTCAATGTTTTACAAATTATTTGGGTTATAGGGTAAAACACCGAAACATGTTATCGACGGGTCTTTTTGTTGTCCTTTATTTTTTTCTTTTCGTTATTCCTTCTTGTCGTCCTTTCATTACTCCTTTGACTTCGTTATCTTGGCGTGAGTTTTCGTAGCCCATTTTTCTAATATTTTTCCTTGGGGGAAAATGGTACTCAAATTATATTTTAAACTGTTTTTATGTTGTGATCTACTACTTTTGTGTTTTTGGACAATTATGTGCGTTTGATTGCAATATGTGCTTTCTGTGTGATCTTGTTGTGTGTTCATTTGTGCGCAACTGTTTAACTCCATTTGGAGCCGAAGCATTGATAGTACTATCGGGATTATTGAAAATCGTGTACACGTGGCATTTGTGAGGTTCAGTTGTTGCATGCATCGTGGTTTCAGTTAGTGCTTATATTTGTATATCATGCTCACTATTGTCCTACTCTAAATTACTCACAGCTTCGTGGTTTAACTTTTAAACCTACGAGCTCACCAACTTTATGTTGACGTTTTCGAGTATCCATTTTCAGGTGTTATTGAAGTTGTCTAGAAGGTTGAGTATTGGCCTGGCTTAGCAAGACCTAAGACAAGACCCTCCCGAGATGTATCCCGAGGAGTTGCATTTTGACTGTTCCTTATGAAGTAGTTTGACTTTGAGACTTATGTTTTGGATCTTAGATTTTGTACATTTCCCGGTTGTGGAAATTTGTGACTATGATCCATCGTATGTTATGCATTTTTGTATTTCTCTATTTAGACGCCTTGTGTTCTTGATCATGAAGTCATACCCCGTAAATGTCTTTTCGCTGCGCCATTTTTGGGGTGTGACACACTGTCTGTGATATCCCACCAACTGGTCTAAAGATGGCATCTACTTTTATTGGTAATTCGACTTCCATTCAAGAAATGTTTAGGCGTGTGAGTGAGCAGTTTACTGCTATGTTCAGGAGAAAGGATTTCTTGCATTGGTACACTGGTGAAGGTATGGATGAAATGGAGTTCACTGAGGCTGAGAGCAGCATGAACGATCTTGTGTCCGAGTATCAGCAGTACCAAGATGCAACTGCTGGTGAGGAAGGAGAGTACTAGGAGGTAGAAGAGGAGTATGATCAGGCTTAAGAATCAAGTGTCGATTACAATCAGTTGTTGTAATTTTAACTATCATTTTATCTGAACTCAGTAGGAAAGGTAATGGGTTGGTGCATTTTGTTTTACCTTATAATATCTTTGGTGTAATTTTTCTATTTGGATCATAAGTAATGTTTCTAATTTTCACAAACTATTATTGGAAATTAATGTTGTATCATGGTTTTAGTTCCTGTGGGGTTTGTAGTATGCTATGTGAAAACTTTTAGATTTACATCTGTATTTATCTGAGGCATGTGACTGATGTATGAATGATTGCTGCATCATTGTGACATTGTGTAGTAATTTCAAACTAAACCTTGCAACCAAGCCTTTAAAAGTTAATAAGAGTTATTAACTTAACAATAACAATTAAGAGGAGTTATTAATTTAAGCCAGCAAAACTAGCCTCAAGTTGTAAATGTCAAATTCTTGCAGAGTAGTTCGTAGTTGTGTGTATGATCATGGCAATGAACAAAAAGCATTTTTGTCTAAGTCATGCATAGTTTTTGTATGGCATTTGCTGAATAGATGTTTAATGTCTGCACGGGTTATTTTTATGCTAATAAAGATTTAACTGAAATTTAGAACATCAAATTGATGAAGTGAAATTTAGGCATGTAACAAGACGAACCTGTTTGGTTGTCAATGATTAGGATTGCTGAAGCCCCTGCAACTTCAGCAACACGAGCCTTGTCAGTAAAATTGCAGTGACTCTTTTGGGTAGTGGATGTAGTGTAAGGGATGGCTATTTATGCAGGTGTATCATCATATGCTTATCTGTTACTACATACCTCCATCTTGCCTTTGTTATTTTGTTATCACACATCTCATGTTATTAAGGGATGACTATTTATGCAGGTGTATCATCACAACTGTGCCAGCAGGATCTTTCGCCCTTAGCGTGCCTGAAAAAACCAGTTTCCGGGTCAGTAGCATACTGCCTACACTGGTTTTCGTGTTTTCACGGAAGTGTCAGTCTTTATACTTTCTCTACTATTGTTGGAGAATGTAGTTTTGGCCCACAAATTCTAGACTTTGCTGCTGCCATTGTTCGGAGCACACCATCAGGTTCTTCGGATGCTACTATTTCTTCTGCGCACCAGTTGTTGCGCACAACGTGTAGAGTGGTCAGATGGTGGACACTGTTTTAGTGCATCAGCAGCCGGCAACTCGACAAATGAAAAGCTACAGGTAATATGTAATTGATATATTTCTCGACAAGTGTGTTCCCAAAAAGACAATCATATTCATAATTCAAACCTTATCGTCTTCTATTTTGTAAAGTGGTGTGATTCACTTATAGAGTTATAGATGGTTGCTTTCTATAAGTCGTAAACGTGTAGACTTTGAATGTTTTCAATTAAAAAGTATATTTACTTTTTAAAATATTGAAGCTTTTCTAAAAAAAGTTGTAATGACTAATGTGTGAGAAGCATTTGTTAATATTCGCTCTATTGTACTTACCGTAAATTTAAAGCCACTTTTTTTAACCCACTTTTGTGAAAGCTTTCATGTGACCACACATTGCTTCTATAGTGAGTAAATATAATGTAAAGTGGTACTGGGTGCTTCACTTATAAATGGTTGCTTTCTAAACTCAATGTTATAAATAGCGTGAGGCCTGACGTGGTCACATTGCCAAGCCTCACGTTTTAGGAGCTATGATGAGGATATAATGTTTTTAAGGCGTGACTCAAAATTTGCACATAATATGAAAATATTTATAGATTTATACATCATATCATATTTTATGTATATCAAGTTTAAAAATGTTATACATAAAGAATTATGTCAACAAACTATTATTGCATGTAATTTTTTTCATTTCTTAAAAAAAAACCTTATTTAACCTGAGTTCAATTCAAAAGAGGCGTCATGTCTCACGCCTTTTCAAGCATCATCTCAAATCATGTATAGAGCCAATGCCTTGGTCTATCAAGTAACGTAGAAATCACGTCTCGCGTCTTAGCGTCGTCATAACACGCCTTTTAAAACTCTGATTATCCTAGACAAGCTGTAACCATTTCATATTTTTTAGACATGTAACCTCTATAGCCTACTAGCCTTGGACCAATTATTCGATGTGATTCCACACTAAAACTAGAATAAAATATATGGTGAAACACTAAAGTAAAGAAATAGCTTTGAGTAAATATTAGTTTTTCAGGAAAATTAATAATATCTAAAAATTCTTTTACATAGTAGCGAACACAATCATGTTGGAAAAAAATTGTTACTTTGTTACAGAATATATCTTAAAACAAGCTATACGATTGCTAAAAAGAATTTTTTATCATACAAACCATATAATCATGGACAAACCATGATTACCCAAATAAAAAATCATATAAACAACATATGTCTACGTGTAATATGAAAAACATAAACATGAAAAGATATTTGTTAACAACAAAGGCGCATACAAATGACTATTACCTTAAAACATCATTAAACCACTGATTACCAATTATTGTGGTAATTATTATTTGCGGTTCAAGCTTTTATTAGCTAATGCAGCTAAAAACAATGCCATCGAAATGAACACTCTCACACAAAACTCGTCTACCCAATTTGCTGAAAAGTATACATAGTCATCGAAAAAACAATTATTTGAAAAGAAATTTTTAACGCTAAAAATACAGATTGTCGTACGAAACTATTTGCCGCTGAAATTTTATCAAACGCTAGACACCGCTGCCGCTAGGCGTGGGTACTCGGTTGTTACCTAATAAATCACAACAATCTATAAAAAAAAATTACATGTTGAATAAGTTGTTTGCCGGGAAATAATCGTCGCCACCACTATAGCTTCAGAAAAACACAATAATCGAATGCCAATTTAGTCAATTTATTCGCCGCAGGAATTTTGTCGAAAACTAAACACCGCTACCGCTAGGCGCTGATACTCTGCTAGATACCACTGCCGCAAGACATGGCTACTCTGCTAGACATCGTTGCCGCTACGCGCGGACACTCGGCTAGAAACCGCTGCCGCTAGAAACCGATGCCTCTAGGCACGGGTACTCGCCTAGTATATATATATATATATATATATATATATATATATATATATATATATATATATATATATATATATATATATATATATATATATATATATATATATATATATATATATATATATATATATATATATATATATATATATATATATATATATATATATATATAGAATCCTGATCGATTGAAAAGGTTTTTATTTTGAGAAGATTGAGAAGGTTTTCAAAAATGATAGATTTTTAACTTTGATTCATGTTTTTCAAGTGTAAAACTCATTTTAATGCAATTAAAATTCAAAATGTGTAAAAAAAATTGAATTAATGTTAAAAGTCTCTCGATTTTGCGAATATGTAGAATACTGAATCATCTGTATAAATTTAATGAATCATCATCATAACTCGATTTTAACAATGATTTGTGAATCAAATTTGTGATTTATAGATTCGATTCACCATAAAATGATGTTTACTTGTGAATCAAATAAAAAACATGAATTAATTTGCTCAAACGAAGATTTCTCAATCTTCTCAAAATAAAAACCTTCTCAATGGAACTAGAGCATATATATATATATATATATATATATATATATATATATATATATATATATATATATATATAGGGGAGGGTTAATGTGAGATCAAGCTTAAAGTTGTAAAAATAAGATCAAATCTAAAAAATTACTAAAACATTTATAAATAACAATTTTAGCAATCATACACAAAAAAATAATATTTTAATACAAATTAACATTTTAGCAACTAATAACCAAATGATACATGAGTTTGGATTAGTGATACATCTGATACACATTACACTAATAAATATTCCAAAACCTGATACACATACAAAAACCTGATACACATTAAACTTCTAATCAAAGTGTATCACCTAGGTTTCGTAAATTTTAAAAAGAAATCTATCGAAACTTTAACAATTTTAGTTGTAGCAAATAAAAAAATTATTTTTATTGTAAGGAGAGTATCTCTTGTCAAATTTTAGTTCGATCTCGTTTTAACAACTTTAAGTATGATCTTATTTGATCTAGATTATATATATATATATATATATATATATATATAGGGTAGGGTTAAAATGAAAAGTTTCTTATAATGAAAAGAATGATAAGGCATGTGGAGGTGACATGTGTCACCTTTGCCACATCACCATGCCATGTGTCACCATACCGTTATATTAACGATATTATGAAAATGTGATATTATAAAACTGTGATATTATAAAACCAACCGTGATATTAATTTTTTTAACATGTAAAAATGAACAGTGATATTAAAAACCCATGATATATATATATATATATATATATATATATATATATATATATATATATATATATATATATATATATATATATATATATATATAATCTAGATCAAATAAGATCAAACTTAAAGTTGTTAAAATGAGATCAAACAAAAAATTGACAAGTGACACTCTCCTTACAACAAAAATAAATTTTTTATTAACTACAACCAAAATTGTTAAAGTTTCAATAGATTTCTTTTTAAAATTTACGAAACATAGGTGATACACTTTGATTAGAAGTGTAATGTGTATAAGGTATTTGCATGTGTATCAGGTTTTAGAATATTTATTAGTGTAATGTGTATCAGGTGTATCACCAATACAAACTCATGTATCATTTGGTTATTAGTTGCTAAAATGTTAAATTGTATTAAAATATTGTTTTTTTGTGTATTCTTGCTAAAATTGTTATTTATAAATGTTTTAGTGATTTTTTAGACTAGATCTTATTTTTACAGCTTTAAGTTT
>BPTQ01000007.1:131144362-131430427 GCA_019973895.1 Chrysanthemum seticuspe
ATAATATAAGGTTTTTCTTCTTGTTGTTGGTATTGAATATCTTTTTGTGTTATGGCGTTTTTCTTCTTGTTGGTATTGAATATTTTTTTTTTTTATATATACAAAGGCTACTGCTAGTATTTTTCTTCTTGTCATGATCTAAAAAACTCTTTGTTTATAGCTTGATAAGGTTTAAGCTATTATTTTAATAGTATTAGTGGGTATGTAATGTTGGGTTACATATATTTTTATAATGATTCATAGCTTTGATATTTTTATAATGATTCATGGCTTTGATAAAAAGAGATATAGATGGACTCCGATTCATTTTGTTGCTACTGGTCTTGGCTATATACGATTATACTTTATGTTGTATTCAAAGGTTTGGTTTTATTAGTTCATATTTTATATTTGAAGCAAATTTTTTTAGTTTTGTTAATACGTTTACATGGACTCCGAAGCTTTTTGTTGCTACTGGTTTGGTTTTAGGCTAAAAGGAATAAGGGGGAGAGTCACTCACTCCACGTCAGCGCCACCTCAGCTTTCTCTCTCCTACTTTACCACTCACTCACCACCCGTTTTAACACTCACTCACCACACCAAACTCACTCACTCCACATCATCTTTTTTATTTAACACATTCATTTTAAATAAAACGTAAATGTAAACGTAAAAAAATAATTATAACGTAAACGTAAAAAATATTAAAAACGTAAAACTTTTATTCATGCATTAAACTAAAACGGTACATAATAAAAACTAGAAAGAAAGGATACATAGATTAAAACTTAAACGTAACTAAAACTCCAAATTATATTTCGCCTTGATCCTTGCCCTTACGGCATCCATTGCCTTGCGCTGGTCTCCGGTTAAGTGCTCGAATGGTTGAAGATACAACTGCATGTCATGTTGTTCAATCTCTGCCTCACGACATAACACCTCCCTTCGTTTGATATCCAAAAACGCTAAGCGTTCCTCTTTCTCTAGAGTGGCCAGCTCGTTTACCATCAACTTAGCCAATGCATCTTCATTAACATTTGAGGATCCCGAGACCGATGATTTTGACCCTCTCTTTCTCCCAGTAGCTTTCGCCTTATCCCTGCCTCGTGGTTGTTGTTGAGTTTCCTGCACTTCATCTTCATCTTCATCTTCATTGTCGTTGCCAGTATTAATATTCAGGTTAATACTAGCATCCCCAGACTCTGTGTTGAACGAACTTGTACCAGTTGACTTCTGTCTTTTGCTACCTCCTTGCGACTCTGTTTCGAAGTCAGGAACTGGTATCTTTTGCCATTTTGGATGATTTTTTAAAATCTCCCAACAATGTAAAAGTTTAAATGGAACGCCGGTTTCAATTTCATAGTGTTTCAACGCCCGTTCAATGTAATCTGCGTCTCCAGCTCCACTAACCGGACCCATACGAATAATGTTGTTGTAAATCCCACAAAACCGAATGCAAGCCGGACGTACCGTCTTCCATTTTCCGTTAACACTATCGTACGTTCGACGTCCAACCTGTTTTGTTTTACTCTCCATATAGTTCAATATCTCAACCCAAAGGCCACTTGCCTTCTTAGTGTTGCCACGGTAGCTATCTTCTGATATGGAAAGCCAACCTTTACACAAAATAATTTCTTCGTCTCTTGTCCACAGAATCTGTCGCTTGTTCACGGAATCTTCGGTTTCTACAACCCTTTTTTGACGGTTACGGCTCGCCTTCTTCTTCTTTTTTGGTGATGTCGCGACATGTTCAACGGGAGCTTCTTCATTTTGAGTCTCGTAAGGATTGTGTTCTTGCCAATAACCGGTGTTCTCATTAAAAGGTGGTGACATTTGAGGCAAGTAGCAGTCTGTAAGATTAAGTGCATTAATCGGAGACCTTGGTGGATCCATACGTGATTGTGACGAACCACCCATTTGAGTTTCTGAGACATACTCTTGGTTGTGAAACATCGGAGACTGGGACGCATAATCCTGAAATGCGT
Source organism: Chrysanthemum seticuspe (assembly GCA_019973895.1). NCBI lineage: Eukaryota > Viridiplantae > Streptophyta > Magnoliopsida > Asterales > Asteraceae > Chrysanthemum > Chrysanthemum seticuspe. The sequence continues at coordinate 131,146,327 of BPTQ01000007.1, forward strand.
TTGGTTGTGAACCATAAATATGAAACCCGTGTTGTTCCGATGCCGGTGCCGGGTTTCGGTATGGTTGGTTTGGGTAAGGTGGGTGGTAGTACACTTGTGGACGTAATACGTTTGTGTTTGGCGATGGGTTTCGGAGATTAAACGTGCCTTCGGGTGTCGGTGGATTGCTCCGGTTGAGGGTTCTTGGTTGACGTTTGTTGGGACGGGGAGTGTTTTGGTGAGACATATTTAAAAAATGAAGATGGTGAAGAAATGGTGAAGAATTTGTATGAAGATGGTGAAGAAGATGGTGAAGAAATGGTGAAGAAATGAAGATGGTGAAGAAGATGGTAGCCTCGTTGTTTTATCAATCACGGGCGTGAGTGACTCACGCAAATACACACAACTCACGCGTGAGTCTATTATAGGGGGCAAGCGTGAATGCCTCACTGGCACAACTCACGGGCGAAAATGTTATTATTCCGTCTGGTTCTTAATACTCAAGGTGGCTTATTAATTGTTTATAAATGCTACAGTAGCCTTTGTATAAAAAAAATGACGGTGTGGAAAAAAAGCTCAAAAACAAATTCTCCTATGAAAAAAAAGCACCAATAGCCTTTGTATAAAAAAAATGAAAACCACTAGCAGTAGGCAAAATAAGTAGTTTCTAAACATATCTTCCTTTTTCTTAATTCTTTTTTAACATGAATCACAGTGTTAAAAACAATACCTATATAGCCATGTAATTTGAAACTTTCAACAAAAAAAATGACCATGTAAAAATAATGGTAGGTTGATAAAAAAAAAGTGTTAGATAAAAAAAACATATATGCGCTTTTACTAATTGAAAACATGTATGCACTTGACTATTTGGAGAAAAAAAACATGTATGCACCTTTTCCTATTTGAAAAGAAAAAACAAAAACATGCATGCTCCTTGATTTCAAATAGTCTTTTGTTAAAAAAACACCAATAGCCTTTGTATAAAAAAAATGAAAACCACTAGCAGTAGGCAAAATAAGTTGTTTCTAAACATATCTTCCTTTTTCTTAATTCTTTTTTAACATGAATCACAGTGTTAAAACAATCTATACAGTCATGTAATTTCGGTATGTTTTTATTGGGGACTTGAAGTACTGAATATGTTGTTGCCATAAATTCATTTCTCATACACTACCTATCTTTTTTTAAGAAAATAGTTGTACTTAAATATTCAACTGTAGGTGAGTATCAAAAATTCATTCAAAGTCCAACACAATTTGTTCTAACTGATTCAAAAATAAGATGAATGGTTTTTGTATCTAGATGCCAACTCAGTTTCTCATAAGCCTTAAAATAGTTGTACTAAAATAGTTCTGGGTCTGGCTAAAAAAAACATATATGTTTTGTGTTTAGATTATAAAACATATACGTTTTGGAAAGATACATATATGTTTACGTATAAAACATATGTGTTTTGTGTTTTGTGTTTTGGATTATAAAACATATATGTTTTGTGTTTATGATTAAAAACATGTTTACATCATAGTTTAATATACACAAGATTGTGCATATGCGTTATGCTAGTTGTCGTGATTAATTTTCGTTTCTTATTTGTTTCAGATTGATTGATGAAGATGATGATATCATTTAAGACCGGGAAGTTGATGAACACGATTATGCATGAAGATAATTTGCGACTTTTGGAGATATATGATTATTGCATGTGTTTTTGTACTTGTAATCAAGTGAAATATAACATTTAAGTATATCAATCTTGTTTTTCTTTTTATAAGGATTTATGTTCTTTAATTTATGTTTCAAACTTTCAAAAAAAAAATAATTACCATGTAAAAATATTGGTAGGTTGATAAAAAAAGTGTTGGATAAAAAAAAAAACATATATGCACTTTTACTAATTGAAAACATGTATGCACCTTGACTATTTGAGAAAAAAAAACATGTATGCACCTTTTCCTATTTGAAAAAAAAAAAAAAAAAAAAAAAAAAAAAAACATGCATGCATGCTCCTTGATTTCTCAAAAAAAAAATACATGTCAGCATTTAAAAAAAAATCCGAATTTTAAGATTTATAAAAAACGAAAATTAAAAAAAAAGAAAAAAAAAATAAAAATGTCTTTTACTATTATACCCTTTTGAATTAAATAAAAATTACAAAATGCTATGGAGCATTAAATGATGTACATTGTGTATTATTAGTTGTAAAAAGTTGGTTCTCGCAGTTCTCGCACTTAAAGTGGGTTCTGAAAATAAAGTGCCTATATATATATATATATATATATATATATATATATATATATATATATATATATATATATATATATATATATATATATATATATACATATATATATATATATAGGGAAGGGATCGGGTGCGGATTGCATTTTAAGTAGGGATGGTGCGGATAATATCACAGTAGTTTTTTATTTTTAAAAATTCAAGAAAATCTGAAAAAATTAAAAAAATAAAGAGGATGAAAAATTATTAAGAATCGCTGAAAAAAATTTCAAAAAAAAAATTGTTTTCATGATTAAAGGTATTGTGATATTAAGGTCGATTTTGATTTTTTTACAAAAGTTAAGATCTGATCTTGACAAAGTCAATATCTGATCTTAATATCACATAAACCTTTTTTATTTTAATACAAATTGTTAATATCACACTAACTTTTTTTTTGATATCACACTACTTTTTTGTTTTTTTTACTAATATTATTAATATCACCGTTACTTTTTTAATAGAAAAATGTTAATATCACGATTTCTTTTTACTATCACAGGAACTTTTTTTCTTTTTTTAATATAACTGTTAATATCACCGTAACTATCATACGCTTTTTTAATAAATTTGTTAATATCATAGTAACTATCATATGTTTCTTAATATCACGTTTCAATTTTACATGTAAAAAAGCTTAATATCACATTTGGTTTTATAATATCACCATTTTATAATATCACAACTTCTTAATATCACAGTAGAACTCATAATATCGTTAATATCACGGTAAGACTCATAATCAAAAAACTAAAAAGTGCTCAGAAAAATCTGAAAAAAAAAATGAAAGAAGATAACAATAGTAAGGATCCCCGAAAAAGAAAAAATTAAAAAAATCGTCTACATGGTCAATTGGTACCGTGAAGATAGCGCAGATCTTGACTTTTTTACAAAAAGTCAAGATCAGATCTGGAATGGGCGGTCCAGATCCATCCGCACATCCGCACGAATTAAAAAAATCCACACATGATCCTCACTATATATATATATACACACACACACACACACACACACACACTAACAGGGTACCCGCGCGTTGCAGCGGCGGGTACCCTGAAGTAAAGTTTCCGGTGAATCATGTATTTTAGTTTATTATGTTTAATTTGACAATAAATTTACGGATATCAAGAACTTTGTTTAACCCGTGCCCGTTCGGGCTCGAGCCCATTTGGCCCGTGCCCGTTTGGGCTCGACCCCGTTTGGCCCTTGCCCGTTTGAGCTCGACCCCGTTTGGCCCGTGCCTGTTCGAGCTCGACCCCGTTTGGACCGTACCCGTTCGGGCTCATTTGGCCCGTTGCCTGTTCGGGCTTGAATATTTGTGTAATGTGCTTTATCATTTGTATTAGTGACATTTAATGCAGTAATTTATTTTAAGTTTGTTGTACAATATGCTTGATAATTTGTATTTATTGTGTAAGGGTGTTTTAATAACTGCATTAATTGTATTTATTGACCAGTTAATTAATTTACTATGTTAAATACCTTGACCACATTAAGTTTGCTTTGTATTTTGTACATTAAGCTGTAAGACTTGTAAGTCTTAAAATTACGATTGATGAGAAAGATCATTAATAGTGCATTGTGTATTGTACAATAGGTTTTGTATTTTGTAAGTCTTAATTTTAAGACCATGAAGAGAGAGATTCATTCCTCTATTATAAGTAGTAATATAGATATATGAGAAGGGTCCTTATAATAAAAAGTCTAGGAATAATTGTGGTGGTGACATGTGTCACCTTCTGCCACATCACCACCCCCACCCACCCCCATGAAGAAAAAAAATCACGGCAAAAAAAGTTTTGTTTTGGGGCAAAAATTTTTTTTTCCCGCCAAAAATTATTATTGCATCACAGTTATAAAGTTACTGCATCACAATAATAATTGTGATGCACTAACTTTGCTGCATCTGCTGCTAGTACACTTGAAACTGCTGCTGGATCTGCTGCTAGTTATAAAATGTTATTTATACATATAAAAAATACTTTTTATGCTTGAAATATATATTTTTTTCTAAATATCCATGTAATTATTACTTTTAAAAAAATAAATAGTGAAATTCGGGTCAACCCAAGAACCGAACCGAATTCAAATTCGGATTTCGGTTCGTTTCGGTTGAATTGCAGTTCGGTTCGATTCAGTTTTTCTCGAAAAAAAAAAATTAACCGAACCGAACAACCCAATAACCGAACCGATCAACACCCCTAACCAAAATCCTTGTGTTTTAAGTTTATTTTTGAGAAGAGAAGAAAGTAAAAAGAGACGAACTCAAATAATTGTCATGTTCGTGAGTTCTTTAAAGAATGAAAGTGGGTAGACCGAAGGGGAACAAAGTGAAAATACTTGGAATTTTTTTTGTGAACTTTTTTCTCACATCTAGGATAAAAGGTGAGTAAACAAGTAATACTATTGATCCTGCTATCCTCCCTTTGGTGAAAAAATACGATTCATAACCCTAAACCTAATACGATCGATCCTACTAACCTAACTATTCTTGGACCTGTGATTGTTTATATGCTACTTGTTTAGGATTAAGCCTTTTTAATCCTTCGACACGTTTCGTTTACTCGGTACGATTAGGGTTCTCGTTTCTAAGGTTTTTTGATGAACATGTTTTTTTATGGTTTTTGTGTGATTCGGATTCATTCGTTTACTCGGTACCATTGGACAACATGTGAAATCATAAATGCATATATATACATACATCAGGCATTTAAGTAACAACGATACTTATGTAAACATAAAACTAAAAACCAATAATGTTACAATTTGACAACACGTGAAAGCCTAACATCAAACAAACGATATGAAGTATAATAAGTGTGATATATTAAGTTTTTAGACTAAGCTTAACGTCAACAATAAAAATAGTAAAAAAAAATGTCATATAACTAGTTTAGCCGGTGGCATGTCACGCCATCTAAAGTATGATATCAGAAGAAAAATGAAACTGCCGTATACGGATTTGAAAATTTTGAAATTAAAATAATAATAGGTTGAGAATAACTCTTTTACATCGAAGCCGGTGGATTGAAAACGAAGATGATGCAAATCTAAGACAGGAGGTAGTAAGAATATCAACATGCGTTTTTGTAAATGTGTGTGTGAGTTATTGTAAGGTATATATATTTAAGCGTTGATATAAGTTGTTACATTATGTTTGTAGTGATAATAGTTAAAGGCTTGAAAAACTGATGTGACGCTGAATTAACGATGGTGATGAAAGTCACTGTTACCACCGGTCGCCTGGCAGCACTTTTTCTTTCCTAAAATCATTCATTTATTTTTATGCGTTTACAGTATTTCTAACTAGTTCTCGTTTCCTGAAATAAAACCGAAACTAAGAGCAGACATATGCAATTTTCCTTTGGTTTCTCAAAATTTTGATTGCAATTTATGCATGACAAATTCATGACCCAGTTTTCTTTAAATTTACAACAACAACGCTAACATTGTCTGCGCTCCTTCGAGCCAAAGCCAGCTTTGCTAACAGCAACGATGCATCCGAACACGCCTTGTCGCAGTTCTCATACTCCAAAGCATCGTTCTCTGGGGGGTTCCTTATCGACCCCGAGGGTCCATTTCCTTTTAAACACATACTTGCAAGTCCACAAGCCGTATCATTTGACACCACATCCCATAATCCGTCACTTGCTAGTATCAAAAAGTCGTCATCTGAAGTTCGGTCCGTGATTGTCACCTCTGGCTCGCAAGTCACGTAAGGTTTTAAATAGTTATCACCTGTAAGATTAGCCAATAAACTAATTAGACTAATGGATCCGCAAAACCAAGTTTTAACTACTTGCGACAAAAATTGTCCTTACGCTGTTTATTTCGAGACATAATGTATGGACAATAAATTTGAGACGGATAGAGTATATGAAAAAATAGTACTAACCAATAGCTCTGGACATGGCAAGAACTCCGCAAACTCGCGCGCCTTCCCAATACAAAACTCGACCACCAGCTGCTTCGATTCGGCTAAGTTCATCTGGACGATCAGGCTACAACAAGTAAAAATAAAAATTTATAACACTCATAAAGAAAAATAGACAAGTGGGATTACATCATTAACGAAATAAGTTTTTATATGTTCATCTAGCTAGCTAACCTTATGATCTATCGATAAAGGCACTGCTTTGCCCTTTCGACAAAGTATAGCTCTGGAGTCACCACAATTTGCAACAATGATTTTATCAGGGGTCACTACTGCAACCACTGCAGTAGACCCCACACCGTAAGACTCCGGTGCGTGAAGCTCACACCGGCAGTCATTAGTTGTAGCTTGTTGGTTCCACTCTATTACTTCTTGGTCCATTCGGCTAAAGCTTTGCTCCATGGTTTTATTCCAATCCATTGGTTCCGTTTTCTTGCTTAATTCTTCGTTCACTAATAAATGTAATCGTTCTTTACATCTTTTTGCCACCTACAATATATAATTTAAAAACTCGTTTAATCAATATGATCATAAAAGAACTAGTTGTTTTGAAAAGTTTTTGTTTGTTGTAACATACATGAGAACAACCATGACCATCGTACACGCCATAATAATGCATGGTATCATTATTATCCATAAACGAAGGATGAATCGCAACACAATCTTCCATTTCTCGTCGTCGTCCACAAACCGAAGCAACTCCGAATTTCGGAACCGAGACATCGTTAACATAACTACATGAACCTAGATGACTAGAGCTCGTAGTTACCAAATCTTGAGTATCTTTTGCAACATATGTTCTATCATCACCATGAGAGAACGAGGCAGTCGAAATAGATAATCTTGATCTTTTCATTCCCATAACAGTCGCGGGTGGTGATACACCCGCGGCATATTTAACTTTTCTTAGCTCCATCCGTTTCCGCCGAGCAGCACGTGAACTGGTCTCGACAGAAGTGGACGGCATATCCTTATCATTCACAACACCACGACATATTTCCGCCATTTTATATTTATACACACAATATCTTGTTAAGATGCACAAACCAAATTCCAATATCTTTGTGGAAACTAATGCAAATGAAATGAGTAAATAGAATGAAAAATGAGGCGGTTCGGTACAAGAGTTGTTAAAAAGAGGCTACGTAACTTTTATGCAAGTCTTAGATTTTCGCCACGTAAGGTAGGCTAGCAACTATGTGGGACCCATTTAAGGAAAGTGAATGATCTGAGCCGTTGATCTTGATATATTTGTTTTAGAATGTTTTTGGCGGGTAAAACGTGGACAAATGAGAAAATAACACGAGTGATGGATAGTCAATTAGTAGTCTGACACGCATGGTGTTAATGATATATAGGTCGCGGTGATACGTGGCAAACATCTTCAAGTACGAAATTGTATTGTGAAGACACCCTTTCCGCCTTTCGTATTAAAATTCGTCTACGGCTTCTTGTCTTTTCAAAATTTATCATATTTTGTAGAAAATATTAATAATATTAGACATATTCTTAACTGAAAAGAAAACTATCACAAAACAATAAAAACATACAATAGATCTACTGAATGTTTGGTTTTGGATTTTTGGTAATGTATGAATGTATCATTTTACAAGCTAGGTTGTATTTATGGGTGTACATATATATATATATATGATAATATGAATTACTATATAATCTTAAATGATTCTATAGTTTATGTGTAACTTTAGTCCTTAATGTAGTACTGTTGAAGTAATTTCTTGTCTCCGGCTAGATTCCGTAGTCCGTCTCAGATATCCGGCTGAAGAAAGGTATGCTTCCTGCACAATGTACAGACGCGTCAGCCTCGTCTCGGGTATTGTCCCGAGACCAAGCTCCGGCGTGAGGATAAGTAAATGATAATAAATGTGGCAATAAAGTGTAGGTGAAAAACTTAATGCAAAGTATTAAATGTGTTGGGGTATTTATACTACCCCAACTTCCTATTCATGTTACTATTCTATTATTGTTCAGCTACTATTCCGCAGGCTTATGGCCACTCTACCTAGTAGGCCACGTGGTAGGAAATCCCCTAAAATCTGCTGACATGGTCGATAGTCGTCACTCATTGGCCGGACGTCAGGAAACACGTCCGGCGGATGCGTTTAGCCGGATGTTGGATCGTCCGGCACATACGTCAACATGTCCCCCCAGTGTTATATTATTGGCAAGAAGCCGATGGTGTAACACTTGATATAGTTTTGTCCTGTCAAGAGAGAGAGAAAAAATGTGTTTGTATCCTGACGGTCAAATTAGCTTTGTTGTTTGAGAATGGGCCGGTTAGTTGGGCCTGGTGGCCTTTTGGGCTTTTCCCGCGCTCGTTATTGCTCCATCTTCTATCGTGTACGATCCACGTAAGGCCACGTCATCACCCTCTCTGACTGATTGGACGCCTTGTCAGTCAGCTAGGGTTTCATGGGTATATATATATCCCCTTTCCCCTTATTTGGTTTTCACTTCTTTTTTCTTTTTCACACACACAACTGTTTCCATCTCTTCGGACGTCTTCTTCACTTCTTTTAAGGTTTGTCTCGCTCTTTCTCTGTTAATATCTGTAAATTGTCTCGGCATCTTTTAGAAATGGCCGATATTGGAACTGAGGGGAATATTCCTGTTAGAGAAAACATATCCGTCCGTCCTACCGAAGAAACTAACGAGGAGATCGTACAACCGGTCGTCCCGAAGTTTGATATGCACATACATACTTCTAGGTTAACACAATCTGAGTTAGATGAGATAGTAGTCGAGTATGGTATTCCCACTGATCTACGTCCAGTCTTACCACCGGACGATATGACTATGGATCAGTTGCCGGAGGATAAGATAGGCATCTACCCTAAGCAGTTAGAGATAGGGGGAGTGAGAGTTCCTTTCTCGACTTTTTTGCTGAACGTGATTAAACACTTTAGGGTACATATTTCTCAGCTAGTCCCGCTAGGATTGAATCGGGTGATGCTTTTTGAGATTAGATGTTACAGCCTTGATATACAGCCTCGGGTCTCACTCTTCCGGGCGTTCTATCGGTTATGTAAACAAGGACATTGGTTTTCTTTTGAGAACCGGACGGGCAAAAGTCCGTACAAGTGTTTCAAGGAGGTCTTGTCCGGCCTAAAACACTGGAAGGAAAATTTTTTCTTGATCGACAGGCGGGCCATCCCTATCGCTATGGCGTGGAGACATAAGGATTCGAAAATCACGGATACATTTCCCTCCGGCTTTCCGCTAGCAGATGCCGAGAGACTTAGTGCAAATCTTATAAAATTGCGTAGCCCGACAATGAGTCTTTTATGGATGTGCCATCTATCCTCGGTTTTCAAGAATCCTGAGTTCGAGCCCATTCTAAAAGATGCCCGGGGTCATGGTAATCACTTGTTTTAGTCTTGTCATCTTGGGATTGACAATTGTCTCCCCGGTTCTGTCCTTTGAAGTTTCTAATCAACTTGCTTTTGTTGTTGCATTCTTTCTTTCAGTTGTTAACATGTCAGAGTATCTTGAGCTTCCAGATTGGGAAGGAACGGTGGTGAGTAAGGGTCCGCCCGTTGATACAAACAGGGAAATCCCTAAAAGGACCTCCGACCCTCTGCCCGTGGGGGAGAACCCTCCTCCCAAAGATCCCTTAACTCGGATGGCCGAAGAGGCAAATGCTGAAGTCGTTGCTCTGAGGGAGAAAAAAGAGAGAGAAGCCCTGGCTCGTCAAGCGAAGATGAAGACTGCCGGAGAAGGGACCTCCCAAGCGCACGGCAAGAAGAAGAAGTCACGCCGCCAATTCGTTGAACAGATCTCTTCCGGGGAACCTATTGATAACCCGGATCCCTTGAACCAGTTCCATCCGGAGGATGTCCAGGCGGATGTGAACGTTGATGAAGAGCAGGGGGCTCCGAACATCGCTGCCGGGGATGGAGGAGACAATGTCGCCAATGAAGGGATGGGCGATAATGCTGCTGGTGGCGGTGAGCATCCGCAACAAATGCATATCTCCCCGGTTAGGGAAGCGGGTCAAACACCACCCGTCGATGAAGGTGCGTATAAGTCGTTCGGTTGTCAAAACTTGTGATTTCTTCCCACTTATCATGTTGTGTTCCTCAGGTCATTCGGCTCACCACTCCCTCGGCCCACGGCGAATTGACAAAGTCAAACTGGACTCTGGTATGTGTTATGGCCTTCCGCTTATCTTCTTATTATCTCTATTTTTCGTGCATGCCTGATTACTATTATTATGTAGATGAAGCCACGAACGTCTTCATCCCTCCCTGGGCCCTACGAGATGACGTTCGGATAAATTCTTACCGGTCCTGCAAGGAGCTTATTGATAACCTTCCCACACCGGCCGAGCAAGAGGCTCTGGAACAAATGAACAACATCGAGCTCACTCGCCGGGCCTATGAAGAATTTGGCAAAAGTGTTATTGCCCAAGGTGAATTGCTGAAGAGATTCACTGGCATGTCATCCACGCTGTGGGAGCTCTCTCAGACTCATGAAGGTTGTCGGGGTTTGGCAGACAGGTTATCGGCCACCGAAAGTGAGAATAGGAGGTTATCCGGAGAGTTGCAGCAATTGGGGACCGAGCATCAGGTTGTCCTGGATAAAGCGAAGAATCTGGAGGACGAGGTGGATAGGGTGACTCGGGAGAGGGAAGAATGGAGAGAAACCTCTGCATCCCAGGCCGAAAAGATCAGGCAGCTCGAGAATGAACTAAACGCTAAAAATCAATCTTTAGAATCGTTGGTAGTGGAGAAGGGGAACTTAGCAGCCGAGGTGGCTCAGGCGGAGGTGGTAAAGCAAAACGCAGTCCGTACCCTCTTGCCTGGCGCCGTTCGTCGGCTATTCGATAGTGCAGAATACAAGAAGAGTATGGCCAAAGTTTACAGCCTAACTTATCAAGCGGGGTTTGTAACCGGGGCAAGTGTGGGTAGGAAAGAGGAGGAGATTGTTACCGCTCTGAAGGGTATCAAAAACATTAACAGGGACGCTCCGAAATTATGGAAAGCTGAATTCAACAGTCTTTTTACGGCCGAGTATCCCTATATTCAGAAGCTAGCGGCCTCCTACCGGCTACCTCTAGGCGACCTGTTGAACATGGAGCCTGACCCTCCTCGCAAAGACCCTGCCGGTCCTTCTTCTCAGCCTCCGGTCAATATCACTCTAGCAAGCACTCCGGCCACCGAAAATCCAGCGGCCAGTACATGAAGATAGATTTGTCGTGTATTTGTGAACAGCAATTCGAACAATTACGATTGTAATAATTAGTACTTAACTTTTGTGTGACCTGTGTTGATTATCTTTTGAGGCATGACCACGTATTTCTTAGCCAAAACTTTGTGTATGTTGTATATCTTATCTTTTCATTCCGCTTTACCTTGTTAAACTTCCTTTAGGTTTTCCAAAGGGTATCCGGCGTATAAGCCGTGCATCCGTGTGTACGGGCAACCTAATGTATTTTAGGGAATCCATTATTCGGGCATCCGGCAAGGATGCTCGGGCATCTGGGTGGGTATTCCCCCAGGCGTCCATAGTATTATTTTCTACTTTTGGGCGTCCATTATGTGGGCATCCGAGCAAAGTTCTCGGGCATCCGGTAATATTACCCGGGTAAATATTTAGCATTTATACTCGACGGGGGCCAGCCATCGGAATAACTATGCATCACATCATTTGTTCCAGAAAATTGTTTTCCTTATCGTGGGAAAACTTTCATCATTGCAATAATATACATAGACAGATCGGGTTACATAGTGACCGTAGGATTCCTATCATAATAACAATTATAAGAAACAATTCCTGAGGTTTATAGCGTGCCAGGTCCGAGGGACCTCTTTCTCCTCCATAGTTTGTAACTTATAAGAGCCATTCTGATTTGCTCCTATCACCCGGTAGGGCCCTTCCCAATTGGGTCCCAGTTTTCCTTGGTTTTCCACCCTACTAGCTTCGTTCCTCCGGTACACAAAATCTCCTACTTTAAAGTTCATGGGTCTCACCCTCCGGTTATAGTACTGTTCGACCTGAGTTTTATACTTAGCTTCCCGTATGGCGGCGTTTTCCCTTCTTTCCTGTAGTAGATCCAAGTTCAAACGTTGTTCCTCTTCGTTTTGATCTTCTCGGAACATCATCGTTCGGTGTGTAGGCATCCATATTTCCGCCGGTATCACGGCCTCACTTCCGTATGTTAAACTGAACGGAGTCTTGCCGTTACTTGTTTTGAGTGTGGTTCGATGTGCCCATAAAACATTAGGCAATTCGTCCATCCATCCGGTTCTTTCTCGTCCTAATCTTGCTTTTATTCCTTCCATCAAACTCTTGTTGGCTCGTTCCACCAGACCATTGGCTTGCGGATGTGCAACGGTCGTATTTATCTGTTTGATTTTTAAACCTTCACACCATTTTTTAAACGGGTCATTGACAAAGTTAGTCCCATTATCGGTAACTATGACCCCGGGCAGGCCATACCTGCACACAATATTCTCATAGACAAACTTTATAACGTCTTTTCCCGTTGTTTTTACTAGCGGCTTCGCCTCTATCCATTTTGTAAAGTAGTCAATCGCTACGATCACATGTTTGAAGCGGCCTGGTGCCTCTGGGAAGGGGCCCAACACGTCCATTCCCCACTGATAGAAAGGCCACGGGGCCATGATGGAGGTCAATAATGTCTTAGGAAGTTTGGGTACCGGAGCATGTATCTGACAAGAGTCACACTTCCTGATTTCTTCTCGCGCGTCTCGGTGCATAGTGGGCCAATAATATCCTTGCCTCATAAGTTTCGCCACTACGGTTCTTGGTCCGGAGTGCATCCCACAGCATCCCTCGTGCACCTCCCGTATTATGTAATTTGCTTGCAACGGACCTACACATCTTAGCATTAGCACTAGATACCCCTTTTTAAACAGAACCCCTCCTTCCATAGTATATTGAGGAATTTTCATCCGTAGACTCCTGGCTTCATTGGGGTCATCCGGCCAAACTCCCTCTTCCAAACATCTGATGATCGGCGTCATCCAGTTATCCGCCTCTTCTTCTACCACAGTCTCAATTCTCCGTTCTTCTCCCGAAGGTTTTTCCAGAACTTCCACTAATACCTTTTTAGTGAGATGGTCAAAAGTTACCGAAGCTAGTTTGCTCAGTATATCTGCCTTTTGGTTTTGAGCCCTTGGTATATTGCGGATTTTGAAGTTTTGGAATCCCACTATGTGTTCTTTCGCTTGAGCCAAGTATTTTTGCATGCTTTCTTTTGTAGCTGTAAATTCTCCGTTGATCTGGCTGGCAACCAATTTGGAATCAACTCGCACATCCAGCCTTCTGATTTCTAGCTTCTTTGCAATTCGGAGTCCGGCCAGCAATGCCTCGTACTCTGCTTCGTTATTAGTGCTGGGAAAGTTGAGCCGTAGAGCATAAGTAAGCTCTTCCTTCTCCGGACTGATGAGGACCAGACATGCACCGGCTCCTTTGCTATTGGACGCCCCATCTGTGTACAGTAGCCATTCTCCTTCCTCCCCTACTTCCATTATATTCGTATTCTTTCTCAGGCGGCCTGGGTGTCCGGATTCGACTCGCACTTCTGTGAGGAAGTCCGCCAATACCTGACCTTTGACCGAATTTCTAGGAGCATATGTGATGTTGTAAGCTCCTAACTCTATGGCATACTTGGCAAGTTTTCCTGAAGCTTCCGGTTTGTACAATATCTGCTTAACAGGTTGGTCGGTGATAACCCGAATGGGATGGGCCTCAAAATATCTTCGTAGTCTTTGTGATGCATGTAACAGACATAAAGCTAACTTTTCCATCGGCGCATAGTTCTTTTCCGCCTCGTGCAAGGTTCGACTTACGTAATGTACCGGTAATTGTCTTCCGTCCCTTTCTACTATTAGAACTGCGCTGACGGCTCCTTTTGATGCTGCTAAGTAAACGGATAGCTGTTCTTTCGGCCGTGGGGTGGTTAACGAAGGTAATTTTAATATCAGGTTTTTCATCTCCTGGAAAGCTTCCTCGGCTTCCTTCGTCCACCGATACTCCTCCTTGTTCTCCTTTGTGATATTTTTCAAAGTTTCGAAGAAAGGTAAGGATCTCTCTGCTGATTTTGACAGAAATCTGTTCAAGGCCGCTAGTTTCCCACTTAGACTTTGCATTTCTTTCAACGTCCCTGGAGATTTCATTTCCATGATGGCCTTCGTCTTTCGGGGATTCGCCCTTATACCTTCGGAGGTTACCATGTATCCGAGGAATTTCCCTTCTTCTACACCGAAGGAGCATTTCCGCGGGTTCAGCTTCATATTGATCCTTCTGAGGTTGTCAAATGTTTCCGCTATGTCTGCTATCATATCCCTCTCCGTTCGGCTTTTTATGACCATATCATCGACATATGCTTCCAAGTTTCTCCCTATCTGCGACTGGAATGCAGAGTCTACCAGGCGCTGGTATGTTGCTCCTGCATTCTTCAGCTCGAAGGGCATTTTGGTGTAACAGTATGTCCCTTGCTCTGTATAGAATGCCGTCTTCTCCTCGTCCTCTTTGTCCATCTGGACTTGGTGGTATCCTTTGTATGCATCCAGAAAACACTTATATTTATATCCCATCACGGATTCAATCTTCCAATCAATTTCTGGTAAAGGGTAATAGTCTTTTGGGCAGGAGGAATTCAGATTTTTGAAATCAATGCACATCCGCCAACTCCCGTCACATTTCTTTACTAGTACCGGATTGGAAATCCACATGGGGTATCTCACCGGACGAACTATTCTGGCTTTAACCCATTCTTCAACCTCTCTTGTAATCACTTGGTTTTTCTCTCGGGAGAACATTCTCCTTTTTTGGGCGATCGGCGTGTCCGACACGTTCACATTAAGGGAGTGCTGGACGAAGCGTCTTGGGACTCCGGTCATATCTGCCGGTTCCCAAGCGAATACTTCTTTATTTTTTCTCAACAGCTCGATGAGTTGCCTTCTACACTCCCGGGAGAACCCTGTTCCTATTGTCACACGTTGTTCAGGGTACGCGGCATTAACCTGTATGTCCTCCGTCAGTCTTAGGCCCTGAATTTCCCGGTTCGCTGTCTCCTCTTCGCCTTCCGGGGAGAAATCATCCCTGGGGTCCCGGCTTTCCTCGTATCTTCTACACTCCATGACAACTGCCCTCTTGGTGACCAAAGTGGCTACCCCTCCGGGTGTGGGAAACTTCATCATGGCATGGATGGTTGAGGGTACGACCCTTAATTCTCTTAGACCTGTACGTCCTAGAATCACGTTGTAAGGTGACGGGGATCTTACGACCGTGAACTTCATCATGACAGTTCTGTACAACCCATGGTCCCCAAAGCATACCTTGAGCTCAATCTTTCCTAGAGGTTGGATGACTTCCCCGGAGAATCCCACTAGTGGTGAGTTGTTTTCTTGCAACCTGGATTGAATGGATGGACTAAAGTTGTTAAATCAGTGCTCATACATTACTTGGACTGAAGCACCTTCGTCTACAAATACCCTCCGGACAAAATATCCTTCGATTTCTGCTTCCAAAATGAGGGGTTCCTCCGATAAATCTTCTGCAGCTATGCGTGGGAAAGATATAGGGACGTTCAGCCATTCCTCTTCGTAGTACCGAGCCTTCCTTTTGCGGTCTTCGACATAGTGATTGACCATGTTGATCACTTTTCCCTTTCCATTATTGCCCATCGGCCTTTCTCGTCCCCTTTGTTGAACATTCTTCACCAGATGGTCCAATTTTCCCGATTCCAAGGCTGTTTCCAACTGCTTTTTCAGGTGGTAACAATCGTTGGTCAGGTGACCTTTCTCCCCATGGTACTCACAGAATCTGTCCTCATTTTCTTTGCTTGGTTTTCCCTGTAGTGGTGGGGGTGGGGGCAGGTTCAAATGATGTTCAGTAGCCAAGATTTCTTTAGGCTGTTTGGATAGGACATAGAGCATGACCCTTTGATTATCAGGTTTGTTGTTTTCGTTTCGTCGAAAGTCGCTTCGCGGCCGAGCGTCTGCTTTCGGAGCCACGTACGGAGAGAACACCTCCCGGTGTCTAGAGTCATTTCTTTCCCAGGCTCTCCTGTCACTCCTTCTCCTGTCCGGCCCCCTGAGGTTCTTATCCCTTGCAACCTGGAGGTTTCCTCTTCTGGACCATTCACCCGTTTCCCCCTTGGGCATCTCGGTGTTCTTATAAGCCTCTTCTGCTCGAATGTAATCGTCCACCCTAGTCATCATTTCTTTCACGGACTTCGGGACCTGATCAGAGAACTTTTTAGACAAGTCAGGGCACCGATGAGCGCTCATGAATGCTGATATTTTCATGAGCTCCGGCACTCCCGGGATCCGGCTAGCCTCGTCGGTCCACCTCTCTTTGAATACCGGAAGAGCCTCGTTTGCTTGCCTAACAATCCGGGTGATTTCTGTGGGGTCCTTCAGGTTCTTTTGCCGTAGGGCAAACCTCGTGGTGAATTGGTCTCTCAGTTCACCCCATCCGTCAATGCTTCCTGGTTCCAAATTGCTGAACCAGCCTTGTGCTGCTCCATTCATGGTTTGTTGGAACATCCGGCACCACACTGGCATTGGCCATTCTCCTTGATTTGCTGCTCCGACGAAGCGGTTGATGTGGTCATCAGGATCAGCTGACCCGTCGTACAGCTTCAAGTTAGTAGGCATTATGCATTTAGGACCAGCGAATTCTACTATCCTTCTTGTAAATGGTGACCGGGCCAATTCCTTAAAGGGTTTGTTGAGATCGTCCTTGGGTTTCGGCGCGGTGTCTTCCCCCATCTCATCATCGTCTGTGAAGGTGAGACGAGTCGGTTTGATGACGCCGGCCCCCGTGGCGTTGTATTTTCTAAAGAGAGCCTCCAAAGAGGCCATTTGGGCATGTATTTCCTCCGGTAATCCGGCGGTTTGAGTATTGAAAACCCCGCTTCCCCCTATATGTTCCGGAGGAGAATTGGGTTCCGGCGGAGGTGGTGGTCCTGCGCCTGTCATCCGATCTTCGGGTAGAATGAATTAGGGTCCCGCGGATGGCGCCAATTTATTGAAGTAATTTCTTGTCTCCGGCTAGATTCCGTAGTCCGTCTCAGATATCCGGCTGAAGAAAGGTATGCTTCCTGCACAATGTACAGACGCGTCAGCCTCGCCTCGGGTATTGTCCCGAGACCAAGCTCCGGCGTGAGGATAAGTAAATGATAATAAATGTGGCAATAAAGTGTAGGTGAAAAACTTAATGCAAAGTATTAAATGTGTTGGGGTATTTATACTACCCCAACTTCCTATTCATGTTACTATTCTATTACTGTTCAGCTACTATTCCGCAGGCCTATGGCCACTCTACCTAGTAGGCTACGTGGTAGGAAATCCCCTAAAATCTGCTGACATGGTCGGTAGTCGTCACTCATTGGCCGGACGTCAGGAAACACGTCCGGCGAATGCGTTTAGCCGGATGTTGGATCGTCCGGCACATACGTCAACAAGTACCTTAGCAAAACTAGTTAAATCTTGGTATCGTCACACTTTAACATATATTCGATTAAAATTAGGTATGTCATGTCTTAGCATATTGCGGAAAAAAGTAAAAAGTGTTACATATTTGAGTATATTTAGCTCATAAACAAGGGCAGATATATTTGAGGCAAATATTATGCATGTGCAAAACCTTCGTCATTAGTAATGTAAAATGTGTGTTTTTATAACGAAAATATTATATCCTAACAACTAGGGCACACTCCTCGTTGTGTTTCTAAAAAAATGCATACCGTTTTACGGATTTTTGGATCAGTCACTAGTCTTTCGAATCTATCATATATAATTCAATATCATGATTCATGAGTATAGATTATAGATATTTTACATTAATAATTGCCAAAACATTCAATTGCACATTTCACAATCTCGTCCTTGGTGGACCATGAACAATGCTTTTTCTTTTTGAAGAAGAAAAAATAACACACAACACACGTACGCAATTTGATATAAATTTCTTCTATGAAAATAATGGAACATGACCTTTGACGCCCGAAAGGTTAGAATATATAGAATGCCAGCTTGACTCTGAAATATATACCCGTTTTTATGGTTCGTATAATGGGTCCAATAAGGAAGATAAACGTAGCTATATTGATGTGGACATGTGGCTTTTTGAGAGTGATGGTGATGTTTGGCCCACCCACATAGGAAAATGGAGAACATCAGAATAATATCTGCTACACCTTTGCTTTAAGATTTGACACCTGTCTTATTGCCCACCATCTTCCGGTAAGCTGTCGTCCCCATCAAGATCTTTGCTTTTTCTAAGAGAAATCATAATGACAAGTTATAACACAAGTTATTACGCATAACTTAGTTTTATGACTGGACATCACATTTTTTTTAAGAGCAATCGTAATGACAAGTTATAAGACAAGTTATTACGTATAATTCAGTCTTATGACTGGACGTCACATTTTTAAATTTACTATCAAAGTTGCAAGGCTTTTTTTTTTTTTTTTTTTTTTTGTTTTTGTTTTTAAGTTAAAGTATAAAGCATAAGGTCTTTTATAGCTTGAGTGACGAGGAGTATGTCTTTTTGTTAAGTTATAAGTTTTGAATTATAAGCAAAAAATATTAAAATAACAACATTTTTTGCTTTAAAACGAGTCATATAACTCAAGAACACTGAGTGTTCTAATGATACTAGCTAAATTTTTAGTTGTGCTTGAGCACATCCTACTAACAATAGGATATGAGTTATATTTTTTGTGTAGCCGAATTTAATGTTAAGTTTTTTAGTAACATTAGCAACAGAAATGAAACCACGGCTAAATATGATTGATTGCACAAAATCTTTTGAACCATAATATAGAAACATATTTTGATGGATCGGGTGCATTTAAGGCAGGTTTAAAAAAAATTGACATTTTTTTAAAAAAAATTAACACGACATCGTAAAAATTCATAGGGGTCCCGAATAACCGCGAAAACGCCCTGGCTCCGTCCCTAAATTTAGCAACGATGAATTTAAAATATATCTTTAGTTCTAACGTAAACGAGTTCATATATATTTTGAAGGATATTATACTCCAATAACACCATTGAGTAGAGGATACTAATGTAAATGGTAACTAAATCTTAGATTTATGTATTATATGATAATGATTTTTTATTAAAAAAAAATAAGCTAAAGAATTACTAAATGATAGCCTTGTCAAAATATAAACTATTTGATAACTTGAAACAAAAAATATAATAACAAAGTGAAAAAGATATATGATAATATAATGTGTCATAGTTCTAGCTTATTAAGTTGGAGGAGCTTTGCTTTATAATCAAATGAGAAAATAAGCTAAAGAATTACTAAATCACGTGGCCTTGTCAAAATATAAACTATTTGATGTATTGAATTAAAAAGTAGTAGCAAAGGTAATGCTTACTTCTCTCCGACCTTTCTCTAAAAATTAAACCCAATCCACCATAACTTTTTCCAAACAAATCTTAACTTTCTTCTGCGGTCGGTTTTGGCCGACCGTCTGGACCTCCTTCTCCCATCTTTTTTTGTACTTTTTTCTTTCCCACAATAAAAGCCCTTACTCACAGATCTGTCATCTCTCATCTTCGTCGCTGCCTCCACCGCTGTCTTCTACTCAGATCCGTTACCATCCGGTCTCTTCTGCTCAGATCTGTTTGGTTTATATCTGGCTCCTTTAAGAATGCTTAGTTTTATCTTCTATGTATATTTTATGTACTTTATGTACTTTTGTTAAGCTACATCTTCATATGGTTGTGTTTACCAAAAGCTCACATTGGTGATTCCCCCCATCCTTGTATGATGCTGCTATAGTCTGCCATAACTATTATGGTGTATGTTTTGTTTTGGCTTAACTTGTTACCTTGTATATTTTGTTTGGCAAGTCGGTTTCGATTTTGCCCATTATGTTTGATATAACTTGTTGTGTTCAAATTACCTCTATTTATTAGCAGTGAAATGTTATCTCTGTTAAAAAAAAACAAAACAAAAAAAAAACAAAAAAAAAGGGCTGGAGAATCACTAAATCATGTAGCCTTGTCAAGATATAAACTATTGATGACTTTTGAAACAAAAGTATGAAAACTAATTTAATAAAAGATACATGATAACAATTAATGAGGTGTTAAGTTCTTATGCGCATGTGTTACTCTTTTCGTTTTTGAATAAGTGTTTATTATTGATTTTTAAAGTTTTTTTTTTATTAACTTTAATCTTAAATTATTTTATTTGTGTTATGTAATATTTGATGCAAAATATTTAAATGGATTGAGTTTTAAATATATTTTCATTGGTATATTTTTTATCAAGTATTAAATAACACAAATGAAGTAATTTAAAGTTAAAGTTGAAAACAAAAGATTTTGAAATGAATAGTAGACATTTATGAGACGAAAGGAGTACAATTTTGGCATATCAAGTTTTGCTTTCATAATAGAATGACTAGGGATGATAACATTATATTTTAACGATGATATAATTGTATAGCCAAAGTGTAATTTGATACCTCAAACTTGGTTAACCGGATTTTTTACTGTCTTAAAATTTTAATGGTGCTGTATAGTACCATGAATTTGTAAGCTCTGTTATAAATGGACCTTTCATGATGATAAAAAGTAATATC
The DNA here is from genome assembly GCA_019973895.1 of Chrysanthemum seticuspe. NCBI lineage: Eukaryota > Viridiplantae > Streptophyta > Magnoliopsida > Asterales > Asteraceae > Chrysanthemum > Chrysanthemum seticuspe. Next base: position 131,167,131 of record BPTQ01000007.1, read on the forward strand.
ATGTAACTGCCATTGAAAACAAATGTTACCAAGTTTCATGGTAAAATAGGTTGAATCATGTTGTCATGGCATAAACTTAAGCCAAAACAATGTACTACGTAATTCTATTGAATAATATTCATTATACACTTCAATTGAATCACGTTTATGTTTTCTTCATCATCTAATAAACATATACGAAGTACATCAAACTAAAGACACGTACAGATCATGAAGCATACATACAACCACCTCTATCCAACAAACAAATACACAAGAAACCACAAAGTCTTCTATACTAGAAATCATCATCCCCACTTTTTATTGAAAGCTAGATCATCATCCTCTGGTCCACCAACATTTTATCATTTTATTATTCCACTAAGGTATCCATTGTTACCAATACCTATTATTGTATTCAGTCTCTCTAACCTGCAAAATTTCGAACAAATTCAGAAACCAATGGCAACATAACACACTAAGTACCGATTAACAACAAATAAATTATGTTTTGGTATCCCAATGAAACTTTGATTCTTCCCTTGGTTAAGCAAATACACGGCAACCACGCCAGCAAAGAACTAAATAAAAAAATATATATATGCATTATTAACACAACAGGACTCAGAGTCAATTTAACACCAAATATCCCTAAGTTGAAGTATAATCTCGATCGCTCATATAAAATTGACCGAAATCACAGTTGATTTTCACAATAAAATAATTTTTATTAATTTAACATACTTTTCTCCAACTTACTAAGCATTATGATGTAATCATGGATCTTGTTGTCCTAATTTGTAGGCTATTTACATCAAGTATAGAAGAAGAAATTAGCCATGTGAAATTAAGTAAGAGGAGGGAAAAGAAGTGTATGTGAAAACGTTGTTAACCTTCATCGTTAAAAAACTAACAAATATATGTCACATATGATCACAGGACCGAGTCAACCCTTCAATTTACCGAGTTTACAAGTTTAGGGTACTACACTACACCATTAAAAGTTTAAGGTAGTAAAAAAACCAGTAATCAAGTTTGAAGTACCAACATACACTTTGCCCTAATTGTATAAAAAGAATTTTACATAACATTTAACTTCCAAAACTCTACATATATGGTTGTTATATTAAGTAGTATTCCTAATTTCTAGAATAATATATTTAGTGAAATCAAAATTGATAACGAATTCAGAAACACGAGAACAAAAGTAAAAATGCAAAGAATCACGAGATTTTCTTTACAAGATTTATTATTTTGCAGCTAGTAGAATGAGAAACACAACATTACTTCTTAATTAGACACCTTAGAAGGTTTTGTGAGTTAATTATAAATATTAGTTTGCACATTTTTCTTTCTGGTAATTAAAATATTGTGCAACTTATTTAACTTGTTAAAATTATGTATTGCGTGCAAATATATGCAATAAAATACGAAAGATAAAGGGAGTACATTTTTTTTCTTTTTTATAGATATGCTAAAATTATGCATTAAACGCTTAAAAGAATGTTATTTATATTTATGTTACATGAAGTTTTAGGGGTACGATCTTATTGTATAAAAAATGAAATGATAATACCAAATAGATTCTAAGTTTGTTAACGTGTGCTTTTTTTTGTTTGTGGGTTGAATTTGTGTTCTCAAGCAAGACAAGAAATGTGTACAACGTTTTCGTTCCATTAGTTGGGAATCATCATATAAACTAAAGTTAATTATGTGCGACGTTTATATATCATATCATTGCTAAGTTCCATGTAGTACTATTGAATGTTTCATTAGGGGATAAATAGGGTCAAATCCGGTTTGTAAGTTTAGAGTATCTAAGTTTTTTTTTATTATTATAAATAATGGTCAATAATTAAATTATGGGAAAATTTTACATGCTTTCATTTGAAAAGTTACAATTAAGCCCCTGCACTTTCATGGTTCTCTTTTTTTTTTTTTTTTTTTTTTTTTTTTTTTTTTTTTTTTAAGCAGACAACTTACATGTTTTGTAAAGCAAGTAAGATTTCCTCTAAAATTATATCAACAGGTTTATTCAATATCTAACATGGTATCAGAGACCAAAGCTCTAACCATCACCTAAACAAAAACACTGGTCCCCTTTATCATTCCTATCCTCTCATTATCCCCTCAAACCTTAACCATAATCCTAATAAATCAAGATGACAAGAAAAGTAAGCCAAAAAAGCACACAATGAAAGAAATCCAAGCAAAAGTGGACGTAGCAACAACAAACAGAGGCGGAAGGAAAGCTAGAGTTGCAGATTGAACAAAACAAGTGAAAGGTGGACATGCTAAATTTGAATGTCCTCATTGCAAAATAACCACACCCGATTATGCAGATTCATCATGAATCTAAACATCCTAAGCTTCCTTATGAAGAATCCAAAATTACCAATCTTCATGATGTCCTTGCTCATGCTGTTCCTAAGGAGCCTAAACTTGGTGTTCGCGGTAGTCTCAAGAAGTGATAATGCCTTTTAATGTTTTCGAACCAGTCATAAGCTGTCATCGTTTATGTTTGTTTGGTAAACTCTAATTTGTTGTCGTCGTGTTTGATGTTATTATTAAAAAGAAAAAAAAAACAAAAGAAAAAGAAAAAGAAAAAGAGAAGAAGGTTATAGTGGTTTTATTATTTGGATTTTTAATTGTTTACTTTTTGTTATCAGTCGACTACACTAGATCGTTGGTACTACATTCTTACCAGTCGACTAAAGTAGATCGTCGGTACTTCTTTGTTACCAGTCGACTAAAGTCGTTTGTTGGTACTGCTTTATTACCAATCAACTAAAGTAGATCGTTGGTACTGTTTTGTTACAGTCGACTAAATTCGATTGGTACTGTTTTGTTACTAGTCGACTAAAGTTAATCGTTGACACTGTTTTGTTACCATTCGACTAAAGTCGATCGTTGGTACTGTTTTGTTATCAATCGACTAAAGTCGATCGTTGTTACTGTTTTTTTACCAGTCGACTAAAGTCGATCGTTGGTGACTGTTTTGTTACCAGTTGACTATAACACAAGTCAATCGTTGGTTAAGTAATTCTCTGAGTGTTTCTTTTTTCTTTTTGGTATGATTATATTTAAGGTTTATTATGTTAATGTTTTTTTTTTTTTTTTAAGTTTACTACTTCAGTTCGAGTTTTCTGTGAGAGAGTATTAGAGTATAAATATGACTAAGTTATGTTTGTGAATTTAAAGTATTTAGGGTTTTCATCATTATAAATAACAATCAATAATAAGATTATACTAATAGGTTTATTAAATGTCTAACATATTTATGCCGGGACGGATCTAGGATGGTTTTGAGGTGCCAATAAAATAAACGAATTCATCTCAGTAAAGATATCATAAAATGTTTGAACTTTCTTCTGGTGCCCTATTTTCAAAAAGTACAGTCACAAGTTTTAATTAGGTTAGTGAAATTGATATGATAACTTTGGATACTTTTTTTTTTGAACGGCAAATTAATAAAACTAGCAAGGCGCTAGAAAAAGCATTACAAAGAAATCAAGTGCGAGTTTTTAAGCCAAACATCTATAGGAAATTTCCTACTACTTCTACTATTGCACCAAAGGAAAGAAGAGGAGACAATATCATCAAAAAGTCTCGATCTAACCGGCTTGATATCTTCAAAAATAAAGCGATTCCGAAATCCCCAAATGAACCACCAAGAGACATAGAAAACTCCTTCCAAAATGCTTTTAATATGAACCGTAAGTCTAATAGAAGATAACCAAGTCTCCCATTCCGAAAACGAAGACCAAAGTTGGTAGTCCAGATCCCACCAACGACACACTCGATTCAACACCTCCTGAGCTAACGAACAACTGAACAAAAGATGATGTATGTCCTCTGTTTCCGAAGAGCAAATAGGGCAGGATAAGGACTCCAAAGAAACGCCTTTATGATCCGAAATTGCTTTGTGCCGATTCATTTACATTACATTTAATCCTTCTTGTTAGTTGTTAATGTGCAAACACGCAAACGTATGTTAAATCAATCAAATGATCTGTAATTTGTGTATGAATAAAAAGATATCCAAACAAAATGCCATATTATTTTTGTTGTGAAATAGTAAAAAAAAAAAAATCGTTTTAAAAAAATAAAGAAAAAAAAACTGTTATGTTTAAATCACTGATGCTAATTTGGTACATATCGTTATGAAAAATGATTGATTTGATTAAAACATACTTAGTGATCGCCTAAATCTTCGTGACATAATTTTAATCGTTTATGAAAAAAATGAGTATATTTATTATAAACAAAAGAATTCTCAATTCTGTCACAAAACTTTTGGCATATATTTTTTAAGCATGTTTTTTTTTTTTTTTTAATATTTTTCAATATGAAGGAAAGATAAGCTGAAATCACAAAACCAAATCTTTATAAGTTGGTTGCATTTGATTGAAAAAAAAACATGTACCATGTTTTTTCTTGACAAGTAACAATCCAATTTTGAGGATACCAAAACATATATGTAATAAAAAGAAAGCATGCAAAGAGAAAATTCTAACCAACTGATGATAGGATACACCAATTGACCCAACCTCGTGATTTATATATAATAACGTGTAAAGTTTAATTGTTTAAAAACTCAAGTCTTAAAAAAAACTAGTTAGTCTAACAAATTGACTATTCCTTGATGCAAATGCATGACAATCTTACAAGTGTCATATAATATTCCACGTTTTTTAAACCAGTCTCACCACCACACAATTTTACGGTCGTGGCAAAAGTATTTCTTTTCCGTTTTATATGAAAAACATATTGGATGGTGGTAGGACTCATTTTGGTAATGGTTACCAAAATAAAGATCAACATTGATTTGGTTAAAGACTGGCTGATATAAGACACGTATAAAGTCCTAATTCAACTGCCCCTAAAGGAACAACATACACAGCTAATAGACCAATTCAAACATAATGTATCATATCATATGAAAGACACGAACACAAACATGCATGTGAATATATAAGCATAACAATCACCCATTCTAGAGAAAAATAGTTAATAAAGTATGTGAATTTATGTATAAAAGATGCCCATAACTACCATGTGCTTTAAAGTTAAACTATGCAACGATAACATACCCTATATTTCCTATACAAAGTCGTTTGATTTGATCCAATAACTAGCAACAAGAAAGAATGTTTTTCTTTTAAAAAGAAAAGAAATTAGCAACAAAGATCTAATTGGATTTCGGCCTTGTTTGATTTTTAGTAGAGTAACACGGTAACTATGGTTATATGAAAAAGAATCTGATACTGCACAATTCATGGTTTCTATCAACAATATATGGTTGGTTCTCATCCCTTCATCTAAGAATTAATGGAATGACAATATATTGCATTTTGACTCGTTTAGGGTTCTTTATCATCCATTCGTTCAAGAATCGAATGAAAGTTACGTATCTCGAGTGAAGGATTATGTAGTAAGATTTCTATGATGCATAAGTGAACCTATAGCTAGAGATGTTGTGAGGCGAGTGGCGACCTTTAGATTTCAAAGACGATATAATTCTCAAGTTTTACTAAAGTAAATATACTACAAGGTTTTAATTTGGTATGGCACAAAGGAAAGAACTCTCATGATCTCATCATATCTTAAGACAGATATATTTCATTGGGCCTAACATTCGTATCTACATGGACTTGGCATACTTAAATTTAAAATTTTCACATTATCAATCCAACTAATCTAAAACGCTTAATCCAAAGTTGGAAGATTGCAAAATTAAATAAACTGTCTAAGCTAGAGAATAGTTTTGATAGATTGCAAAATCTTTTTGATATTAAGCCATCACCATTCACAAACAAATAGACTTTCACAAATTTACTAAGAAGACATCATGCAATGCAAGTACATATTAAAAATACCCCTTACAAAGAAAAAGAAAAAAATCTTCCTCTCGCGATCACTATTAACCACCGCCACCTCCATCACCACCAGCATATCCAGTGCCACCATGAGAGCTTCCACATCCGCTCCCGCCCATGTCAGATACATGTGTTGCGCTTGTCAACACGACCGCGGCACCTGCAGCTTCATGACTACTACTTGTGTTCTCAGCATTGTGCACTACATTGCCTCCACCAGCAACACCTCCACCTCTTTGGGAAGATATGTCTCGTGAGACGGGCGATTCCTTAGCATTCTTCTTCCCACCACAAAACTTGAAACAAAAACACATACTTTCGTACACTAGCTATAATGTGTGCATGTGTGTGTCATGGTTGTAAAACCAATTATTTATAGCGTGAATTTAATTAAGATGATCTACAGTAATATACTAATTACAGCTCAACATTGGAGTCCAAAAGGACAACTTTGTTTTAACGTTTATAATGATGCTGTAGAAAAGCATGTGCGGTACTAATTAAGCTTAGCTTATTCTATATGATTATGATTAAAGATAAAGCAAGATGCTAATTTGCTAATCAACTAATTACTGGTTATTCCGTAACTCATTCATGAATCATGTATAAATAACGTTTGATAGGAATGCAAATTACAAACGGAGTGACATTAATTTCTTAGTTTATATTGTTGGAAATGTATATATTTATAAATACGTAAATGTCCGGATTCGAACTCGTGACTATGGGATTGCACACACTAGCGAATGAGAATTAAAGTTAAATAATTAATGTTAATGTTTACGATTAATTATTACACATAAAGTCCGTCTAACGATCGTTAAGTATTTAACGGAAATGACTAACGACCGTTAAATGTTAAATGGGAGAATATATGGTGAATATCTTGAAAATGGAAAAGATTTCGAATCCTCTTTTCTTCTCTTAGGGTGGCCGGCCAAGGGAGGCTTCTCCAAGCCCAAACCCTAACTTGTTCCCAAAGATATTTGATCACTATATATACAGAGGCTAGGGTTTAGGGTTTTCTCATAACTGTGTGCATTGAATTAACCCTAGATCTTGCCTCTTCTTTTCTCTTGCTTACTTCGGCCGAACCCCCCTCCAAAGGGTGTTTTGGTTTTGTTTTTTCATAAAACAAGGACTTGTGTTAGATCTAGCAATCTCTTGATTCGTTGGTTAACTCGTGTGTACAAAACTGTGGTTGTAAGACACTATTCTTACACCTATTGGTTTGAGTTGTAAAACGGTAAGGGATAACTCTTTAAACCACTTCATCTGTTTTTTTCAAGAGATCTGACATTTGCAAGAGGTATGTTACGCATCTTTTCAGTTAATTATTTATTTGTTATGATCTTTAGTCTTCCGCTGTGTACTCTGTGGTGTCTACATGGTTTTATTGTATTCATGTTTCTTAAACTCAACAGTGGCATCACGAGCCTTGTATAACAAGTAATTAATTACTGAAAAACATAAATAAAATAAACATGATTGTGTTATTATTTGTATGCGTAGATCTAGGGTTTGCAAAACCTAAACCCTAATTTTTTTTGGGGGGGGGGGGGGGGGAGGGGGCGTTTTTTTATGCCCTAATTAGGGTTTTGTAAACTTCTGTTTTAATTGGATTAGAAACCCTAGGTCGTATGCAATTTTATGTGTATTGCGTAACTCTGTTTAATTGCATTAATTGTTAAGTGTGATTTACATCCATGATAATTACATGCATGTTTTATCATGGATCTGCTTTTATTGTATGCTTTACTTAGTTAAGTGATATACACTTAATATTTTGATAGATCTTAAATTGGGGAAGACCTCAATAATTATTAATTAATCAATTATGTGCTATGTGGTATGTGTTTGATTTCGACTCACGCAATCGATGAATCGATGCATGTGGCTCACTTTGTACATTGCTGAAAACGGGTGAGAGTCATAATTAAACATATACATATTGACAGATCTAGAATTGGTTATTAATAAGATTTATCAAAAAGGTTTGCATGTGGCTATTTGATATGCATGACTTATTATTATATTATGCATTCATTGTTTATGTGTTTATTTTAAATACTTGCTTGTTGTTATGTGTAACCAGGGTATTTTGATAAGAAAATAAACTGACCTAAACAATGATGAAACATGTATTTTTAAGCATAGTAATCGTAATCGTTTAATTGATTGATTTTTTGCACAAGATAGTTAGAACGGCTCACCCATTAATGACAAACTGTGTGATGGGTATAAGGAGGGTACGCATTAAATTGTGACCCTAAAGATGAGGGTTTTTAATATGCTTCGCGCTGACCTGATTCTCCGCTCGTTTGTGCTTCTTAATGGAGCTACCAAGTATTCCTATATGTGTGCATAAAATCTTAAGGGTGAATTACTCTAATCTCTACGCGCCATTTTTGTGGTAATTATCCGAATAACTTGGGTCTTATGACTCATGCAGTAGTAGGATATAGTGGTAATTAAGGTGATTCTTTAATTGGTTATCCAATACCTCGATTAAAGTTTGATGATGAAAAGCTTAAATCATTAAAACAAGGATATAAATGTTTTAATAAAAATTATGCTACGAAGATGAATACATGACATCTTTGTACATATTTGATTTAACATCAAAATTATTACCCTTTTAATTTGAGTTATATGCCATCCAGCGAAACGGAAACACCTAAGATTACCTTTAATTTGCATGAGAACGTGACTTAGATCGTAATCAAAGGGTAAAATGTCCACGTGTCGTGAGAACGGGCATGGACGATTTTGTAGTTTCTTAAGTTGGACAACTTAATTGAGTTAGGCGGTGAGAACTGGCAACTCAAGGCATAAGATGGGATAAAACATGTTTACATGGCAATTGAAATTGGCTATATGTAAATCCTATAAATCTAGGAATTGCAATTGAAATTGGCAATTGAGCAAAAGCTCTACCATTTTGTATAAGGTTCATTACTAGCAGATCAACTGACGTGATGAGATTATGACAATTTGGATCCTAGTTTTCAATAAATATTAATTGGTTATATGAATATGAACCTTGGGTATTTAATTGTTTATTGAAAAGGAAAATTATTAAAATACTAATTATGGTTTTTTGAACTTTTTCTGTAGATGGCTCATCAACCTGATAACACTATGAGCTTAATGAGTTCTGCTTTCAAAGATATGATTGGAAGAGACAAGCTGACTGGCCCTAATTTCAATGATTGGCATCGTGCACTTAGGATCATCCTTCGTGTTGCCAAAAGACTTGATATTTTGACTACACCTCTGCCTGATGTTCCTCTCGATACGGCTATTGCTCTTGAACAAGAGGAGTATCGTGTTGCATATGAGAAGCACAATGATGTGGCGTGTCTTATGCTTTCGGGGATGTCTGCTCAATTGCAAAAACATTTTGAGCACTATCCACCTATGAGCATGCTAGATTGATCGGTCCCGAACCGTCAAGTTATCTCACACAAGCTAGCCACTTGTGAATGGCTAACCGTAAGAAACTTAAAACAGTTCAGACACCAATGCAATGAACTCCATGAGAGTATAGTGTTTCCCCAGGTCGTTATGTCCCAACGAGCTGTGCGAGAATAGTCAAACGTATAGTGATCGAGAGGATTTGAACGGAAAAGAGTTTTGATTTATTATAACTACAGAAAAAGTATACAAATTACAAGGGCTTAAATGCAAATTAAAGAAAATTAAAAAGATAAAATATATTAAATAAACGCTATCACTATTTGCAAAATGATGTTTTTGATTTTTCTTTTATAAAACTTAAATTAAAAACTACGTGACGTACAAAAGAAAATGTAAAACTGAAACAATATTAATCCTAAAAATATGAAAATGACATTTTTACAAACCTAATGATAAAAGAAAATTTTTAGAAAAATAAAATTATTTTTAAAACTATTTATCTAATTATTATTAATTAAAAACTATTTTTACTTATTTAATAATAACCTAAATTACAAGAAAATATGAAATAAAGCTAGAAAAATGAAATTATGACTTAGAAAAATCTAAAATAACTAAAGAGAATTTTCAAAACTAATTTTGTATTTTTCTGATTATTTTTCTATTTTCTATGAATTAAAAACTATTTAAAACTAACTAAATTGCTAAAAATTACAAATTAAACTAAGAAAAATCTGGAAAAATATTTTTTTGACTTTTTATATTTATCTTAATCTAGGAAAAATGAAAACTTATTTTTTTGAAGTTTTTCTGATTTAATTGTATTAAAAGCTAATTAAAATGTACTAAAAACTGTTTTAAATGAAGAAAAATAGCAAACTGAACTAGAAAAATCTGAAAAATTCAAGAAAAGTCTAAAATGATGTACTGAATCTAAGAAAAATATAAAAACAGTGGCTTGTGTGTAAGAAAATGAAACTGCAATGCAAAGTGCTTAAGAATAAGCACTTGGAATAAGCAATTGAACACCAAAGACCACCCACAGATTACAGAAGCTATAAAATGCTAAAACTACTTAAAAGCAACTAAACACAACTGCTCTTAACCTCTATTGCACCAGCTACACAGATTTGGTTATTTGAGCTTATGTGCCAAAATGTTTATATGTCTACTTGAAGCTTAAGCACAAGCTACCCAATAAGCTGAAACTAAAAAACAGAAGTTGGGGCCTAAAGAAGACCTAGCTAATTATCTATAAACCAAAAATCAGACCTAGACAAGCTCTTATGAGCTTGTTGAGAGCCTGCACAAAACCTGTGCACACTCAGTTTTACACTGAGTGTGTGCACAGGGGACTTATACCCATTTTGACAAGCAGTTTTGAAGCTTATAAAAAATTTACAAAAATCTACAAAAATGAAATTATGAAAATAGACCAGTTGAAGTTTTAAACCCACAATTTCACTTGATTTGATCCAAGAATGAATCAATGAAAAATCACCCTAGTTGGGCTGAAACTGGATTTTTCATGGTTTTGACTTTTGAGACAATTTTGAAAAGTTGACCAAATTGAGTTTTGATTCAAAATGATGAACTGATCTTGATGAGAAATGATGAAAGATGATTGAAATAAGATAGATCCAAAAATTCTAAAACCTTAATTCAAATATTGACCAACTGATTCAAGCAGATATGGACTAGAATTCAGATAAAAATTGATTTTGACTTATAGACCAATATTATGCAATTAGACCACTAGAATGACTATAAATCCCCTACTAGAGATTAATGCAACAGGTTTTAACCAATTCCTAAGCTTCTAACTCAGATTAATAGCTAGATCCAAACAGCAGTTATGTGACTATTATGCAAGTTTTAAACTGAAAACTACCTTACTAGATTAAGCTATCACCTAATCTAGATTTGCTTAATCTAATTACACCTAAATGAGATAATCTAAACCATAAACAACCTCAGAATTAGAATGAGCTACTTATGCAGATTTGAGATCAAAATATGCAGAACATGACAGAAATATATATGAACTAAAACTGCAATTAATAAAGCACAATTATACTTCAAACTACATAATCAAACAGAATCCAAGCAATCTTATAATAGACTTTAGCTAAATCAGATTTGAGAAAAAAGTAGAACTCACAAAAGGTCCAACCACAATGGTTCGCCAAATAAGACTGAATACCCCTATCCTACACTGATCTCAACCCAATTCCATCTCAGAATCAACCCAAATCCAACACTGCATCATCCCATATCCATTTCCATACCTGCTTAACCAAAATCTTCTCACAGTTTGACTTTCGTTGACCAATCACCAAACTTACTTGAAACTGTGTTCCAAGCTTACCAAAAGCTATAAAGAGCTTAGATAAACTTATTTGAGCTTAAAAATAAGCTACTAAAAGCTTGGACATAGGAATTTGAAACTGAAATTTGCAACAGTTAACATAAAACTTGAAACTTGGTTAAACTTTGAAATTTATGTTTAAAAGTACATTACACTGATAATATTACTTGAGTTTGGTACAATGAAACACAAGATTACAGCTTTTACACTTTAACTAAAACTTTAATATTAAAACGACATAAGTGAAATTTAAAAACTAAAATCTACTACCCTTCTCTCTTTCATCTTCCTCATTTTTATAGCAAATGTGCTTCCCTTTGACTTCTGAGCTATTCCCACCTTTAATCTGGACCTTTGGATGGCATGAGTGCATATTGGCCATTGGATCATATTTTGGCGGGAAAAGGTTTTAACAGCTGGGGGTTGAGTGTTAGGTTGAAGAAAGCATTTAATGCTTCTTGGCTTGGGGTGTTTGGAGTGATAAGGGTGGGTGTGATGATGATGGAGTTGGTGTTGGAAGAGTTGCAGGCATAGGTGCAGGTGATGATGATGGAGGGAAAGAGAAACCCGTGAGGGGGCTTTGACCAAGTTTGACTGGGGATTATATTAATAGAGAAAGGGTCAAATGGAAGGGGTCAAAAGTGGTTTGGCAGGGGATCAATTTGCTTGGCAGGGGGTCAATTGGTACAAAGGGTCAAGGCTTTATCGCCTATGTAACGGGCTGAGATATGGGACTTCACCCATATCCTTTGTACTTAAATGTTTTTTGGAGTAATACATTTACCGGGTCATTGTGACCTTTTACCCATAAAAAAACAAAGGGTCAAGGCTTGTTATAATATCAAGGACCAATTTGCAATTTCTGATTCTTGAGGGACCAATTCTGCCATTTTCCAAAGTTGCTTCAAGGGACCAAAAATGGCAAGTTCCAATAGTACAAGGACCAAAATGGACATTTTCAAACTTCCAAGGACTATTTTTGCCAAATTTGAAACTCAAAGGACCAAACTTGTAATTTCTCAAAACTTTTGACATTTTTCACCAAAGGACTAATTTTGACAACTTATGATTTTAAAAGGATCTTTGGTGATTTTTCTTTTGAAATAAGTGCTCAGGGACTATTTCTGACAACTTTTGAAACTTGGGGGACTGAAACTGCCAATTATGCAAACTTAGCTCATTTTTCATCTGATTTTAAACATTTTGCATCTGAAACATATAAAATGCAATTTTGAGATATTTTCAGTATTTTGATGCATTTCTGAGCATTTTTAAATGTTTTGCAGTTCAGATTTTACCAAAAATGATGAGTATTTACACACTCATCAATCCCCCGCACTAAACTATTGCTAGTCCCTAGCAATCTTTTGAGAAAAACTTAATGGATTTGAATCTCTTTACCAAAAGCCATTACTTCTGGAGTAGCCAAATGTTTCAGTTCAAGTAAGAACCATGGTACACTGATAACCATGTGATTTTGAGCAAACCACCAGCTTCCAACGGATTTGATTTGACTTTACCAGAAGCCGTTTGCTTCTGGACTAACCAACTCTTAGATAAATTATCAATATTATCTTTGGTGAGCTGATTACCAATTATGGTTTTCCACTGCCTTTACCACAAGCCATAAACTTGCGGGCTAGCCAACTCTTTGCTAATTAAAGATATGGTGAGCTGAATACCATACAATTTTGGGCAAATTGCAAGCCGTCAACGGATTTGAGATATCTTTACCAAGAGCCGTTTGCTCCTGGATTAGCCAATCCTTTTGTTTATTAGACATGGCGGACTGATAACCATAAGCTGAGTAAGTGCAAAACACTTACTCCAAAAAAAATTTTGGCCAAAAATGGGGGAATTAGGCGGTATAATTACATGATAAAATTCGTGAGAATTCCCCCCCACACTAGAAATGAATATTGCCCTCAATATTCAAAGTACCGGCTGTTATGCCGAAACTGAGAACGTAAAAGGGAAATACTACGGCCATTTTTTTTTGATGAAAACTTATATACAATAGCGGGGGGGCATCTCCCCCACACTAGGGTGGTACACACGGGTGAAAACCCATGTAGCATGCTACTGTTTTTGATTCCCGAGTCGCTAGCTTGACTCGATCCCCGTATTCATTGGTTCATGGGGAAAGTTTGTAAATCCGGGACAACCACAGGAGGAACGTCCTCTCCAAAATAATGCTTCAACCGATGACCATTCACTTTAAAATTTGGACCATCGGGTTGAGATAACTCAATGGTTCCATATGGAAATACTTTAGTGATGGTGAATGGTCCAGACCAGCGGGATTTTAGTTTTCCCGAGAAAATCTTCAATCTTGAGTTGAAAAGAAGGACTCGATCACCGACGTTGAAAACGCGGTTTTTGATTTTTGAGTCATGAATCTTCTTTGTCTTTTCCTTGTAGATCAAAGAGTTCTCGTATGCTTGATCACGGAGTTCATTTAATTCATTCATTTAAACTTTTCGGTGATCGCCAGCTGTCTGAATATCGAAGTTGGCATGTTTCAAGGCCCAGTATGCCTTGTGCTCAAGCTCAACCGGCAGATGACATGCCTTCCCGTATACAAGCTTGTATGGAGTGCACCCGATGGGTGTTTTATAAGATGTACGAAAGGCCCAGAGTGCGTCATCTAGCTTATCCGACCAAGAGGCACGGTTTTCACCTACTGTCCTCTCCAGAATTCTTTTAATCCCCCGGTTGGAAACTTCCACTTGCCCACTTGTTTGGGGGTGGTACGCAGTAGAGAGACGGTGAGTTACACCATACTTTTGCATGACTCTATCAAACTGATCATTGCAGAAATGCGTACCACGATCACTGATTATAGCTCGTGGAGTTCCAAACCTAGCAAAAAGAGATTTTAAGAATTTCACAACAACTCGGGCATCGTTGGTAGGCAAAGCTTTCGCTTCAACCCATTTTGACAAATAGTCAACGGCCACGAGTATGTATTTGTTACCATGAGACGAAGGAAATGACCCCATAAAGTCAATGCCCCAGATGTCAAAAATCTCACACACTTGAATGGCGTTTTGCGGCATTTCATTTCTTTGTGAGATATTTCCATGACGTTGACAAGCGTCACAGGTTTTGACAAATTCATGGGCATCCTTGTAAATCGTGGGCCAATAGAATCCGGAATCAAACACCTTCTTGGAGGTGTAGTTGGGGCTATGATGTCCCCCAGTAGGTCCAGAATGGCAAGCCTTGAGAATGTCAATAGCTTCCTAACCATACACACATCGCCTGATGACTTGATTCGCGCAAATTTTGAATAAGTAGGGGTCGTCCCAGAAGTAATGTTTTACATCTTTAAAGAATTTGTTTTTCTGTTGGGACGACATCCCTTTCACCACAAAGTTACCCGCATGGTAATTTGCAAAGTCAGCAAACCATGGGGTAGAAGAGTCTCCACGAAAAGAAACCACATTGAGTGTTTCGAGAGGAAATGTTTCATTTATTTCCTTTTTCTCAAACACATCTTGGTGAGGGTTTTCTAGACGGGACATATGATCAGCAGCCAGGTTCTCAGCTCCTTTTTTATCACGTATAATGATATCAAATTCTTGCAGGAGGAGAACCCAACGGAGCAATCTCGGCTTTGCATCTTGTTTTGCAAAGAGATATTTGAGAGCCGAGTGATCCGTATACACCACGCATTTGGTCAAGATAAGGTATGGCCGAAACTTTTCAAACGCATACACCACAGCTAATAATTCTTTTTCTGTAGTGGTGTAATGGGTTTGAGCTTCAGTCATAGTCTTACTTGCGTAGTGGATAGGCTGAAAATGCTTGGTTTTTCGTTGCCCCAAGACTGCACCGATAGCAAAATCACTTGCATCGCACATGAGCTCAAAGGGTAAATCCCAGTCGGGGGCAACTAGAATGGGTGCTTCCGTAAGCTTTTTCTTTAATGTTTCAAAAGCTTCGATGCACTCAGGTGAGAAGATAAAAGGAGCATCTTTTTCAAGACGATGGGTCATAGGCCGAGCGATTTTAGAAAAATCTTGTATGAACCTACGATAAAACCCGGCATGACCAAGAAAACTCCTAATACCTTTGACGGTAGTAGGATGAGGCAGTTTGGCAATAACATCAACTTTTGCTCTATCTACCTCAATCCCTTTTTTTGAAATCTTATGGCCAAAGACTATGCCTTCTTTGACCATAAAGTAGCTCTTCTCCCAATTTAGACATAGATTGGTGTCTTCACACCGTTTTAGCATTTTATCTAAATGGGAGAGACATGTCTGAAATGAGTCCCCAATGACCGAGAAGTCATCCATAAACACCTCCATTGTTTCCCCGATCATGTCGTGGAAGATTGCCATCATACATCGTTGGAACGTGCCAGGAGCATTACATAGGCCAAAAGGCATACGTCTGTAGGAAAAAGTTCCGTATGGGCAGGTGAATGTGGTCTTTTCTTGATCCAGCGGATCAATGGGGATCTGAAAATATCCTGAGAAACCATCAAGGAAACAATAGTATTCGTTCCCTGCTAATCTCTCAAGCATCTGATCCATGAAGGGTAGAGGAAAATGGTCTTTACGGGTGGCTTCGTTTAACTTGCGATAGTCAATACACACACGCCATCCCGTAACCAATCGAGTTGGAATTAACTCGTTTTCTTCATTTGTGACAACAGTTATGCCACCCTTTTTTGGAACACAGTGAATTGGGCTAACCCAAGGACTATCAGAGATCGGGTAAATCAAACCGGCATCAAGAAGTTTGAGAACCTCTTGTTTGATAACCTCATGAATCTTAGGATTCACCCTTCTCTGATGTTGGACTGCTGGTTTGAAGTCATCCTCCATCAAGATTTTGTGAGTACAAAACTCAGGGTTGATACCCTTAATGTCGGAGAGTTTCCAAGCAATTGCTTGCTTGTGTGACTTCAAGACCTTTATGAGAGCAGTCTTCTCCTCCTCAGTTAAGTCTTTAGCAATTATGACGGGTAATTTATCATCACCCTCCAAGAATGCATACTCGAGATGAGGAGGTAGGTCCTTAAGTTCAACCTCGGGAAATTCTTCAGTAGATGTTTGTACTGATTTGATTTCCTCAATTGTGATCTCTTTCGGAGGGAGTGGAGGTAATGGATCTTCATTTAGCAATTGCTCAAGATAAAGGATATCCCCCTCCGAATCATAAACACCATCAATTCCAGGCGGAATTGATTCATCACTAGCAAGAAACTCATCGATCTCTTCCAGAAAGAAGTCACCTCCCTCAAATGGAGTGAGAGAGGGGGAAGAGTCGGCAATGATTGGTTGAGAAGATGTGGTGGAATCCCCACTCACAGAATTATGAAGATAACCAAGAAACTCTTGAGAATACTCCTCTGAAGCAATATCAATTAAATCGACTCGATTAATTGATTCATTATCATAATTTGAGGAGTACCTCGAAGTTTGATCAAGGTTAAAGGTGACAGCTTCATTACCCACACGTAACGTGATTTCTTGCTCAAATACATCAATAAGAGCACGGCCCGTTCTCAGGAATCCTCGTCCAACAATGAGAGGAACCCGATGATCGGCATCGAAATCAACAACCACGAAGTCAACTGGAAAATGGAACTTTCCTACTTTCACAAATACATCCTCGGCAATGCCAAGAGGACGCGATATAGAACGATCTGCAAGCTCAAGAGTCATGCATGTAGGAACAAGTTCTGGAAGAGAAAGCTTCTTCCACACTGAATAAGGCATCAGATTGATGCTTGCACCAAGATCGGCAAGGGCAAAGCATTCAATCATCCCTGGAAAAACACAAGGGAGAAGAAATTTTCCAGGATCTCCAAGCTTCTCGGGAAGCTTCTTTAACAGAACTGCTGAGCAGTTCTCGTTCAAAGGAGTCTTAGCCATTTCAAACATTTTTTCCTTGTTGCTTAACATGTGTTTGAGAGTTGATGCAAACTTGGGCATCAACATGATAGCATCCGCAAAGCTTATGTCAAAATGAAGTTCTTGGAAAATTTGAAAATTTTTTTCCATTTGATGACTGGCTTTTTCGCGGAGCTTTTGCTCATTTAAACGTGATGGGTAAGGAATAGAAGTTTTGGATTTGGGGTTTTCAACTGGAGGTTCAAAAACAACTCCAGGTTTGGTTTTGGGTTTTGGGACAACTTGAGGATGGACATTGCTGGTACCTCCGTTATTAGTAGGAAGTTCCTTGTCCTTTGTCGCCTCAGGTTCACTTTCCACTACCTTCGGGAGAGAAGAAGAAGAGGTAGTAGGAATAGCGGGTCCATCATACGAAGCACCACTTCTGGTTGTGATCGCCTTTTCATCGCCCCTCGGATTAGCGATCGTGTTGCTAGGTAAAGTACCTGAGCCCGAGGGTCGATCATTTAAAGACTTCTTAATGTCAGAAATCTGGCTAACCAACAACCGATTCATTTCCTCTTGGGATTTCATGAATTGTTTCAACAACTCATCAGATGATGGTCCAGTTGGAACAATGGCTTGAGTTTGCACAGGAAAATTATGGCCTCTATTTTTTGGATTAGGGCCTTGATTCTGAAAATTTCCTTGATTATTACCATGAAAATACCCTGGGTTGAAATTTCCCTGACCTTGGTTTCTATTAAAGTTTCCTTGGTGTTGGAAGTTTTGACTTTGATTTTGAAAACCGTTATTTGGACTAAAATTACCTTGGTTTTGAAAACCTTGGTTCGGTCTATTCTGATTTTGATTACGGTTCTGGTTTTGGTTGAAACCGGGAGGTCCAGGGTAGTGGTTAGGACGGTGGTTCGGGTCTATAGGAGCACAATATTGGTTGCCTCCCTGATTAGAAATCCCGCCCACAGCATTAGCTTCAAAGGGGTTACCATCGATGGCCATACAGTTGTAGTAGGCATGGGGGCCACCGCAAGTAACACAGACTTCCACTTTCTTAACTTCAGCAGGAGGTGAAGTTTGTGGAAAAGAGACTTTCTTTTGGTTGGAGAGAACCAAAGCTTGAATTGCTTCCGTGAGTTTGTCAATCTTAGCATCGGTGCAATTGATTGACTCACGGGCGATGAAGTAGAAGGACCAACACTGACTTGGGAAACAACCGGCTTGCTTCGTGCAGTGCGGACTTTAGACTTGTTTTCAATGATCGCTAAAGCTTCTTTGACAGTTTTGCTCAAGAAATTTCCTCCAGCAGAGGAATTGAGAGAATCTTGATCAGATTGACTCACTCCATTATAGAAAGTATCGAGTTGCATCAACTCGGAGAAACCGTGGTGAGGACATTTGCGGAGCAACTCCTTAAAACGATCCCACGATTCACTGAAGGATTCATCAAACGTTTGTGTAAACTTGATGATTTCATTTTTAAGACTCGTGGTTTTGGAAGGTGGATAGAATTCATTCACAAATTTCTTCACCAGGTCTTCCCATGTTTCAATTGACTGAGGGGGTTGTTTTTCAAGCCAAATCCGGGCTTGCCCCTCAAGAGAAAATGGGAACAGAAGAAGCTTAACAGCATCTGTAGGGACATTCTTGTATTTGATGGTAGATGCAATCTTGTTAAACCATCGAATATGAGCATGAGGATCATCCCGCTCAAAACCATAGAATTGACTTGAGGTTACAAGATTCAGTAACCCGGTCTTGAGTTCAAAATTTTCAGCCACAATGGCTGGGATAACAATAGCATCTCCATACCCGTCGATGGTTGCCTGGAGAAGCTCACACATAGGACGTTCTTCCGCCATGATAGCGGAAGTAGTGTGAGCAGTCCGGATCTCAGATCCGACTGATGGGGTAGAAAGTCTACGGACACGCCTTCTTGGAATCTTGACAAGCTCACGAAATGGGCTTACAGATCTAGAAGAGCGAGTGCGCATACACTAGAGTTAACTCTAAGGAATCTCAGAGTTAAGGAAGAGAATTATGAAAGTGAATTATAAAAATGGGGTAAGAGGAATCTTTTTGGGTTTTCTGGTTTTGAAAAGTAGATACAACAACAAATCCAATTAAAACAATATCGAGGCAAAACAACAGTGAACTTAAACCAATAATCACAAGATGAATGGCTTCTTTGAAAAAGGTACACCACTCTCAAGGACACAAAGGCAAGTTTTAAATCTTTGGTTCGGGAACTTATTATGGTCGTACACCCAGTTAGGTAGTACACTGCCTTGGTTTGCGGTGGTAATCTTTTATGTTGTTATTATTAAACAAATAAAACGACAAATCTTTTTGTATTTTTATCTTTGATACATATATAGAAACAAAAGAAAAATATTTTTGTGTTTTATACGTTTTTGAATGTTTTTGGGTTTTTGGATTTTTTATAAGAAAATATATATAGATATAGATAGATGGTATGAACAAAGAGTGAATATTCAAATCACTAATCTGCTAAACGGAAGATAATTAGCACAGCTCCCCGGCAGCGGCGCCAAAATTTGATCGGTCCCGAACCGTCAAGTTATCTCACACAAGCTAGCCACTTGTGAATGGCTAACCGTAAGAAACTTAAAACAGTTCAGACACCAATGCAATGAAGTCCAGGAGAGTATAGTGTTTCCCCAGGTCGTTATGTCCCAACGAGCTGTGCGAGAATAGTCAAACGTATAGTGATCGAGAGGATTTGAACGGAAAAGAGTTTTGATTTATTATAACTACAGAAAAAGTATATAAATTACAAGGGCTTAAATGCAAATTAAAGAAAATTAAAAAGATAAAATATATTAAATAAACGCTATCACTATTTGCAAAATGATGTTTTTGATTTTTCTTTTATAAAACTTAAATTAAAAACTACGTGACGTACAAAAGAAAATGTAAAACTGAAACAATATTAATCCTAAAAATATGAAAATGACATTTTTACAAACCTAATGATAAAAGAAAATTTTTAGAAAAAGAAAATTATTTTTAAAACTATTTATCTAATTATTATTAATTAAAAACTATTTTTACTTATTTAATAATAACCTAAATTACAAGAAAATATGAAATAAAGCTAGAAAAATGAAATTATGACTTAGAAAAATCTAAAATAACTAAAGAGAATTTTCAAAACTAATTTTGTATTTTTCTGAATATTTTTCTATTTTCTATGAATTAAAAACTATTTAAAACTAATTAAATTGCTAAAAATTACAAATTAAACTAAGAAAAATCTGGAAAAATATTTTTTTGACTTTTTATATTTATCTTAACCTAGGAAAAATGAAAACTTATTTTTTTGAAGTTTTTCTGATTTAATTGTATTAAAAGCTAATTAAAATGTACTAAAAACTGTTTTAAATTAAGAAAAATAGCAAACTGAACTAGAAAAATCTGAAAAATTCAAGAAAAGTCTAAAATGATGTACTGAATCTAAGAAAAATATAAAAACAGTGGCTTGTGTGTAAGAAAATGAAACTGCAATGCAAAGTGCTTAAGAATAAGCACTTGGAATAAGCAATTGAACACCAAAGACCACCCACTGATTACAGAAGCTATAAAATGCTAAAACTACTTAAAAGCAACTAAACACAACTGCTCTTAACCTCTATTGCACCAGCTACACAGATTTGGTTATTTGAGCTTATGTGCCAAAATGTTTCTATGCCTACTTGAAGCTTAAGCACAAGCTACCCAATAAGCTGAAACTAAAAAACAGAAGTTGGGGCCTAAAGAAGACCTGGCTAATTATCTATAAACCAAAAATCAGACCTAGACAAGCTCTTATGAGCTTGTTGAGAGCCTGCACAAAACCTGTGCACACTCAGTTTTACACTGAGTGTGTGCACAGGGGACTTATACCCATTTTGACAAGCAGTTTTGAAGCTTATAAAAAATTTACAAAAATCTACAAAAATGAAATTAAGAAAATAGACCAGTTGAAGTTTTTAAACCCACAATTTCACTTGATTTGATCCAAGAATGAATCAATGAAAAATCACCCTAGTTGGGCTGAAACTGGATTTTTCATGGTTTTGACTTTTGAGACAATTTTGAAAAGTTGACCAAATTGAGTTTTGATTCAAAATGATGAACTGATGATTGAAATAAGATAGATCCAAAAATTCTAAAACCTTAATTCAAATATTGACCAACTGATTCAAGCAGATATGGACTAGAATTCAGATAAAAATTGATTTTGACTTATAGACCAATATTATGCAATTAGACCACTAGAATGACTATAAATCCCCTACTAGAGATTAATGCAACAGGTTTTAACCAATTCCTAAGCTTCTAACTCAGATTAATAGCTAGATCCAAACAGCAGTTATGTGACTATTATGCAAGTTTTAAACTGAAAACTACCTTACTAGATTAAGCTATCACCTAATCTAGATTTGCTTAATCTAATTACACCTAAATGAGATAATCTAAACCATAAACAACCTCAGAATTAGAATGAGCTACTTATGCAGATTTGAGATCAAAATATGCAGAACATGACAGAAATATATATGAACTAAAACTGCAATTAATAAAGCACAATTATACTTCAAACTACATAATCAAACAGAATCCAAGCAATCTTATAATAGACTTTAGCTAAATCAGATTTGAGAAAAAAGTAGAACTCACAAAAGGTCCAACCACAATGGTTCGCCAAATAAGACTGAATACCCCTATCCTACACTGATCTCAACCCAATTCCATCTCAGAATCAACCCAAATCCAACACTGCATCATCCCATATCCATTTCCATACCTGCTTAACCAAAATCTTCTCACAGTTTGACTTTCGTTGACCAATCACCAAACTTACTTGAAACTGTGTTCCAAGCTTACCAAAAGCTATAAAGAGCTTAGATAAACTTATTTGAGCTTAAAAATAAGCTACTAAAAGCTTGGACATAGGAATTTGAAACTGAAATTTGCAACAGTTAACATAAAACTTGAAACTTGGTTAAACTTTGAAATTTATGTTTAAAAGTACATTACACTGATAATATTACTTGAGTTTGGTACAATGAAACACAAGATTACAGCTTTTACACTTTAACTAAAACTTTAATATTAAAACGACATAAGTGAAATTTAAAAACTAAAATCTACTACCCTTCTCTCTTTCATCTTCCTCATTTTTATAGCAAATGTGCTTCCCTTTGACTTCTGAGCTATTCCCACCTTTAATCTGGACCTTTGGATGGCATGAGTGCATATTGGCCATTGGATCATATTTTGGCGGGAAAAGGTTTTAACAGCTGGGGGTTGAGTGTTAGGTTGAAGAAAGCATTTAATGCTTCTTGGCTTGGGGTGTTTGGAGTGATAAGGGTGGGTGTGATGATGATGGAGTTGGTGTTGGAAGAGTTGCAGGCATAGGTGCAGGTGATGATGATGGAGGGAAAGAGAAACCCGTGAGGGGGCTTTGACCAAATTTGACTGGGGATTATATTAATAGAGAAAGGGTCAAATGGAAGGGGTCAAAAGTGGTTTGGCAGGGGATCAATTTGCTTGGCAGGGGGTCAATTGGTACAAAGGGTCAAGGCTTTATCGCCTATGTAACGGGCTGAGATATGGGACTTCACCCATATCCTTTGTACTTAAATGTTTTTTGGAGTAATACATTTACCGGGTCATTGTGACCTTTTACCCAAAAAAAAACAAAGGGTCAAGGCTTGTTATAATATCAAGGACCAATTTGCAATTTCTGATTCTTGAGGGACCAATTCTGCCATTTTCCAAAGTTGCTTCAAGGGACCAAAAATGACAAGTTCCAATAGTACAAGGACCAAAATGGACATTTTCAAACTTCCAAGGACTATTTTTGCCAAATTTGAAACTCAAAGGACCAAACTTGTAATTTCTCAAAACTTTTGACATTTTTCACCAAAGGGCTAATTTTGACAACTTATGATTTTAAAAGGATCTTTGGTGATTTTTCTTTTGAAATAAGTGCTCAGGGACTATTTCTGACAACTTTTGAAACTTGGGGGACTGAAACTGCCAATTATGCAAACTTAGCTCATTTTTCATCTGATTTTAAACATTTTGCATCTGAAACATATAAAATGCAATTTTGAGATATTTTCAGTATTTTGATGCATTTCTGAGCATTTTTAAATGTTTTGCAGTTCAGATTTTACCAAAAATGATAAGTATTTACACACTCATCATAGATGAACTCAAGCGTATGTTTGAGAAGCCACCGTCAGCTGAACTGTATGAACTTATTGAAAAGTGTGGAGTTTGATAGACTCCTTGAGATCGTTTTGAGCCTTAGGGTTTAACAATAACAATGGTTATACGCAGCGGAACATAGAACAAAACATTAATTGTTATTGACACAAGGTTTATGTTTAATAATCACTCCAAGCCCCAAATATTATTGTATCAGAATAATACGGTTACACTAAACTTGTAACAGGGATCAAAGATCCTTGAGGCTAAACTAAACAAACTCTAACCCTAGACGTTTATAGGAACACGTCTAGGTTACACACACACCTTTAGTCGATTACATTATGGAAGACTTAATTAATAAAACCTACACCCCATGTCCTCTTTATATACTAGAGGATTAGGGTTTACAAATCTCTACTAAGGACTAAACAATAAATCTTCTTTTGCAAGCAAATCCTTCCATGTTTTTGTAGGTTTCATCTTTGTCACTTTAAGCCCTTGATGTTTCATTATTTATTGTTTTGTATCATCGAATCAATAAACCCAACAATCTTCCCCTATTTGATGATGACAAAACAAACACGGTTCTTGTACGAACTTCCCTAGACGAAGTAGCAGAAGTTGAGATAATTAAATCTCACCATGAATGAAACATTCTTGTCTTCCTTTGTCTTCCCCTTAATCCATGCCATGCCACTCCAACATCTCTTCCCCTTTTTGTTATCAACAAATAGGAAATATAAACAGTAGAAACTTCCCCTTGAGTGGTGCATGAACATTAAATGATTCTTCAAATCTGTAAGCTCCTTGTAATGATCACTTGTGAAGAAAACCAAATATAACTAACTTGATAAAGAAGTAGAATAACCCAAACTTGTGTCTTATGTCTTTATTATCCACGTGACGTTGAACTCATACTAACACCATATAAGTAGACCGCAATCTCTTGACAAATTCCTCATCTTCAATGAGACACTGAGCACTACAATGTAACTCCTTTAAGTGATAGTTAACTAGGTCTTCATCCATCCACCCCTTGACCTATGAAAACTAGATTTTGCAAGTCTTCGTCAACATCCTTTAAGCACAAACAAGTTATCTCCAAAGTGTAACACCCACTTTAAGATATGATAAAATCATGAATCTGTGTAACTCAACTACAATATCAAATAAGTTATGATCAATTATCTTCGTAATCAACTAATCCAATAAACCAAATACGAGCTTTTAAATCTTTTAAGAACAACTTTCAAAAACCAAACTCCTTGTGTGTGTGAACCAATATCCTCTGTGTGTCGTTCTCGACTTCCAAAAATATGATCAACTTCCCCTCAAATTAGTAACCATGTTTAGCCCAAAATCCAATTACTCATGTTCTATCCAATATCGAATGTAACTGGCAGTACTTAACATATAACTCGGACAAAACTAGCATTACCAATATATTCCTCGGACAAACTCAAAGAAAGTGATCCAATATCAGTTCATCATAAAAAAAACTTGATTATGAACCTCTTGTACCCTACGCCTTTTCCTTCTCACAAATCATAAATTCACATAATATTGTAAGCAAACTTTCATGTATGTGTCATCTCTATACCATGTTCACCAAATAAACAATTCATGACCATCTTTAATACATCATATATCATAACCAATTAAAATCACCATCCAAGTATAACGTGTCTGGGACCAGATCATGACCAATAGGACAATATACCACGGACCTGAATGGACCACCAATTGAATGCACTCATAGACCCCACGATGAAAAGATAATTAATTTGATCATGAGCAGTAGTTCTACAAGAGCAGTAGAAACACGAATATACTAGCCGTGGTAACAAGTAAAACTAGCAATGGAATCCAAACAAAGTAGCAGCGGTAACGAGCATAACTAGCAGTGGTTCGAGAAGCTCTAGCAGTGGTTAGTGACCTCGATGAACTAGCAACACGTGTTCATAACTAGCAGCAGATAGATAGTAACTAACGCATATCTTTAATGAAACAATAGTAGATTAAGCCGAACAGATTGCGTAGCAGTAGCAGTAGTAATAACCCACGACCTCTACATAATTGTGAAGCAGTAAACATGTCGAGCAGCTTAGTTATCAGTACCCTCTTTCACAATCCACGTTATAACCTCAACAGATATTATCCTTATTGTACTGAACGTAGTTGCAACTTTCCACCAATCAAAGTCCCATGCACGACCCATATTAATAATTTGTACGAGGTGAATCTTGTGGGAATCAACCAATCAGAATAACCATGAGTGGAAGTCATCTTTTCAATTAGTACTAGGTAGGAACAAATATCCAATAATTGAATAAATCAACCAATCACCGATCACGAACATAGTAATGAGTACAAGGTTAATTAATTCTTAATTGAAAGCACATGACCACATCAATACGAGGTAGGAATATATAGCAATAATGACTACCGACATATGAATTTAATGGGTATGATATTACCTTCAAAAGAAACCATAAAATTCGAATTTTAAACATGTTTCTGCAGCGAAATTCGACACTAAATAACTTCTGACTTAGAGCTCAGATCGACGATCCCTCCGGTGAAAAGTTAGATGGGTATATAGAGAAGCTCCAGCAAAATTTGTAGCTCGATCCAACGGTTCAAGAAAAAGTTATCGTCGCTTGAAAACAGTGCTGCAGAAGCTTTTGCGAAAATTTCCAGATTCGAATTTTTTTCATCTTTCGCCATTCTTCGACCAATAAAACCTTGTGAATCCATAGGTAACGAGCTCCCCAAGCTCTGATACCAATTGTGGAGTTTGATAGACTCCTTGAGATCGTTTTGAGCCTTAGGGTTTAACAATAACAATGGTTATACGCAGCGGAACATAGAACAAAACATTAATTGTTATTGACACAAGGTTTATGTTTAATAATCACTCCAAGCCCCAAATATTATTGTATCAGAATAATACGGTTACACTAAACTTGTAACAGGGATCAAAGATCCTTGAGGCTAAACTAAACAAACTATAACCCTAGACGTTTATAGGAACACGTCTAGGTTACACACACACCTTTAGTCGATTACATTATGGAAGACTTAATTAATAAAACCTACACCCCATGTCCTCTTTATATACTAGAGGATTAGGGTTTACAAATCTCTACTAAGGACTAAACAATAAATCTTCTTTTGCAAGCAAGTCCTTCCATCTTTTTGTAGGTTTCATCTTTGTCACTTTAAGCCCTTGATGTTTCATTATTTATTGTTTTGTATCATCGAATCAATAAACCCAACAAAAAGGTTCATAGTTGCAAGAAAGAGGTTGGTAAATCTGTCTCCGACCACGTCCTCGAGATGAAACATCACTTGGACCAATTGGAGAAGCTCGGCTGTGATTACTCGAATGATGTATGTGTCGGCCTCATCAATCACTCCCTTAATCAGGAACGATTTGGTGATTTTGTCTGAAATTTTAACATGCATTGCACGGGGAAGACAATGAATGAGTTACATGCAATGCTTATAGACTTCGAGAAGAGATTGCCAAAGAAGGCTCCTACACCTGCTGTACTAGCAATACAAGGTGGTAGGGTGAATAAGCCAAAGCCGCAAGCAGATAAGAAAGGGAAAGGAAAAGGAAAGGGGAAACAAGTTGTCATCCCACCAGCTCCTAAGAAGAACCCTGCAAAGAAAAAGGAGAACCCTAAGAAGGATTTAACTTGCCACCACTGCAACTCACCAGGTCACTGAAAGTGGAATTGTCCAGTTTATCTGAATGAGTGCCTTCAGAATAAAAATAAGATGGTGCCTAGCTCATTTTGTATTTTTATGTTTGAATTATTTTCTTTTCCTCATAAGAAAAATTCCTGGATATATGATACAGGATGTGGTACTCACATCTGTAATACATCGCATGAACTTAGAAGAGCAAGGAAGCTGACCTGTGGAGAGAGATACTTGTACATTGGAAATGGAAAGCGTGCAGTTGTCGAAGCCATATGGACTTTTGATTTAGTGTTGCCTTCGGGCTTAATTTTGGAACTAAATAATTGTCATTTTGCACCCTCCATTGTTAGGGGTGTTATTTCAGTTTCTTTGTTAAAAGATATTGGTTTTGTGCACACTTTTACCAGTTATGGAATTTCAGTTTCTTTAAATAATGTTTTTTACTTTAATGCAATTCCTATGTTTGGTGTGTTTGAAATTGATATGGATGGTTGTATATCCAATGAAAATAATTTGTTGTATAGCATTAGCAATAAGAAGAGCAAGTCGAACTGTGACTCTTCTTATCTTTGGCATTGTCGCCTTGCCCATATAGGCAAGAAACGCATGGAAAAGCTGCAACACGATGGGCTTTTACAAACGGTCGATGATGAATCATTTGACAAATGCGAGTCTTGCATAGCTGGGAAGATGAAAAGGAAACCTTTTTCACCACAAGTGGAAAGGGCTTCTGATCTACTTGGATTGATACACACTGATGTGTGTGGTCCACTTAGACATGTGTCAAAACGTGGTGCTACCTACTTCTTAACCTTTACAGATGATTTCAGTCGTTATGGTTATATTTATTTAATTAAACATAAACATGAAGTATTTGAAACATTTAAGGTTTTCAAAAGTGAAGTAGAATTACAACTCGTTTAGAAGATTAAAGCTCTTTGATCCGATAGAGGTGGTGAGTATATAAGTCAAGAGTTCAAAGATTACTTAGCTAAGTGTGGAATTATCCAGCAACTCACATCTCCTTATACTCTACAACAAAATGGTGTATTTGAAAGGAGAAATCGTACTTTACTTGACATGGTACGATCAATGTTTGAACTT
This sequence comes from Chrysanthemum seticuspe, assembly GCA_019973895.1. Taxonomy (NCBI): domain Eukaryota; kingdom Viridiplantae; phylum Streptophyta; class Magnoliopsida; order Asterales; family Asteraceae; genus Chrysanthemum; species Chrysanthemum seticuspe. Next base: position 131,195,684 of record BPTQ01000007.1, read on the forward strand.
ACGACTCTTCCTTTTACTTTTTGGGATTATGCCCTTGAAACTGCTATTCGCATTTTGAATATGGTTCCTACGAAGAAGGTTGTTAAAACTCCATATGAAATATGGACAGGAAAAGCTCCCAACTTTTCTTACTTAAAGGTCTGGGGATGTGAGGCGTTTGTTAAACATGACTCACCAGATAAGCTCCAAGCCAGATCTGTTAAGTGTATCTTTGTAGGATACCCTAAGGAAACTATGGGTTACTACTTTTACTACCCTGCTGAGAACAAAGTCATAGTGGCTAGGTATGGAGATTTCCTTGAAAGGAATCTCATATCTCAAGAACTCAGTGAAAGAGTATATGATCTGGAATATGATCAAGAAGATACAACACCTTCTGAAAATACTAGCCAACTTCAAGAAGAGCCTGAAAGCTTAGGCGCTCCTCCTGAAGTTGTTCCCATTTGTAGGTCTGAAAGGACTATACGTGCACCTGACCGTCTATGTCTTAACGTAGAGGTGGAGGAAAATATAGTTGGGGATCTTAATGAACCTGCCAACTATAAGGCTGCCATGGCTGATCCTGAAAAGGATAAATGGCAGATTGCTATGAATGGGGAAATGCAATCCATGAAAGACAATGATGTCTGAATTGAAGTTAACCTTCCTCCCAATGCTAAAGTCATTAGAAGTAAGTGGATCTTTAAAAATAAAACTGACATGGATGGCAATGTACACACCTACAAGGCTCGTCTAGTGGCTAAAGGTTTTACTCAAACCTATGGCATTGACTACGAGGAGACATTCTCTCCTGTAGCGAACATAAGAGCTATTAGGATTCTCATAGCTATAGCTGCACACTATGACTATGAGATTTGGCAAATGGATGTCAAAACCGCTTTTCTGAATGGTCGTCTAGATGAAGACATCTATATGGCACAACCGGAGGGGTTTGTGAATCCATTATTTCCTAACCGTGTATGCAAGCTTAAAAGGTCCATTTATGGACTAAATCAAGCATCAAGGCAATGGAATAAAAGATTCGATGGAGAAATCAAAGGTTTTGGATTTACTCAGAATCTTGATGAGCCATGTGTATATCACAAAGCTAGTGGGAGTCATGTTACTTTTCTTGTTCTATATGTCGATGACATATTAATCATGGGAAATCATATACCAAGTATAAAAGAGGTGAAAGCCTATCTTGGTAAATGTTTTTCGATGAAGGACTTAGGGGAAGCAACATACATACTTGGAATCAAGATCTACAGGGATAGATCAAGGCGGCTAATTGGTTTAAGCCAAAGTGCTTACATTTACAAAATATTGAAGAGATTCAATATGCAAAATTCCAAGAAGGGATTGTTGCCAATGCAAGTAAATCATGGTTTGAGCAGCGAAGGCTATGCTTCAACACCTGCTGAGGTGGCGCGTATGAAGAAAGTTCCTTATGCTTCGGCTGTAGGATCTATCATGTATGCGGTACGATGCACAAGGCCTGATGTGGCGTTTGCTCAAAACTTGACCAGTCGGTATCAACAGAATCCGGGTGAAATTCACTGGACTGCTGTTAAACATATTCTCAAGTACCTTAGGGCTACAAGAGATATGTTCATAGTGTATGGGGGAAATACAGAAGCAGAACTGTGTGTTACAGGTTACTGCGATGCATCCTAGAAGTGTGACAAAGATGATACGAAGTCTCAGACGGGTTACATATTTGTCATCAATGGAGGTGCTGTGGATTGGAAGAGCAAGAAACAAACAAAACTTGCGATGTCTGCTACAGAAAGTGAGTACATAGCGGCGTCTGAGGTTGCCATGGAAGCTGTTTGGATAAGGAAGTTTATTTCGGGGCTTGGTGTTATGCCGTCGATTGAAAATCCTATTAAAGTATATTGTGACAATTCTGCTGCAATAACTTTTGCCCATGAACCTGGAGTCATGAAGGGCACCAGACACTATCCTAGACAATATCACTGTGTTCGAGAACAAGTCGAGATAGGTGAAATTGAGTTGCTCAGAGTTCACACAGATGATAACTTTAGCAGATCCTTTAACGAAGGCCTTACTTGGTGAAAAACTTGATCATTTGTCTGATAAGTTTGGACTTCGTTTAGCTAGTAGTTTCATGCCCATCTGTGACTAAGTATTTTAGATAAAAGGATATTGTAAACATTATTATTGAAATGAAATGAAGTATTTTATTATGTTTATTATTCATTTATTATGATGTTATCCTATATTTGCATGTTTAAATCCTTGAATAACTTAAGTTATTCTAAATAGTCCATTGTCAATCAATAACATGGGAATGATATTGAATTAAGACAAATCTGAATATTAGTTAGAATATACTTGAAAGTATATTGATGCGTAGCATGACTAATTTCAGATGATATTCAAAGAATTGAGTATAGGACTAATCCCACTTACATGATGATACTTTATGGATCTTTGTCATTAAGTATATCATGGATATTTATCCTCTGACTTGAGATACCAGAGATATGTCATGGATGTAGTTCCTTTTTGTGAAGCAATCTAACGCTATACATAACTGGTAGTTAAAAGGGTTGTTTTCAGAAGTGTTGCGAAATTTATGATTTCTGCTTGTAGTCAAAACGGGATTTGTTTCCTTCAAATTTATTTTGAAGTATAATACTGCTGGGCCCCTCGTAGGGTTGTTAAGATGTTTGCATGGCCATGCCCAAGGTCTTCTGGAATATGTTCAGAAGAATTGGTAATCTTGATCAATCACATAAAGCGAGAAACATAATAGTTAATTAAGAAATGAGTGAGATCCATATTCTTATTAACATGGTATTAGAAACAAAAGGATGAATATGATGATGAATCATCGAAACTTGGTTTTTCTCCAGAAAACCATACACGAGTTGTACCAGGGGCATTGGCATGTTGCTAGACGCTAACCAATGTCATTTCACATTTTGTAAACATATCCAAGTGGGAGCTGTTGGAAATGTATATATTTATAAATACGTAAATGTCCGGATTCGAACTCGTGACCATGGGATTACACACACTAGCGAATGAGAATTAAAGTTAAATAATTAATGTTAATGTTTACGATTAATTATTACACATAAAGTCCGTCTAACGATCGTTAAGTATTTAACGGAAATGACTAACGACCGTTAAATGTTAAATGGGAGAATATATGATGAATATCTTGAAAATGGAAAAGATTTCGAATCCTCTTTTCTTCTCTTAGGGTGGCCGGCCAAGGGAGGCTTCTCCAAGCCCAAACCCTAACTTGTTCCCAAAGATATTTGATCACTATATATACAGAGGCTATGGTTTAGGGTTTTCTCATAACTTTGTGCATTGAATTAACCCTAGATCTTGCCTCTTCTTTTCTCTTGCTTACTTCGGCCGAACCCCCTCCAAAGGGTGTTTTGGTTTTGTTTTTTCATAAAACATGGACTTGTGTTAGATCTAGCAATCGCTTGATTCGTTGGTTAATTCGTGTGTACAAAATTGTGGTTGTAAGACACTATTTTTACACCTATTGGTTTGAGTTGTAAAACGGTAAGGGACAACTCTTTAAACCACTTCATCTGTTTTGTTCAAGAGATCTGACATTTGCAAGAGGTATGTTACGCATCTTTTCAGTTAATTATTTATTTGTTATGATCTTTAGTCTTCCACTATGTACTCTGTGGTGTCTACATGATTTTAACGTATTCATGTATTATAAACTCAACATATATTAACTAAATGTTTTAAACATTTCTGTTAGTACCTTGGCGACCACAGTTTTAACCATATGCGTGGCTCCATAGCAAGTGAATCTATAGTTTATTCTAATTTTAATTAAAGGGTGTTTGACTTAGCAGTATGTGAGTGATACCTATCACTCACAGGGATGAAACCGGAACACAATTTGACCAGGTGCATTTACGACAAATTATACAAAATTAAGAGCATTTTTTTTTGACCAGGTGCATTTAGGAATAATCAATGTTTTTTACAAAAATTAACACTATGTCGCAAAATTACATGAGTGTCTCGGGACATCCCGGGACCCACCCTGGTTCCGTCCCTGATCACCCATCAATCATAAACTTGTGTGTTCTATCTAGCTGGGGGAACAAGTCTCGGTTGAGACATGTGAAGTGTTAAGCGACTTAAAATGGGTGTGAATATGTTTTATATAAGCAAAGTCTCAAGTCATTTGTTATTTGTTATGATAGTTATATAAACACATAGTAAAATGGTTTTGTATAAAGTTGCATAACATAATACTCAAAATATAAAGCGGTCTGTTAAAACAAAAGGTGAAATCTTAATTTAGCATGAATTACGGGAGGATAATATATAGTACTCCGTAATCAATTATTCTTTTTGACATTCTTCTCTAAATCATTGTTTAGTAAAAGAAAAATGAATAATGAATTGATAAACGATAACACCAAATATTATATCTTTTTAAATTCACGGTCAATTTTAACTACATAAAATTTGGTACAAAATTTAAATGAATCATGTGATCGTTTTATGACTTTAATCCAAGTGAATCTTAGCTGTAAAGTGCAGGTGACAAAAACCTAAACTAATTTTTTAAGGTAGAAAGTAGGCGTTCATAGGGGATGGTTCGTTTTGGTTAGTTGTAAGACTTCGCAGGTAGTTAATCATTTTATTATCCGAAATCGAATCGTAATAGGCAGATATAATCGGATATGCGGATACTTGAAAAGAGCGGTTACCCGTATTTCAAGTCACAATTAACCATTTAAAACGTTTAATCAATTTTTTTGGGTCATGCTATTGCAACACCCCATAAGGGGTGTTTGTACTTTTGGTGGGCTAGCTACTGTGGTAGTGGGGGTGGGAGAGGGGTACTTTATGTTTTTTCCTCAATTTTCGTGCCAAATTTTTGTTATAAGTTTTTTACTACAAGTTATTTGGTTTTTTTTTTACAAGATTTGTGTTTTTACAAGTTTTTCTGTTATAACTTTTTACAAATTTTTCTTTTTACAAGTTTTTTTTTTTTTTTTTTTTTTTTTTTTTTTTTTTTTTTTTTAGTTTTAGTTTTATAACTTTTTACAACTTTTTTTTTGTTTCAGTTTTATAACTTTTTACAAGTTTCTACAAGTTTTTTTTGTTTCAGTTTTTTGTTTATACAAGTTTATGTTTTATAACTTTAAAAAAAAAACGTAATCGGAAAATTTTGAGGCTCAGATTTGAAGGTTGTAAAGTGAGATTTTATCTCACTTTACCGTCCATTTGGTTTCGGTTATCATCATCGCCTCGGAAAATTTTTAAGGCTCAAATTCGAAGGTTGCAAAGTGAGATAATAATCTCACTTTACCGTCCATTCGGTTTTGGTTATCATCATCGCCTCACAAGTTCTAAATTTTATCTCAAACTGCGGCAACTTCACAAGTATCTCAAACTGCAGAAGTTCACAAGTTCAAAATTTTACACGTTTACATGTTTTCAATGTGGAAGTGGTAAGTAAGATTCCCAAACTGCAAAAGTTCACAAGAAAGCAAACTGCAGCAAGTTCACAAGTGGTAAGTAAGATTCTCAAACTGTAGATCATTTCACAGCAGTTCAGGCTTATAATGCCACAAGAAAGCAACAACACAAGTCTCACATTCCACCAACTAGCAACAAGCAACAACACCAACAGCTCTTTGCAACATTCCAACACAAGAAAGCAACAAGTCTCACAGTCCACCACAAGAAAGCAGACAACACAAGTCTCACAGTCCACCACAACAAGCAACAACACCACAAGCAACAACACCAACAAACAACAACACCACAAACAACAACAACATGTCTAGTTCACCATTTGATACACAAGAGTTAAAAAACTTATCGAATAGGCTCAGATTATTAGCTCTTTATATCATGTTGGCTGCAAATTCGAATGTTGCAAAGTGAGATAGAAACTCACTTTACCATCCATTCAGCTTCGCCATGCCAAAATTCTAAGCTTTTTTTTTTTTTTTTTTTTTTTTTTTTTTTTTTTTTTTTTAATAAAAATCATCATTACCTTTCTTTTTAACAAACTGCTTATTTCACAAAATCTGCTTATTTAAAAAAATCATAATTGCCTTTCTTATTAGCAAACTGCTTATTTCATTGAAAGTTGCAAAGTGAGATAGAAACTCACTTTACCATCCAGTCAAGAAACTGCTTATTTCAAGAAACCATCATCAACTGCTTAAGCAGTTGTGATGGTTTCAAAACAGCTTAAGCATCACACCAACTAGCTCACCAAAGTACAAACACCCCTTAATGGGGTGTTGCATTACCAAACAGCTTAAGCATCACACCAGCAGGTCATGCTATTGCAACACCAAACAGAGGGGTAGTCTAATGAGGCACCCCATAAATTTCAAGATCTAAAAACTTGTTAGATCTAAAAAAATAAGTAACGAAACCAAACAAGTCTAAACTGTTTTTTAGATCTAAAAAAAATAAGAAACGAAACCAACAACTTTTTTCACCACCGAAACCACCACAAACATCACCAAGTTTTTAGATCTAACAAGTTTTTAGATCTAAAATAAATAAGCAACGAAACCAACTCACTACAGAAACCACCACAAACATCACCACAAACATCACCAAGTTTTTAGATATAATAAGTTGTTAGATCTAAAATAAATAAGCAATGAAACAAACTCACGACAGAAACCTTTTTTCAAGATCTAAAAAAATTTCAAGATGTAAACTATTTTCAGATCTAAAAAAAATAAGCAAAGAAACCAACAACTTTTTTCACCACCGAAACCACCACAACATCACCACAAAATATTTTTTAGATCTATAAAGTTTTTAGATATAAAATAAATAAGCAACGAAACCAACCCACCACAGAAACCTTTTTTCAAGATCTAAAAAAATTTCAAGATGTAAACTGTTTTTCAGATCTAAAAAAAATAAGCAAAGAAACCAACAACTTTTTTCACCACCGAAACCACCACAACATCACCACAAAATCTTTTTTAGATCTATAAAGTTTTTAGATCTAAAATAAATAAGCAACAAAACCAACTTACCACAGAAACCTTTTTTCAAGATCTAAAAAAAATTCAAGATGTAAATTGATCTAAAAAAAATAAGCAAAGAAACTAACAACTTTTTTCACCACCGAAACCACCACAACATCACCACAAAATCTTTTTTAGATCTATAAAGCTTTTAGATCTAAAATAAATAAGCAACGAAACCAACTCACCACAGAAACCACCACAAACATCACCAAGTTTATAGATCTAACAAGTTCTTAGATCTAAAATAAAAGAGTTTCATTTAAAGAGAGAGAGAGAGAGAGAGAGAGAGAGAGAAACGAGGGATTAGAGAGAGAGAGAGAGACAAAGTGTGATATGAGAGGAAGTGAGAGAGATGTCAGAGATAAGTGTGAGACAAAACCGGGGTGGGTGGGTAAAACCGGGACGCACACGGTTTTAAACTAAACGCGTTTTTAATTTTTTTTTTCTTTTTTTTTCCTTTTTTTTTTGCAAAAGTTATATAAAAGTTAAAAAATGTTATGCAAAAGTTATACAAACGTAAAAAATGTTTTTATAAAAGTATACAAAAGTTGTTAAAAGGTATACAAAAGTTGTTAAAAATGTTTTTATAAAAGTTGTATTTTTTATAAAAGGTACAAAGTTTTTTAAAAATTTGTAAAAATAAAAAAAGTTGTTAAAAAAAAAGTTATAAATTATATGTTAAAAATGAAAATTATAAAAGTTGTATTTATTTTTTTATTTTTTTAGGTGTTCCCTGATGAAGATGTTTTAACTAATTGGGTGCAATCCATTGCTCAATCGATCGGTTTTCTTATTGTTAAAGCAAGAACCAAAACAGATAAGGGCTATAAGTACTCAATCGAATATAAGTGTTCAAGACATGTGACGTCTGCACGTGAAGGTTTAGAGATGAACTTCAACGGCAGACTAGTACCACTAAAACTAATTGTCCATTCAAATTACTGGCGAAATATATAAAAGGTGAAACAAATGGTTGGATCTTGGGGGTGAAGTGTCTGAGGCATAATCATGATTTTGTAGATTCGTTCCATGGTTTTCCACACTCAATGCGATTAAAAGATCATGAGTTAGTTTTGGTGGAGCAATTGACAAAGCATAAAGTAGCACCACGCATTATACTTTCGTCACTAAAGGAGAGCGATCCGGATAACGTATCTAACATTAAAACGATATATAATGCATAAAACAAGATACGCAGCGCCATTCGTGGTGATAAAACTCCTATACAAGTCCTTTTAGCACATTTGAGGCGTCAAGGTTATACATATTACCCTAAGGGTAAATGACTGCACTAATGAGCTTGAGGAAATATTTGTTCACTCGACGTCGTATGCCCTATGGACAACATTCCCAGAAATCATGCTGATTGACTCCACATACAACACCACATTGTTTAAACTGCCATTCTTTACAATTGTTGGAGTTACTTCAACAAACAAAACATTCTCAATGGCGTTTAGCTTTTTGAACAGTGAAAAAGAGCCAAATTTCAGATGGGTGTTGAAATGTGTTAAGAGGGTGACAGAAGAACAATATTACCCGCGGGTTATCGTCACCGACAGAGATTTAGCGTTGCTTGGGGCATGCAGAGCAGAATTCCCAAACGCTTGGAGCGACTACACCTCGGGCATGATTGATCTTAGTTTCTAGTTATATTGTGATTTTGTGAACCATGTATCAACTATTAATCTATAACAAGCTTGGTTATTTATGTATTCAAAGCTTGTAATTTTGTGAACCATGATATTACTGATTTATGTTGTAAATAATTATACAATTTTTTTTGGCCAGATGCAACAAAAAAATATTTTCTTGTGTCGTTGTGAACGGGGACTTATAATTGAAAGAACATCCCAAAAGCCCAAAAGTTATGGTCAGAAGTATTATGCATGTCCTTTATCAAAGGTAAATAATTATACGTTTGCTTATTTACGTAAATATATCAATAACTTGTTTGTTAAGAATACATTTCTTATAATTGTTTCACCATGTAACAGCCAGGGACAAAAGACTAGGGGTGTCGATACTTTATGTAGAAGGATGTATTTCAACAAAAGTACTTTAGTCAAGGCTCTTCTTCAATGCAGTGCTCAAACTGCGAAACTAAAGATAACACGATCAACATGCTTGAAACAAGGGATCCACGAGTATATGGAATCATAAATGGGGCTGACACGTTTTGTATTGATAACGCGATCAAGAGAGAGACGCATATGAGTTAATAAAGGAATATTAATTCTGGTCTGTGTAATACTGCTGCTATCCGGTTAAGTCTGGTACTGTTAACGGTTAATACTGGTAGGTGTTTCGTTAATACTGGCAGTGATATGAGGTAATACTGGTAGTTGGGAGTTAATTCTGGCAGCGTGGGATGTTAATTATGGTTGTCCGAAGTTAATCCTGGTATTAATTACTAATCTTAGTGAGTTGAATTTTTATTCAATGATGAACCCTAGTAATTATTATATTGACGATACACATGTTTTTGAACCCCAACGATGATGGCTATTTTATTTGAAGATGTGATTACGAAGAAGGTTGATTATCATTTACTTGATGTTGTAGTTGAGTTTCACATGTGCGTGTCTTATCATACCTTTTAGCTGGAGGTAACTTGTTTGTACGTTCATGTTGTGGCTAAGACTTGGTAAATCTAGCAAGTCGAGTTTGCTATCACTTAAAGGAGTTACGTTGTAGTGCTCAGTGTCTCATTGAAGATGGGGATTTTATCAAGAGATCGAAGTCTACTCATATATCATCAGGTATGGGTTCATAGTCATGTAGTTAGTACAAGACATAAGACACAAGTTTGGGAAATTCAACTTCTTCATCAATTGGTTATATTCAATTTTCTTCATTAGTAATTACTACATAAAGCCATCTACATGCATTAATTACTTTAGGGGAAGTATTATTCAAGTTGCAAGACCCCTATTTAATGATTTCAAAAAGGGGAAGTTGGGACCAGGTTATGTGGTGACATGTTCAAGAAGATCTTAGTTCAAGAGGAAGCATTGAAGATAGTTTTGTAATATCAAATAGGGGAAGATTATTGGGAATTATAATTTGATGATTACAAAACTACAAGGACTTGATATCACAACTTTGGATATTTGTGGAGAATAAATAAAAGCTGGAAGATCTTCTTATGATAATAGAATATTTAGAAGATAATATTTAAAGTTTAAAAGATTTGATATTATCTTCTTAGTTAGCTTCCTATGGAAGTCTTGTAAACCTAATCTCTAGTATATAAAGAGATGTAGGTAATTAGTTTTTAGTAGAGTTAAGCAAGATGTAAACACCAAAAGTGTGTGTGTGTTCCTAGGCGTAGGGTTTGTAAAACGCCTAGGGTTTGAGTTGGTTTGTTAGTTTATGGTTAATATAGAAAACCTTGTTAGTAACATTGATGTTCTTACTTATTAGTCCGCTGTGAAAATCAATGTTATGATATCATAGATGGGCGTAAATGGGACTTACATAAAGGATGAACGTAAATGTTTTAAATGCGGGGATCCAAATCACTTCATTAGTGAGTGTCCCAAACACGATGAATAAAAGGCGTTCATGAGTGGTTCATGGGGAATGAGTGAGGAAAAGAAGCAAGAAATTTGTTTTATGGCGAAAGACTCCAACGAGGTATGTTCCGACTCTCTATATTATAGTAGTTCCTCTTTAGATGATGAATCCTTACATCTAGAATATAACAAGCTTTGCAAAATTAGTCTCAAGGTAATTAACAAGAAAAAATTGAGAAATAAAAATAAACTTTTAGAAAAGAAAGTTTTTGAACTAAAAGATAATTTAAAGAGACTAGAAAAGGGAAAGGAAGTAAGTTGTGAATGCAAGCTTTGTGTAGAACTTCAAACTATAGTTAATCACCTTGATTCTAAAATTGCTAGACTATGTACTAATTACCTTGATAAAATACTTGATAATATTAAAACGGGTAATAATCAAAAGGGTCTAGGTATTCAGGAACATATTGCGTCAACTAGCGAAGTTAAAGAAACACAATTTGTTAAAACAATTGAAAATTAGCCACTATAGTGCCAGATCCAGCGGATCCTTTGAAAAGGGATCCGGAAGGGATCTGGCTATTGTAAAAGTAGGGATATGGGAACCTGCAGTAGTAAATAGTAAAAATAACACAACCATCTCTTTTAGAACCGAATTTTTTGTCGTTAACAAAAAGAAACCAACCCATGTTACTGTTAGAAATGTTAAACATCCACCCTCCCTAAAACAAGGTCAACGTTTTATGAAAAACCAAACCCCATCATTTTCTAAACCTAAGACAACTATAAGAAGGCCAAACAATGTTTATCGTAGAAGTAAACACCATCAAATAGGCTGGAATCCTAAAACACAAAATAGTTTTCCATTTCAAAACTATGTACCTTGGTGACAAGGATTTAAAACACACATTTTTAGGGGGTCATTTAAGCCCTAAATCGACACATTTTATATCCGTTACTACTCAACCCTTTTCATATTTTAGGTCTTTTAGAAGCAAAATGCTGGAATGAGGCATATTTGGACGGAAAGGAGCGAAAACATGAAGAAAATGGCAAAGTCAAGATCAAAGGCACTCCAGCACACCTGAAGGTGTCCCAAACAAAGGGCGACGCCGTCCCTCTATAGAATACTTAATCAAAAGTGCATGCGATGGCTTAGCGGAATTTCTGGTCCTAAAGCCTGACGGCGTCAATCCTAAATTCTGAAAGGCGTCACTCACAAGTTTTACACTAGACGCCCAAGAACCAAGATTCAAACGACGTCCTGCATGAAGACTGACGGCGTCACACATCTCAATTGATGCCATCCCAACGATGACTTGGCCCAAATGAAACCCTAATGATGGCGACTTGACGACGTCAGTAGTAAAAGGTGACACCGTCGCAATTGTAAATCAATATATAGAATTCGATTTTTCTGTATTTTAGGTGGTAGAACTTTGGAGAGCAAACCCTAATACAGTTGTAGTCCGACTTGGACAGTAGTCTAGGGTCCCATACCCTATTTTAAATCACAAGATAAGTTTGTTAATCCATATTATCATTATGTCTACCCCATGTTCAATTCTATGTGTGTATGCTTGCTTGTTTAACATGTCTAGCTAAATTATTCTTATGTTTGCTTAGATCTATGAAACCTAGTTATTAATTATTGTTAGGTTGTCTCTTGTCTTAATTAGTATACGCTAGATTAAGGAAGACTGGCTTCTTCTTTCATTGTTGCGAGCTTGAACGTCCTAAATAGCAAAAAAGCCTTTGACTGCACATTTGGCCATTCGTTGTGTTTATTGCGTGAATTGTAGCTTTAGGATAGTAGTGTATTCGGGGGAGATGCCATTGCACATGCCAATCCTGGGTATTCTAGAGGAGAGTTGCAATTCATAGAACTAGGGAATTAGGCACCATCCTATGACCAAACGGAATACAACGCACCAATTAAGATAAAAGAAGTGACAATTCAACTGACCAATAAGAGATAAGTAGGAAGTAATACATCCAAGTGAACACATCTTTAATCATCATACGAGCATACCTCAATTAGCATAATCTATCGGTAGAAGACTAAAAAGAATCTTTCTCAACCCCACCTTCTCGTCATATATCTCTTTCTAGCATTCCTATTCCCTTAGAGAATGAAATCAATCCCTTGGGATTATCACATACTACACTACAACGATTAAGTTCATTGCCTAGAGGGTTGAAAAGCTTGCTCATACAAAAGGAGGTTTTCTCGACCCCGAACCCACGTTATCAAGTTTTTGGCGCCACTGCCGAGGAATAGAATAGCTAGTTAGATTTCAATCTCGTTTAGGTTTACTCACTTGATTCCTATCAAGTGAGATTTTTTTTTCTCTTTTCATTAGCTTCCCTGTAGTTTATCCCCATTTTTCGTGTTTGTGTTCGTAGCCTCATCACTTTTCATCATGGAAGGTGATAACCCACCCAACAACAATCTACCACCACATCAACCACTTCCACTCAACCAACCACCACATGACCCGCCAAGAGGCTGTACTCTTGGTGAGTACTCTAGACCGAGCCATCAAGGCTATAGGAACACCATTGAGCTCCGACTTCAAGCTCAAACTACGGTCCTGCGATCCGACACCATCCGGTTGGTGCAAAACGGATGTGCATTTTATGGACTTCGCTCCAAATATCCTAATCAGCATCTCAAAGATTTCCTAAAAATTGTTGAATCCATAGACCTTGATGCTACCACACGGGAGACCACGCGCTTGTATCTCTTCCAATTCTCTCTACGGGACCAAGCTAGTAATTGGCTTGAGCGACTTCCCGCCGGATCCATCTCAAGTTGGGATGATCTCACCACTCATTTCCTCGCCCAATTTTTTTCACTAGGAGAACTACCAAGCTAAGGAATGACATCTTGATGTTCCAACAACGTCAAGGCGAAACTCTCTACGAGGCGTGGACTCGATTCAAGGACTTGCTCCATAAAGTCCCTCATCACGACATTGATCTTTGGCTTCAAGTCCAAATCTTTTACGATCATGTCAATCTCTCCACTAGGCAAACCATTGACCAAGCGGTCGATGGCAAGCTTAGTGAACTTACCGCAGAAGAGTCGTGGGGTACAATAGAGGAACTTGCCCTCTATGACAAACGAATGTTGGAATGACCCCCGAGAGTTGCCCAAAACCGTCAAGGAAGTCTCCTTGCCTCCCATTGACTCACAACCTTCCAATCGTAGGATGCTCAAACTTGAAGATCAAGTCAAATTCCTAATGAGCTCCTACGAAACTCCTAAGCCTTCACGCCAAGTGAACAAAGTCTCTTCCTTGTGTGAGTTATGTAGTGGTCCCTATGACACTCGTAATTGCACAAGACTCCCCGAAGAAGCTTCCGTGGACTACACATCCTCGTGTACCAATGGAATGGGAGGAAGATTCCCCACAACACCCGGACCTAGGACTTACAACAAAGCCCGAGAGGCATGGAGGGGCAAACCCGACTATAATTGGAGTCAAACCAAAGAATTCACCTCTAAAGGCTCCCCATGGCCCCAAAAACACAATCCAAGCCCTCATGCCCCTAGTCAACACTACTTAGAAGGGGTGATGCAACACCTAGTGACATCCCAAGACGCCCAAATAGCCAAGCTTTCAGACCGCTTTAACCAACAACAAGTCGAGATGGATAGAAAGATAGATAACCTGTTGAAAGCCATAACCAATCATGATAGGACGACCGCCGAAAAGGTTAATGCTATCTCGACTCACTCTCCCAAAAAAGCTTCCCTTTTAAAGATTAAGGACCCGAGCAACTACTTCGCTCATTCACAATTAGGCAATGAAACTAGGGACCCGTCTTCATTAAAGCACGTTCACTTCGTCAATGCCATCACCCTAGTAAAACCGAATAGGAATAGCAATGAAGCGAACCACGAGACGGTGCTTGAGGTTAGTAAGACTCCTAAGGATGAAACAGCCAATGAAGTAGACGAAGTAGGTGATGAACACTTCAACAAGTTCCCTAAGGATGAGGAACTTTTATACTACCCACACATAGTGCGCGACCTTCGTCCCTTTTATACTGAGAGATGCCCACAAATCACCTTTGGAAATCCTAGAAACCTCAACATACCATGTTGCATAGGACATCTTTTCGTGGAAAAGGCCTACGTTGATCGCAAGTCCCCAATAAAAATCATGACTAGCACATACTATCATTGGGTAATGAAAAAACCTATCCCAAATAGGCAAGACCCCAATGATCCTAGAGTAAGATGTAATTTCCTTGGTAGAATTAAGGGATTGCCCGTCTATGTAGGTAGCTTCACGTACCTAACGGATTTCGTGATTGTGGAAGATATTAGTGAAGCTATAGATCCTAACTTGTCCCATGTATTTCTAGGAAAACCTTTCATAGATAGCTCTGAGATAACTTATGATCCGTCGTTAGGGATAGTTAGATTCAAGGATGAGACCGATGACATTGCCTACCAAATACAATTTAAGATTGAGAAATTCTCATCACTATCCAATAACGAGAAGGAACTTAAGCTATCAGTCTACTATAGGAATGAGGAGGATAAGAGGAGAGGAGTGGACTATGTGATGAGTAAGATATTTGGATTCTATAAAGAATGTGAGAAATTAGGGCCGGAATATAGAACCAAATGGGGGCATGATGACTTCTTAGAAAGATGCACAATAGGGCATAACTATGCCATGGAAAAATCCAATAGAGATCGTCATAAAGAAGAAGATGACGGTGAAGAAGTCACGTAGGAGCACGTCTAGCTACAAGACTCATAAATAAAGAAAAGCACTTCATAGGAGGCAACCCATGCTTAATTGTTTTCTTGTTTGCTTTTCAATTTGTGTGTTTATATATCCTTTTCATTGTTGGTTATTCTCATGTTAGACTTTGTGAAAATGCGTTATTTTTTTTAACCTCGTCTTAATTTCATATAAAGGCATTTTACAAAAAGATAAGTGTAGGGAAGATCATATAAGTTTTTAAGAACATGAACATGAGATTAACAAATAATTGAAATTGATATATATGTGTTTGTTGGAGTCAAATGCTTGTATCGAGTCATAATGGATGTTTTTCAGAAGTCTTTCTAGGTTTTAATAAGGTAATTTTTCCATAATTTTTCCAGAAAAACGCAGCAGACCATTTTTTGTCAGGACAACCTGACGATGTCAGGATTAACACCTGATGATGTCAGTCAATGTAGAAACAAAATATCAGATTCATTTTCTGTGTAACTTGTAGTTTTTGGAAATCCCCAATTCTTAATTTTCCAGAAAAACTGCAAACATCCATTCCATAAGCATTATATCTTACTTGCTTTCTAGTATAGTTGTGTGTCATATATAGTTTTACCGTTGATTTTACGCGAAGGTTTCATTTGTTTTCTTATAAGTATGTAGGTTATATTGGACAAGAAGAAGAAACACATACTGGAATAAGCTTATTACTTATTCATTCTTCTTGGAGGAGGATTTAACCCCAACTTCACACATATCCTACCGCGCTAATCAGGGGAGTATTAGTTTCTTTCGTTTTTAACCTACCTTACTTTATCATAACTTTGATACTTTCGGGGAACATTGGGGACAATGTTCAGTTTAAGTGTAGGGAGGGAGAATAAAACGGGAACTAAGAAACTATTCACTCACTTGATTATTTGTCTTGTTCTTGGTAATTTGTGTAATAAACCATAAGAAATATTTGTTAGGGCAATTTTAGCACCAAATTTGAAAATTTTTATGACATTTACGAGCTAAAAATTTAGTCTTAATGAAGCGTCTCATGGATAGGAATTATATGACTAGTACAAAAACTGTATACCACTTAAATTCCACCCCAAAAATATGAGGTTCGCCCCTAAATCTTTAGGAATAAAAGCATTCGCCTTTAATGCTTAGTGAGTGTACCAGTAGTATAATAGATTCTAGAACTTGTTTTGTGATGCATTTCGAGATCGCTAGTGAGACTACACTTGTGTAGTTAGGATTACCTAAATGATAAGAGGCATTATGACAACCCTTGTTTTAAACCTGTATTATAATTACCTCTTCCACATCGGTTGAGTAATTACCCCACACCCTTACGATGTACTCATCTTTAATACACGATACCCTAGTTAACACCTCAGAGCCTATCCTTTTCGCGGTTCTCATGATGTTTCGGTATTTCGGAATATCAATGAAAAGCATTGTTTAAAATCCACCCCCAAATGTTACACCTAAATCGCCTTAGCCTACCTTGTATGCACTCATATTTAGTGCATTACTTTTATCATTATTAACCCCTTAGTTCATTTATCTAGTTACTTGCATAGTTGCTAAGTCGAGTCATATCATTTGTATGCAGTTTTGGGACGATTTGGACGCATGGGTTAAAGTAATATTTTATGGAGTAATGGGAAAGAACGATAAATTCAAATTCCCTTTGTCTACGTAATTAAATACTCCAAGTGTTTTGATCTTTTCAAATCGGGTCAATTAGTGTTAGTTAAATAAAAACTCAAGTGTAGGGATGCTCCTATAAATCCCTTATATTTTGATGTTATCGTAGATAATGGTAGAGTAAAAAAAAAGTTGTTAAAAAAAGATAAACATACAGGGATACCATCCTACATCTATCTTTATGTTTATGTTTTTAAGTTTATGTTTGTGTTTTGTTTCAAGTTGTTTAGTGTTAGTGAGTCGAGTCTTGGCTTAGCAACGTCACACTTTACATGCTTGGAACATAAGATTTTTGACTTGCCACCACTAAATATCCCCTATCCAACAAAACCCTTTACTTCCCTACCTTAAGCTTAACGTTACAACCCTTTGTAAAGACCTCTTATATAGTTATTCCTAGGTGCTTACGCCAAAGCGATGGAGGTTTGATCTATTCTCAAGCTTATGGTAATCTATGTACTATGCCAGGTAATGAGTGTTTATCTTCCATTTACATTCATATTATATTTCATATAAACCCGAGAGATGAGAGAATCCAAACACCAATTGTGAGGTGCTAGTATATAACTTTCGTGCTTGTTATGACTATTGTGGTTCTTGTACTTGTTGTAGACTATCTTAAACCAATGCTTCATGCCCCCTAACTTATAAATTGATTGGCCAAAAGCACATTTGCTTGAGGACAAGCAAATTCCAAGTGTAGGGATATTTGATAAGGATTTAAAACACACGTTTTTAGGGGGTCATTTAAGCCCTAAATCGACACATTTTGTATCCGTTACTACTCAAAATCATTCCTTTTCATATTTTAGGTCTTTTGGAAGCAAAATGCTAGAATGAAGCGTATATGGACGAAAAGGAGCGAAAACATGATGAAAATGGCAAAGTCAAGATCAAAGGCACTCCAGCACACCTGACGGTGTCCCAACCAAAGGGCGACGCCATCCCTCTATAGAATACTTGATCAAAAGTGCACACGACGGCTCAGCGGAATTTCTGGTCCTAAAGCCTGACGACATCACGCCTAAATTCTGGAAGGCGTCACTCACAAGTTTTACACCAGACGCCCAATGATGCATGTTTTACTGACCAGGTTTCAATATTTATAATGTCTTGTTATACCTATGGTCTGCCCTAATGTACTAACGGGCAGTGTACCCGGTCGTGTGTAGTGTAGTAATGGTAAAACCGAGGTCGTCCCAAGAGCTATGTGTGTTGGATTATTACTAAGTCTAGGTGTCATAGTTTTTAATGTGATTTCGATAAGGAATTAATTAATTAACTACTTAAGAAAATAAAAGGCAAAAGTTTAATCAATAGAGGAGAGTGGCGCTAATCTAGTTATTCCTCCTAGCTAGTAATGTCTATGTCTAATTACTTCCAATTACTTCAGGTGGGGTCAAATTAGAGAGGACAACATTTGGTCAATTCGCCCTAACCTATTAGCAAAGATGCCACCACTGGAGAAGTCAGGTGTCCCTTCATAAGTCCAGTTGTTCCTGGTCCCCTAAGCCAAGTCATTAAGTACCGCTACATGCTAAATTTATATTAGTGAGGTCCTGGGCGTTTGCAACTTAAACACTCACCCCCTAATTCTTAAGTTCATCCAAACGGTAGGTGATCAATTGGTCAAATCGCACAAGTAGAAAGGGTCGTCAGTTGGTCATATCTTACCCTTCCCGTCTCAGTCTACTCACTTAGGGTCAGTTGGTCATATCTCCTAGGCAACTAGCGTCTACCTCCATTCAAAACTACCGAAACAAGGGTAGCTACCAATAAACTATGCATGCATACACTTAGAAATAATTATACGGAAGTAATATAAACGTAAAAAAAACAATTAAGGAATCATAACTAGGCTAGCACCAAGAGGTGCTTAGAAGCTCATATTAACCATACAAATCAATTCAATATTCAATGTTATGAAATACATGAATCGAAAGTAAAGAAAAGATAAAATGCTAATGCTTATCGTAGGGGAGTGATTTCTCCCTTGGAGACAGCTCCGTATGCTCCTCTAGACCTGCCTTTGGCTTCTTCCCACATTCTTTGGTTGTGGTGTGTGAAAATGGGATGCTTTGAAATGCTGGAAATCGTGGGGTATTTATAGGCCAGATCTGGGTTACGGCGTAACTAATATAATAGTTACACCGTAATCTTCAATTTCTTCATAATTTGCACTAGATCTGCTGGTTACGGCGTAACCTTGTAAGTGGTTACGCCGTATCTTCAATATTTTTTGGTTACGCCAGAGTTTACAATAGTTACGGCGTAGTTATCAGCGGCGTGGAATCTCATTTGACCTAATATAGTTACGTCGTAGTCTTATGTGAGAGTTACGCCGTAATCTTCTAATGAGTTGGCTATCTGAGTCACGCTTTAGTTACGGCATAATGTGAGAGATGAGTTACGCCGTACCTTCTTCAAAGTGAGCATACTCTGATAAATCTTTGATAATTCTCCAATTCCGCGTCTCTTTAGCTGCAACGCTCGTAATTTACCTGAAAGTGGAAAACAATGGAAAACAAGCGTAAATCCATATAAATGATATAAATAACAAGCATTATCGGAGGAAATTGACCCTTAATATTCAGCATTATTTTATGTTATCAAATACTTGCCCTCAAGTAGACCTTACTAGAAAGATTCCCAAAAAGATATCTCCCATAATCTAGAAAATATAAGTTTACAAATCCCTTATGCTAGAATAAAACAAAGACGAACACCTCACGAAATTGGAATGAAACATTCAAATCTCTCAACTATTCTAAGTGTCAATTTCGGGGTGATCACTAAATCGCACAGTAATAACATGTATTCTATCATAAGCTTGGCGGTTACACAAATCTCCACCACTAGAGTTAAGGGCTAAACAATTTTTGAAGGCAATATGGGTAGACACGACAAAGGTTAAGGGGGTGACTCATCATTACTAACATGTCATGGCGAAGTGGACAAAATCAATGATACATGATCAAGTCCATGGCCAAGACACCAAAGATTGCTCGCTGCATCACCTAGACACGCTTCATGACTAAAGGGTAGGATAAGACATGGGATATATAAATGGTGTAAAATAAAAATCAAGCAGGTAGTCTAAATCTATAACCAAGTCATCACCACTTACCGTCCGCCCAAAGTTCAAGCTTTGAAGTCAAGAAACCGAATCATGAAATACCAGGTAGATGTGTCATTAGAGGACGTCATGATGGGCAAACTACCTTTTCTCCAACTGTCGGCATAATTACAAACTCCAATATTCAAATGTGACCGAGGTGGCCTCCTCGATACTAAATCTATATAAAGCTCATAACACAGTGCTTATAACAATACACTTTACAATAACTGAATGACATAACAACTTTTTTTTTCGATTTTTTTTTTCAAAATTTTTTAACATAACAATAATAACTAAACATAATATCCCCCCACTTGAGATGAACAACGGGAATTTGGGGGGTCTTCAATGATCTTCAAGAATATGTCGTCGACGAAAGCGTGATTTCTGAACCTTTCCACTTGAACCTTGAACTTAGACAAATGATGACTTCCCAATCACAAATAAAGACTACAGGGTAGGCTAAGGTGTATAGATGTATCGAAACAATATATTGGGTTAACAAAATAAAAGGAATGGCTCAGATGGGTGTATCTAGGGGTATCTTGCACTAAAGGTGAGTGCAACAAAAGGGTTTCACATGGGGGTCGAGAAGTCGAGGTGACTAATCGATAGACACACAATGGTAGGCTATTTGGGTGATAATTCTATAATATTGCCTTCTTAAATTGAAAAGTCCAAATACATCGAGCTAACTCAACATACCTTGTCTATGGTCTCGAAATGATGCAAAGGCCAAGTTCTAAAGTTTATAAGCTACCGGCACACTCATAATTTGGTGGATTTGGGGTAAAATATAGGAAACGGAAAAGGCTAATCTCACCGTATAATATCAAGGGGTGTATGTGCTCGGCTAAGGTCTAATCTAGTTAGGTTAAGAAAAACATGTCAAAATTTTAAAAATGGCATAATTTTTAAAAATAAACTAGAAAAACGAGGGCAAAATAAAGTTCAAATGATAATTCTACTCCCGTCCCCCCACTTGAATTGTACAAAGTCCCTTTTGTACTAAGCGTTAAATAAAGGTGAAGAGAAAAGTAGAATTAGAGCGAGAACTTCCCTGAAATTTACTCCAAAAAGAAAGAAGGCCCACAAAAAAAGAGATGTGCCTTCGTATAAGCATCCATGAACAAACTTCAATCCCTGAAATCACACTACCGACAAGCATAATTCTAAAAAAGAAAAAATGAAAAATGAAAAACAAACCTAACTCACTTTCGTAGGAATCACGGTTGCATTTAGAATATGCAACAAGCCTTTTAAACCACTTGGTGTCCCAAGTGGACGAGTGAAGTCTGGTGAAGGTTTACAGGGAACACACCCACAAAGTTCATTTAAAATACTAATACAAGGTTATTATGTTTTACAATGAAAGAAGTAAAGCAGAGGAAAGTTACGTCGTAACTCCTTGAGGGAGTTACGCCGTAACTGGCAAAACCTGGCATACACTGTAGGAGTGTAGCTACGGCGTAACCACGGAGATGGTATTATGCCGTAATCGGTAATGCATCTGAAATTCTACTGCAAGGGGTATGTTACTGTGTAACCACTGAGATAAGTTACGACGTAACTATGGTCAGATCAGCAAGCTGCAGCAGCAATCACTCCAAGTTTCCTGTAAAAATGGTTAAAAACACAAAACCCTACAGAAATGGAAATAAAACAAAAGAAAGGGATAATTCGGGTTGTCTCCCGAAAGAGAACTTTTCTTTATTAACGAGTCTTTAAGTTAGACTCAGGGCCGCAGGGTTACCAGTGCTTGTTGGTCATTTCGTGGATATGGCAATCTCCACGTTGGATCCAACTTATCAGATTCTCATCTCGTTTTTAGTCATCCCCTAATTCTAAACAGCCCGAGTAGAAGCTCTTGATTTTCTGGTAAGGCTGGTAAATAACTTTTGCCTTGTCTTCCTCACTGATATTGATCAATGGTTGGGCTTGGCTTAACTGCCTCTTGGTCCAATTTTTAAAATTCTTAATGGTTCTTGGCATTTTGAAGATAGTCTTATAATCGTTTATCTTTAACCATACTAACCCTTCTTTTTCATTTTTATCTATCCCAGACATTTCCTGAAAAGGTTTTCCTAAAATTACTCCAATTAGTCCATCTTCCACAAACTCGCTTACATAGTCCAGAACCATAAAGTCCACCAAAAATGAATGAGTCCTAATGAAGACATGGATGTTAGTTGCAAACCCAAGAAAGTTATTCCTCTTATATTCTAATTCTTTCTTCATAACTCGGTTGTAGCACTCTTTTGACATGATGTTGACTGGGGAAGCTGTGTCAATAAATGGATGGAAATTGATGAACCCAATTTTGCATGAGATCTTCAGATAATAAGGGTTCCTATGATGTATGCGGGTTCCCACCTCATAAAATCTAGGTTGATCGGTTTGCAAAAAAGCCTTCACAGAGTTGTCTTGCCAATGGGCCATTTCGACGTCACTTGAGAAGTCATCAGGTATGATTCTTAAATTATCCTCTTCCTCGAAATTGACGAAAACATCAAAATCTTTCCCCGAATCTATCTCGCTAGGATCTGAGGGGTCACTAAGAAATTCTTCTAGAGCGTCACCAAAACTGCCTACTGGGTCAACCGTACATACCTTTTGAGGAGTAGATAGAAGTTTATTAGGTCCGAACGTTGCAATTTCTCCATTAGCTTCAAGAGTTAGTTTTCCAACAAAGACATCCACCTTTGTATGGGCAGTAGCAAGCATAGGTCTAACTAAAATGACAGGTATTCTGTTGTCTTCTAGAATGTCAAGAATCACAAAATCCACTGGGAAAAGGAATTTCTTTATCTTTACCAACACATTTTCAACAATGCCTAACGGTGACTGCATGGATCGATCGGCCATTTCAATTTTCATCTTGGCTGGCTTAAGTTCACCAATACCTGTGGAAAACTAGAAGGGGGGGTTGAATAGTTTTGCCAATTAAAACTTCCTTTTAAACTATTTAGATCGACTTATGTCAATCTATTTGGATGTGTGTGTTGGATGTTGATAGATAAACATATAAAGGTATGTAATGAAAGATAAGAGTAAGAAGCACAAAACCACAACGCGAGTATTTATAGTGGTTCGGCTACAAGGACACCTTCCTTGCCCTACTCCACTCCTCGAGTCACCTACTCGAGAGTTCGTAAACACTACACCAATCTCCTTATGGCAGAGAAGCCTTCACAACATCGCCTACCCTTTTTCCGGTGCTAGGCTAACCACCGGGTTCTTTCACTCCAAGGTGAACCACACCTACACAACGTCGCCTACCCTTTATAAGGTACTAGGCTAAGTACCTAGTTCTTTCACACCAAGGTGAACCACACCTACACAACGTCGCTTACCCTTTATTAGGTACTAGGCTAAGCACCTAGTTCCATTGCAATGGAAGAACTACTACCCAACACTACACCAACGACTAATCCCAAAGGAGATCCACTCCTTTTTACAACATCATCAAGGATATCAATATCCTTGGATCTAGTACTAATCTATCTTCTACATTAAAACACACCATATCGAATGTACGTCTAAGGCACCTTTTACTAATGCCTTTAACTAGATCTTCAAGACACCCTTCACTAATGTCTTGTGTCTTGACTTCTAAGCACCCTTCAATAATGCTTCTAGTCTTGACTTCTAAGCACCTACCACAATTGCTAATGATATGGACGATTGATACCCTTCACTAATATCTTCGTCTTGACACTTGAGACACCTTTCACAAATGTCTTCAACACTTTTTAGGAAAGTAAAAACAATCATCAACAAGAAGACTTCAGTAGTCTTGATGATGAGGAAGCACGGCAACTCATGGACTTGAGCTTGCTCGACTTCAAAGGTGGTGATCTTGCCTTTAAGAGGAACCTAGAAGATCACACAAAAACAAACTACAAACATAGATCTCTTGGATCTGAGGTTAGAGAGTTTTTAACTCTAGGGGAAAGTATGTTAGAAAAGAGTGAGAAACAGTGAAGAAATGGCTCACTATTTATAGAGGAAAAATTCTACTGTTCCCCGGATCCCACGAATCCCTTCCACAAGGGATCCGTCTAGCGTAAAGCTAGGGATCCGTGGGACACTCCTCTTTACCCATGGGTATTTTGTTTATGGGTTATGGGTCATGGTTTGATCCATGGGTCTTTAGCTAGATACAATGTATCTCTTGAGTGCAATGCACCTAGTCACATGGATATGGGTCAAAACCATGGGTTATGGATATTATCCATGTATGATATAAGCATGATGTCATGCAATGGGTTATGGGTCAAGCTCCATGGGTCATGGGCTTTGGGTTGTACCCAACTACGTTCAATGTATTTGCCCAATGGGTTATGATACTTAAGTTTCTACCCATTTATATTACCCAATATACTACATACTAGTTATGTGTATATTTTACCCAAATATGTAAACATTAGTTGTTGTACATATGTAATATTAAATCATAAAATCACTTATACTTGTTTTAGTGTTTTATGTGAAAATGTGAATATGTTAGAAACTATTAGTTCAAACCATTTACGTATTTTATTTGTTTCCTTAAAATGATTTTACGTTTGTTATCGACAAAACATTAGAAGATCGTAAAATATAAATAAACGTTTTTACGGCTTATTTGTGTTAACAATCTCCCCCTTTTTTGATGACAAAACATAAAATTATTCTAAGGAAAATCTAAAATTCGTAAGCGTTTGAATTTGTAGTTTTTACTTTCTTCTCTCCCTTTTTGTCGAAACAAAAAGAGCCCCGAAAGGAAACTAACACATTGTTTTTAGGAAAAACATGTGAAAGAAATAAAAAGAAATAGAGAGCAAGTAACGGGAAATGATCTCGTCTTTACTCCCCCTTGACGAGTCCATCCCTATGTAAGGACGTCAAGAAGTAATACTAATCTAGTTTGTTTGCAACTAAGTTTGCAAAAAATTTCGTCTAAGTGACGAATGTGCTCCCCTTTGATGATTGCAATTTGCAAAGGGATGTCAAGAATTGTAATCCTAATATTGCAAGTAATTTGCAATGTATTGCTTTGACAAAAGCTCCCCCTAGCTTTAGGATGTCAAAGTCTTCATGTGTAAATTGAATAACTACAAAACAAAGATTAGAAAACAAGTATAATGCACAATTTCCTGCATATGTGATCCAAGTTAGTAGAAAAACATTTTTCTGTATCACGGATCCCATGGTTCCCTCCTAGTAGGGATCCGTCTAGGCATATTAAAAGGATCCGTCTGGCTGATGAATAAATTCAGCAAATGGTGGTATAACAAATAATGTTATCACTAAAGTGAGATATGTATTATACAACATAATCATATACTCAGAAATGTAACAAATAGCACGTAATTTCATTTAATAAAACTAGAGTTATGATATACATGACTCTAAAAATACATGACTAGGAGTTTCTAGACCAACTAACGCTTGATATTAGGACAACACTAAAATCTCCTAGCTCAAGTTTGTTTAGGTTTAATCTCGTCGAAACGTTCGAGGAGGTGATAGAACATGAAACGTTGGTCTTCTCGTACTTCATGTATCAAACTTTCAATATGTTGACAATGATAACAATCTTTGTCATGGCTAGGTAGTGGTGGTGGAAGAAATTAAATGACTTGATGCGAAGGATCAAGTGAGGCAGCTTGTGGAGCCTCAAACGATGGAGGAATTGGTGGAGGCGCATTTGAGAATGGCTCGACCAAGAATGATGGTGGTGGTAGAGAAGTGTCAACTTCCATATGGTCGGGTGGTTGACTTTGATGATTTCTCATAATCCAAATTGGATTATATGATGGAAACGGCGAAAAGGAAGCCGGAGCTAATGTTGACTCAACACCTTGATTATGTATCATTATTCCTCCTAATGAGGAGAATGTTGTCGGCGGAGAAGGATGAGATGGCCTAGGAGGCAAATCCTCTAAATTGTTGAGGTGTGGTGATGATAGTGAAGATGTAAAAGATATAGCTCTAGGAACCAATGGTGATGGTTTAGTGGAAATTATATTGTTTGGCCTAGGAGGTATGATAGTGTTTGGCATAGGTAGTTTTGTGGGTACTATCCTTCTAGGGATTGGTTTGATTGGTTGAGGAGCAATCCTTGCATTTGTTGGCTTGAACGGAGATGATTCGGTTGAAGAAATTTCGTGTACAACACGAGCAATTTTCTTGGGTGGTTCTTTGGTGGATAAGTTTCCACTTGGAGTTTTCCTCATGATGAGATTATTTCAAGAAGTTTGTAAGGGTTTCTTGAGTGCTGAAAATTATGACGAGGGTGATGACTATGGAAGTCCTAACAATGTGGTTTATAAAGCAAGAGATTTGGCAAGTGCATTTAAGCCTTAAGCCACTAAAATTCATTGGAATGTGATGATTAACATGCACAAGAGTCAACTTCAGAGTTTGTACTGATTAACATGCACAAGAGTCAACTTCAGAGTTTGTACTGATCTAGGAACTCATTTAAGATGAGTTGGAGTGTTTGAGTTAGAAAGATGAGTTGAAATAATTGTTTTAGCAAGGTTTGACATAATCTGTCATCCGGATCCCACGGTTCCCTCCTCAGAGGGATCCATCTAGGCTAATCCTAGGGATCCGGCTCTCAGCAGCTATGAAAGAGTAGAAATGATGCTTCTAAAGTCTAAGATCTATATCATCTTGAGTGTTTCAGTCCTCCTAAGTGTCTTAAATGAAGGGGTGCTTAAGTACTTGAAGGTAATGAGTGATGTAGCTTAATGATTGCCTTTTATGGAAGGAATTGGAATTTTCATGAGTACCAATAAATGAACAAGGATGACACTAAGGATGAGAGTATCAATTGAAGCTAAATGATCCTAGAGATCAGATAGTGATTTAGATTAATCCTTTGGAGAATATCCTAAAGACTTAAGATGGAAAAATTGGAATTTGATCAATTTCGACCAATTTTGACGTAAGGATGATTATGATCAATTTTGCTATAAGAGGTTTCCAACGTTTAGATATTAGGGATCATGTGAAAAATGATGTGTGAGTTTGAGAGCGGAAGAGTAATGGATTAAAATAAAATGATAGATCTACAAGTATTTTTGGGTGTGATCTAGGTGAGTTTATGTGTGAGTGGAAAGAGTCTACCTAACTTGATAAGGACTTAATTTGCCTTAAGACACTATGTTTAGCTTAGTGTGAGATGTTCTAAGGATATGTTTGAAATACAATGCTTGCAATTGCATTTTCTGTTTGCCGGATCCCACGGTTCCCTAGATGTAGGGATCCGTCTAGCACAAACTTTGGGATCCGTCCATCTGCTCAGCAGAACCTTTACTAAAGGTGTGCAATGATCTTGACAATGCATTATATTCCAAGGTTAGTTTAAAGGGGTCACTAAGATATCAAATGTAAGGTGTTTTATTTCATGAAGGAAATAGGATTACATTGATAAAGCAAGATTATAAGAGGATTGATCCTATTTGAAATACTACTAGGTTCCTTGAGTGTTTTCGCTAGGAGGATCATCATGTTGTTGATGAGTGTTGGTGGAATCAAGAATGAAGAAAGTCTTCATGAGAGATATGTTTAGCGGTTCCATCATCTTGTTCACAAGTACATACAACGGACTTTGAAATTGAGGATGAAAGTGCATAACGTTATGATAGAGGCGTGTCAAGAACATTCCATAAGGTATGAGTTTATTCTTGGTGCCTTGAAGATTTACAATTCGCCTTGCGAAGAAGTAGGCGAGATTGTATGGTTGTTGTGTTAGCAAACAATACAATATGTGAGCATAACAAGCGGGAAGGATTTCTCGATTTCCCCTAAGACTCCAAACATTTTCACGTATGATGAGTGCAAGGGGATTGTACTCTTCTCGGATGTCCTGTGTGAAGATAATGTTTGGATTGGAGTAATATGGTCGAGGTTTGCATATTATGCGATGTAAATCTTCCGGGGAGGGTATGTGTGAACAATATGGACTATTTTCTTCACGAAAGTTGAGGAGAGAATCAAGTGACCAATCTTCGGTGAAGGCACATTGTCCATGATTTGGAATTCGGAGGATGTGAGCAAAATGCCCAAGGGTTAAAGTAAACTTTTGGTTTTTGATATAAAACCAAAGAGATAGAGAGCGATCCTCGTTACAAACGAGTTCAACTTGACGGAAGAATTCCATTATGAACCTTGGACATATCTTCTCGTTGATTTCAAGAAGACATTCTAGTCCTATGGCTCAGAAGGAGGTATTGATACCTTCTTCGAATTGTAGAGAGGTGTCTACAATACATCCTTCGTGGAAGTGACGGTTTTCGAGGTTGTTGAACCCACGAACATGAATGCCAGGTGTGTTGGGTTCAAGAGAGATGTTCGGAGTGTAGACGCTAGTGAGTGAAAAATCAAACTCATATTCATGCGTCATAGTTGAACCTATAGAAATGAAGAGTTAATAGAAAGTGATGTTTGTGGTCAACCTATGATTATCTAATGTTTTTACTAGATTTTTATTAACAATGGTTTTTAAAAACAATGACACTTAACTCACTTATGGTTTTGACATTCTATTGGAATATTATTTTTAGAGAGAAAGTGGTTTTTAATTTACATGAAAAACTGTTTTCCAGTAGGACGGATCCCACGGTTCCTTTACAAAAGGGATCCGACTAGTATATCTTTCGGGATCCGTAGATCTGTAGAAACAGAAACAGATTTGATAAAACATAGGTTTAACAGTTTTGTGCCAAGATATGTGTTTTAGCCTACATTTTCTTTTAGCATGCATACATGACTTCTAATGTATCACGAAAGAGTACGAAACATATGAAACAAAATAAATGACAAACACATTATGATAATAATAACCTAGATAAACTAGACTATTAATAATATTTCATTTCCATGCTTAGAATGATACAAATGATTGGGTATATAACCCCAATGTAGATTAACAACACAAAGTAAATGTCTCCGTATGTGAACTTCATCATAGGGAACACAAGTGCGATGAGTGTTAAGACGATGAGCACGAGGGCGATGTAAACCATGTTAAATATGATCCTTCTTGGTTTTGGTTGGGATGAAATGGAGAGGAAGATGAAGTTTTGAATGAGAGAAAATTTTTGAAATTGGAAGATTTGAAAAAGTAAGGATTTGATGGAGTGGAAGACGGTGGGTTTATTTATGGGGAAGGAGGAATTTTTAAGATTTGTGTTTTGTTTTATTATTAGAAAGATATGATTTTTGGTTTAAGTGAGACAAAAAACAAATTTTATAAACCATGATTTTTAGACGAAAGAGTGACACGCATGTGAGAAAAAGCTTCCTAATGAAGCTACATGTAAAACATGTGTATACACAAAATCTACTCAAGTAAATACCTAAGTAATCACACTTCTTTATTAAACTAATATCATTTAGAGATAAGTGGAAATTCATACCTCAAATGCACTTAGAAATGTCTTTACAAATGACACATCAAATGTCAGAAGACAATTCCAGCTCCTTTATGCTTAAGATACCTTCTTAGGGAAGGTAATCTTTAATATCAAGCAAATCCTATGGCTTGATAGATGTGAGCTTTGACTAATCAACATGACAAAGAGGATTAGTGCAATTAACTGAAACAGTGAATAAGAAAAATGTTGTTATCAAATCAACATCCAAAAAATAGTTTTAAAAGACATGGTGTTTGTTTTTATATAAAAAAAACTTTCTTTGTAGTTTTCAATTAACCATGGATCGTATCAAGTTTTTAAAGTACAATATACTTTAAGAAACTTGGTAACGAAGCTCTGATACCAATTGTGGAAAACTAGAAGGGGGGGGGGTTGAATAGTTTTGCCAATTAAAACTTCCTTTTAAACTATTTAGATCGACTTATGTCAATCTATTTAGATGTGTGTGTTGGATGTTGATAGATAAACATATAAAGGTATGTAATGAAAGATAAGAGTAAGAAGCACAAAACCACAACGCGAGTATTTATAGTGGTTCGGCTACAAGGACACCTTCCTTGCCCTACTCCACTCCTCGAGTCACCTACTCGAGAGTTCGTAAACACTACGCCAATCTCCTTTTGGCGGAGAAGCCTTTACAACGTCGCCTACCCTTTTTCCGGTGCTAGGCTAACCACCGGGTTCTTTCACTCCAACGTGAACCACACCTACACAACGTCGCCTACCCTTTATAAGGTACTAGGCTAAGTACCTAGTTCTTTCACACCAAGGTGAACCACACCTACATAACGTCGCCTACCCTTTATTAGGTACTAGGATAAGCACCTAGTTCCATTGCAATGGAGGAACTACTACCCAACACTACACCAACGACTAATCCCAAAGGAGATCCACTCCTTTTTACAACATCATCAAGGATATCAATATCCTTGGATCTAGTACTAATCTATCTTGTACATCGAAATACACCATATCGAATGTACATCTAAGGCACCTTTCACTAATGCCTTTAACTAGATCTTCAAGACACCCTTCACTAATGTCTTGTGTCTTGACTTCTAATCACCCATCAATAATGCTTCTAGTCTTGACTTCTAAGCACCTACCACAAGTGCTAATGATATGGACGATAGATACCCTTCACTAATATCTTCGTCTTGACACTTGAGACACCTTTCACAAATGTCTTCAACACTTTTTAGGAAAAGAAAAACAATCATCAACAAGAAGACTTCAGTAGTCTTGATGATGAGGAAGCATGACAACTCATGGACTTGAGCTTGCTCAACTTCAAAGGTGGTGATCTTGCCTTTAAGAGGAACCTAGAAGATCACACAAAAACAAACTACAAACATAGATCTCTTGGATCTGAGGTTAGAAAGTTTTTAACTCTAGGGGAAAGTATGTTAGAAAAGGGTGAGAAACAATGAAGAAATGGTTCACTATTTATAGAGGAAAAATTCTACTGTTCCCTGGATCCCACGGACGCTCCTCTTTACCTATGGGTATTTTTTTTATGGGTCATGGTTCATCGATTGATCCATGGGTCTTTAGCTAGATACAATGTATCTCTTGAGTGCAATGTACCTAGTCACATGGGTTTGGGTTAAAACCATGGGTTATGGATATTATCCATGTATGATATAAGCATGATGTCATGCAATGGGTTATGGGTCAAGCTCCATGGGTCATGGGCTTTGGGTTGTACCCAACTACATTCAATGTATTTGTAGGATATTGGATTTCACAAACACATCATAACATAATAATATTAGGCGTATGGTTTAAGAGTTTAGAGAGAGAAAGTAGAAGGTGGGAGCCTTTATAGAGAGAGAAAGTAAACAAGGAAAGAAAGGTTAGATTGAGTGAAAGGTCCAACCCTCTACCTTGGGAGGTAGAGGGTATTTATAGTTACAAACAATACGTCCTCCTATCGGACTGTGGATCAGGCATACAGTGGGTAAAGACCCGTCCGTCCTCCACGGTGTTGCTCTAAACTAAACTATGCTAATAACTAACTAATAAACAAGTAAATAACGATATGTCTACGAGCTAACTTATGCTAGATTATATTTGGGGTGACCGACTCTTCACTATGGAATTTCTGATTCCTAACAATCTCCCCCTAAGGGAGGTCACCCCATGTTTTACATTTCGAATCCTAGCATTCTATTTAATCTTCAGTCTTGAGCTCGTAGACTTTAATTCTTCAACTTCTGCATCTTTGTGATTTAGCAGTGATACTTCAAAGTCCGCATAGTTATGTACTTTCAGTGGAGTTCTTTGAACTGATCCACACCTTGATGATCTTCGAGCTTTCTTTGAGATCATCAGCCATAGTAAATCTCTCTGGATCATCCATGGTTGTGTTGCCTTCATGTGATGTTGTGACTTTTAGACTGACATGCTCACACTTTTGAATCATGACATCTTTCCATCAGAGTAGCGAAAGCTTTACTGGTTCATGATATTTGCAGCAGCGTAGCAGAAGCATAGTATAAAAATATCAGAGCCAGGTTATGTAGATATGCACCAGTCATGATTTCTTCAATTAAGTGTGGATGCTGTGAGCATGCGGCTTTGGATTGACTCCTCAATTCTGATCAGCTACAACCGTCCAAATGTACCTGCAAACAACAGTTAGCAATAAAACACACGAAAGCGTCTTTGATCACTTTCGTTGAATTGAGGTACACGCCCCACGGTTCCCCGTTGATCAGTACAAGTACTGCCTGTGATCAAGTATAATTCCGAAGAATCTCCTTGACAGGGTTTCGCAGCTGTTCTAGCTATTCTCAAACCGGAATGTCTCAAAGAAGACAACACAGAGTGAGTGAACCAGCGAATTGAGATTCACTGATTGATGAAAAATTGATTTGAAAACAATCGCGTATTGCTTAGAAGAAAGAGTTTTGCAATACGACGAAGGTTTTATGAGAAAGACCAATTTTCAATCAAAATACCTTTTGTATTAGAAAATGAGTACACATTCGATGTGCTAGAGAAAAGAAGAGATTTACACATCGAACGGTTTTTCCAAAAGTATTTTTCAACCAGAGATACTTTTTGTGTTTGAAAATGAATACACATTCGACGTGCTAGAGAAAAGAAGGTTTGCACATCGAACGGTTTTTCCAAAAGTATTCGTCAATTCCAATCCTGGACCAAGGTTGATTCACGAGTGAATCGCCCCATTGTTTCTATCTAGTTGTCACAAGCTTGATCTATTGGATAGATCTCACATGTCACCCACCAAGAGCTTGTTTGATGTTGGCTCTAGAAGGATTTCCATCTTCATTGTGAATATTTACATATCACTCAGATGTTCTGGCAATACCATAATGATAATGCGTAGGACTCTCAATATATACTTACTTTCCACATTGTGTGAAACAGCAAGTCTTCATTAATTTTGTGTCCTAATGAGATATTGTGGATGATCTCTTGGCTCTAGACTCAATTGTGCACATTTGGTTCCTATGCCGGAGACTAGGGAGAGGGTCTCCTTCTTCAATATCAACAATCTCTAAGAGAAAGTCGATAGATTATGTCAGTTCCCCGTGAGAATGAAACAAGTCCTTTAAAGAGGAACTTGAGTAGCTTGGGTAGTATTAGTGTAGTACGTCACTGGGTCCATGACGTCTTGTCTTCAATACTGGCGTTACCTTAGTAACCACCAGTAGCATATGCATTGAACACGGCTTCTGTCCTAAGGTTGAATTATTGGAGGGCTATTTATTTTCACCCTTTTCATATTCATTTCTTTTTCATTCTTCAACCCCTTCAGTGCTTACCGAGATTTCATTACTAGAACCTTGTTGGGTTTATTCCAGTACTAGCTCAGTCTCAGTCTTTACTCTTCCCATTTCTCATTTTTCTCCTTTTTTTTCATCATACCTAAGGACTCTACACTATCTAGTAGATTGTCTCTGGGTAGATCCCTCCGGCTCTGGCGGGATCGTGGGAACGAATACCTAACCTAACCATCCTTATATCACCATGCATAAAGTAAATTGGTCGGTCTTTTGGTATTGTTCTTTTCTTTCTTGAAACCAATTGAAAAATCATTTGGAAAAATCAATCAAGGTACTTGTGATATAATATCAAAGCATTTTGTACCTTAATTATTTTGATCTTTAAGAAATGCTCCCCCTCAACATGTGCATATGACTTTATAAATTGTTTAGCACATGGAGGCAAGAGTTCTTTTGAAACAAATTCTTGATCACAATTTCTATGGAAAAAGCCATTTGATTTTCTTGGTAAAAATCTCCCCCTCAATATGTGCATAGGATATTTGAAATCATTTTATCACATAGAGGAAAGAGTTCTTTTGAAGCACATCCACGATCACAAAAACCATTAAGAAAACCATTTAAAAACTCAATCAAGGTACTTTATGTTAAAACATAAAAGCTTTTGTACCTCGATAGTTTATTACCTTTTGAAATGCTCCCCCTCAATATGTGCTTCAAGATTTGAAAGCGTTTAACACATATGAGAGAGCAGCCTGCACAATTGAATCCAATAATCACCTTTTATCAAATTTCATTATTAAATCACAAATTCTCCCCCGATCAAAAATATCAAATCCTTTGAGATTTTGGTTCTCATGTGATTTAATTAGGTTTAGAAAACATGAGAGAATATGTACCTGGTTTAAATACTCATCTTGTTTTTGGATAAATGCTCCCCCTCAACATGTGCATTATGTATATTGAAATCGTTTGGCACATGGAAGCAGGAGTGCCTTTGAAGGACTAAAACCAATTCCATTAAAACAGATTTGAGATTTAAATCACGATTTCTCCCCTGATCAAAACTTTCAAACCAATTGAGATTTGTGATCCTAATTGATTAAAATCATTTAGAAAAGTTTGGGGAAAGACGTGGCAAGATTTAATTTTGAAAAATGACAGATAAAGACCAATTTAAGACATTAAAGATTGTTAGTGTCAGGTATGATTGTTTTAAGAGATCTTTAAGTAAAATAAAACAATTTCACAATCAAACAAGAACAGAAAAAATTTCATTTTGACAGATCTTTGAGTTTTAAAGGAAATCATACCATGACATAACATTAAATCTTTAGATCACCACATTTTAACGTACAAACCGGAACTTTTATGAAGAAATATTGTTTGAAAATATTTTATTTTAAGTCACTCTCCCCCTCAATCGATGACCGGAGTCGATAATTGAGTGACATAGGTTTTGATAAAATGAAGTCTAGTGATTTTCAAAATTAAGTCCAATTAATTTTCAAAACAATATTTTCCATTTTCAAAACAATATTTTTCAAAATTGTTTAAAAATGGTATCCTGCACAAAGATACGTTAGGTGGTTGAGAAGCTTATGTTGTTGCTGTAGGGCTTGGAAGAAAAACCGTCTGCTGAAGCAGTGAGACTTCTTACGTTGCATTTTAATGCCAACTGAGGTCAAATTAAGCTCCTTTTTTTCATTTGCTGATGAAGAAAACCATCTGCTGATGCAGTGAGACCTCTTACGTTGCATGTTTTCATGCCAACTCTCCATAGAAGTCCAATTAAGCTCCGTTTCTTCATTTGTCAACCCAAGATATGGTTACCCTTTCCTTTCGGCATCCAATCATCTTCATTTGTGGGATCCGGATCGGGAACATTCTTATATACCAATATACCTGCATATGTTAGTGAATACACATACAAATATATGGTGGTCGACATCACCCAAACAACAATCGACTAATAAAAGTCAATCCAACATATCAATCAATTCATATATGGCATGGGAATAATGTGTTTATCAAACTCAAATCATCTAATCCTAACAATCATATCCTAGGCACCTAGTCCTTCAACGTAGGTTAACATCATTTTTAATTAAGCATATAGGATAATTAAGAAAGCCCGTTAGATGATATAGATTTGAAAACATTCTCCCCCTCAATCAATGACTCATTGTTTGAAAAGTTTAAAAGCGCTGAAGTCATTGATTGAGTTTTCAATTTAATAAAAACTCTGAAACTGATTGTTTTGAAAGAAACTCATTTACCACCATTTTGTTAAAACAAATATTTTTCAGAAGAATTTTTTGA
The DNA here is from genome assembly GCA_019973895.1 of Chrysanthemum seticuspe. Classification (NCBI taxonomy): domain Eukaryota; kingdom Viridiplantae; phylum Streptophyta; class Magnoliopsida; order Asterales; family Asteraceae; genus Chrysanthemum; species Chrysanthemum seticuspe. The sequence continues at coordinate 131,231,287 of BPTQ01000007.1, forward strand.
CGGAAAAACATTTGTGTAGGAATAGCAGTCCTTCGACATACTTTCCTCATTTTGTTTTTAGGATAAGTGCACGAAATATTTGAAAATCGTTTAAGCGTAGCACTTTCCTTTCTTTGAAAGAGCGGGTTGCTATCTGAAATAATAGTAAGCCATAGTTGTTTTTTTTTTTTTTTTTTTTTTTTTTTTTTTTTTTTTTTTTTTTTTTTTTTTTTTTTTTTTAAGACATGTTTAGAAAAGAATATTTATACCTTCTGTGCGAACTTCATCTAAAGTCCTGTGCCATTATTGAATGAAATTTCTAAGACCGTAGATGTTATCGATACCAGAAGACATGTCTTGAGAAAACAATATTTTTGGTCTTTTTCAAAAATTTCTGATTTTTATGGGTTTTTGTTGATTTTATAATTTTCTATTTTCTTTTGTTGGTTTTATATTTTTGTATTTGGTTTTTGATAAATATTTACAAAGATAAAGAAATAGTTTAAGAAGATGATAATACGAGTACCGAGATAAGGAAATCATTCAGCACTTTGTAGAAGATAGAAGTCATCATCTCTTAAACTTTCACCACCAAAGCTTTTGAGGCTCTTGAATCGTCGTCAGAACTTGAGCCTTCAGAAAGTGAGACTTCGGTAGCTTCCCCCCAAACCGACAAACTAAGAACAAAGACCATTTCTCCAAGAAGTAGAAGTGAACAAAAACGGTCTCATTGAATGAAGCTCAGCACCCGAAGAACATGAAAACACCAAAGTAACAAGTTGAAACACTGATCGTCTCAGTGGATATCAAATCCGGAATAACTGATGAAGTCCGATCACATGAACCTGTTGTGCGTCCCCGATGTATATATTACTCTTCGAGATTGACCACTTATCTTATTCAGGGGAACAATACATCAACATCTTCATTTTACCAAATGCATTCCAGTTATCTTCCATATAACCAATCAACCCATAATGTAGACAAGTACCCAACCAGAGTAGAGACAACAACATCACACTAACTGGTTGAATCACTGATCTCCTCTACGGATGTCAACTCTAGAATAACTGATTAAGCTCGATCATGTGAATATGTTGTCCGACCCTGATGTACACATATATCTCCCCTGATCGTTGCGATCACATCAGAATCATCATTACATTGTGTACATGAAGCACTAACCGGAAGCACTTTATCATAAATCATATAGAAGATGTCGATATGCAATATCATCTCACGAGCCAAATATTCTTTTCACATTTCTTCTAACTGAACGCTGAAGTAACACATACCAAAAGTCTCCAGAGACCATTTAATACACCAAAGGCTACGAGATAAACACTGAGTTTCTCTACGGTTATGACCATTGTCTTTCCGGGATAACTTAAATCAGGTAGAAGTGTTAAGTTCATCATGTGTACTCGTTGTGCTTTTAGATATATGTCTCCTTCCCCCTTGCTGGTTTTGATACCTCAGATTCAGCAAAACATAATATACCCAAAAACTCGAAATCTTGTGAGAATCAACTGCAATGGAAACTCTCCCTGACTATCTTTACCAACCCATATGTGGACAAATTGAAGTGACCAGTGATGAAGCAAACCCGATATACCAAACTTGAAACTGAAGTAGAATTTTCCACATTTGTATCTTAAGCTTGCACTCAATGATGGAAGAACGGTGTCAAGAATTTATGCTTCAAGTAAATTTCTAAGTACTCACTACTCAAGCAAAGTTTGAGACATTAACACCTCTTGCGATTATCCACACCGTCATATGCGTATGACACTGAGTAAAACAAAGTAACTCCTAATAGTGATAGTTAACCAAGTCTTCAACCATCCACCTCGACTGCTGGTAACTAGATAACCCAAGACTTCAACTCAAATTCTTAAGCCTGAGCAAGTTATCAAATAAGAACACGCCTTTGTGAATGTCAACTTCAACCTCAAATAAGTGATAAACGAGTAACTTCGAAGTAATCAACTTGTGTCAAATGTCCAACACGTGAATAAACATACAATCGGATGTACATTGACCCACTGAATGAACCGCAACAAATGATTCCTCAACATCAATGCATTCTTCCTAAAGGTATACATGTAGAGACTGATCTAGAAGATTCACCAATAATGTATTCGAGCGGATGAGGTAGTCATTTTCCTTAATGTTCATGTGGTTGATTTGTAGCGTGCACAATGAGAGGAACAATAATCCGTGAAGATTTGGCAAAGGAATACCAAAGAGCGGATCATTATTCAATAGTGCAACTACAATATTATGATAGTCATTATCAACGCATTGTGAAGTAACTGGAGATAAGGTTTCTTGAGAATTCTGAGAAGTACTTCTTAGATGGTGAACCAGTTGAGTCAGTAGAAACCGGAGCATGAGCTTCAGAAGCTGGATGATCAACATTCGTAGGAGGTTGGAAGTACTCATCAAACATATCTTTGAAAAACAATGAATCCCAGTTATCCTTAGTAAGTGAAGCATTAGGCGTTGGAGGAGAGTCATCAAAAATCAAACAATGAATCATTGCTAAAGAATATGAGCAATTCTAATTGGGGATTAAATTTGGCTTTTCAATCTCCCCCAATTAGTGCTCTCCCCTAAACTGACGAAGATTTTCAAGTGTTCTTCTCAGCCCGGGTTAAGAAGAAGTCTTTAGATAATCAAATGCAATTCGTCTTTAGCCTTCTAACATGTAGCAGAAAATGTAGAACAGACTGAAGACTCGACCTTCTTCAAGATTGTCCGAATGGGGAAATAGACAGTTAACATCTTCTTCACACCAAAGGCATTCCCGTTAACTTGTAAATAGCAAATCCCCTTAATTTAAAATCCCTCCCAATCAAACAAGAACAGAAAGATGTTCATCAAGGAAATCAGCAATCAGCCCGCAACGAACACACAAAATGGTAACACCAAGCAAACAATCACATCAAACAAGAATAAAAGGTTGTTCGGAATCATCATGTTGATGTGCCCGTGAAGCATTAACCGGAAGCACTTTGTCGTTAAACTCATATCAGCTTGTGAAGATGTCAACCAATGGCTCTAAGAAGAAACTACATGTGAAGATGATCCGATAAGAAGAAGCTCGGTTCTTACATGAGTTAAGAGCCGTTTGACCATATATTCTCAAATATCAATCAACCATGCAAATAAAAAAAAATTCACACTTCTTCTCCCCCTCAAGAATTGCATACAGAGATGCCATTCTTGATTAAACAAGTGATTATCATCCAAATGTATTCTATTCACACTTCTCCCTCGCAAAATTAGCACATGATGTCGCCATCTTCATTATATTGAGCAAGTGGAATAAGAGAACATTCAACAGTAGTCCGGTTCACTTGATGACTAAAAGCGCATGGAAAAAGTATGAAGCATGTTAATGAGAATGGTCATAAATAAGATGATTTCTCTTCTTCCGAAGATAATGCGCACTGAAGCGTACACATTTCTTTTCTTTAGAGAACGAGGCATGAACTGATGTGTTCATACGTCATAATGATGAAGTACTAGGCCTGAACTGATGTGAACAGACGTCATAGCCGAAAGAATACCAAGATTGAGGTACTTGAACCCGTGAGTTATGAGATATCAATCCATTTGTAATCCATACTTTAAGCCAGTCCATGTAGTGAAGGATTGAAGTATCTACAACAGAGCAAGGACTACCTGCACTAATATTACAAACTTGATTGCATATATTTTGGTTAGTGACATTAGTATCCAAACCCTTTGGGGTTTCACAGGCAACCTTGATTTTGTCATCGGTAAACAGCTTTCCGGTAGGTATCCACCTAAGTCCAGCATCCTTAAACATTCTACCAGATGGCATCCACTTATGGCAAGGTCTACGATTGTTGATATTCTTATGCAAATTGGAAGACTTATCGTTATTCCTAGACTCCCAAAGATTTAGCAGTTTGGATCCATCTAGACGAAGTTTTAGGTTTTTTTTGCTTCATAACATTTTGAACCTTAGCCATGTAGGTAGTCTTAGTGGATTGTACCTTGGCATGTGAATTAGGAAAATGTTTCTTATGTGGAAAAGACTCAGAATTTCTAGTTTTGTTTTCTACATGCTTAGCATTCTTATGCACATAACTACTCTTAGATGCACGCCAATCCCTAGTCTTTTGAGTGTTCCTAGGTAGTGGTTTACAACTACTAGCAGTGCCTTGAAATCTCGTAGAATTCCTCACCCTAGGTCTTGCACCTAAAATTTCGTCTTTTCGAATCTGTGCCTTTTTCCTAGCTTTTTCTAGATAATAGTTCTTCCACAAGTCATTCATATCATATGAATTATGGGTTTTAATGCTTGGTTTTGACACTGTTTTCGAACTAATCCTAGAGGTCCTGGGAGTAGAAGTGGCTACGTGTTGAGAGTTAACGGAGCTAGAAGCCTTATTCTTAGGTAACTCTGGTGAAGTGACTGGTTTTGACAAAACTTGTTTCTCATCAACTTGGGAGGCAAACCGTGTTTTTGAAAATTTTGGTCTTTCGGATATAAACGCAGTAGGCTGCCTAACAATGGACCAGTTTCTAATGGGATGAGAAACTGGTTTCCCCAAGGTTGATGGTTTTGTAAACTTAGTGTTCACACTTTTCCCTACAGTTTTCCTAAGCTCATTTTTTAAGGCAACAATAGCGAAACTCTTTTCCTGAAGTTGAGCTTTGAGTTCATCAATTTTTGCTATCAAAGAGTTTGTTTGCTCCATTGACTTAGTTCTAGCTTCTTTGACAGAGTCACTTAGTTCTATGTGATGCTTTCTCAAAGACTCATTTTCCTTTAGTAATTTGGCCACACAAACCGCTAATTCATCATTTCTCATTTGGATATCATCAATAGTATTAACATCAGAATTACTTGTAACCAAATTACTTTTCACATGCATATTAGAAATATGTTTCTTCAAATTTTTGATAGTTGACTCTTTGTCTTGAAGCTGAGCTTTCAAAGTGTTAATTTCAAAAAGTTCACGGAATTCAGGAAGTTCCGGATTTTTACATGGTTTGTTAAGTTGAAAACTTTCTTCTTTACTCTGTATCGCAATTTCAAGTGAAATGCAATGTTTTTCAAGTTTTGAGAATTTGTTTGAAAGTTCATCAAAAGCCTTTTTGTCAACCATATCATTTGTTTTGAAATTATTAGACTCAGCCTCAACCAAGGAACATTTATCAGAATCATGTTCAGCATTAAGATGAGTATGTTTAGGTACATTAGCGGATGCACTATGTTGAACAGTTAAGGGTACCTCATCACATGACACCTGCTCAATTTCTGGTTTGATATATGCATCCACATCATGTGTAACAAGAGTCACTGGACCGCTGGCTGTGTCAAGCTTATCTATCTTTGAGCCTCTGTATTCAGTGTCAACTGATCCATCATCTGGTGCTTTACCCAACTCATCATTATTTGTTGTCTCTAAGATTCTGCATTCAGCAACACCCGATTCTTCAACAAGTACATTACCCAACTTATCACAACAATCTCTCAACTGCACCAGACACTCATCCACTTTTTCATCTGTCTGAGTAACTTCCTTAATATACTTCTCCACATTCTCCATGAGATGGATAAGTGTCTCTATGAACACGCTAATTTCCATTCCAGTGTGTTTCTTGAAAGACACTTCAGTCATGTCTTGATCATAATCTGATGTAAATTCCCCACTGATAACTGACTGAAATTGTTTGTGGATCACCTGAAGTGCAGCACTGGAACTATCCTTTTGAACCTTTTCTTTATCAAGTTGTTGTTCCAATTGTTCTAAGTTCAACAACAAGTTTCTAGTCAGTGTAGGTAAATCCTGACGGAAGATGGCACTACATGTTCGATCCCTAATTGTGGACAAAAGCTGTACGAGGTGAGAGTGAAGTAACTGATAAGGTTCAATGTTACTTTCCATTAGCATGGCATTTTGTAGCCTAAACTGGTGCAATTCTCTCTCTTTAGATTCTGAACACGGAGATCTCACATCCTCATTTCTTAATTCAATCATCTTTAATTGATCAGTGTAGCATACATTATCATTGTTGTCCACAGTATCATACAGTTTAAGCACTTGTGAAATCACTGGGTCAGTAGAGTAAGACATGATGTGGTAGAATGCACGGGATTTTACAAGTCTATGATTTAAACCGAGAAATAGAATCTTTCGCGGGATTTTATTAAAATCAAGACCAAACGGTTAAGCAATGACCACTGGAATGTGTTAAGATGACTGATGGATCGACACAATGATAGACAATTGTGTGTTAGGACATATGATTGTTTGTAGGATTAGCAGAGATGTTGTTTGGTTGAGATTTGGATTGGTTTATGCCCGTTTTTACTAAGAAATTTAGGTCTAAAAACATAAAAACCTTAATAACTTCTGTTCGGAGCGGATTTAGGCCTCGAAGATTGACCCAAATGAACTTTGGTTGAGATTTGGTTAGTTCATTCGGCGTGCCATTCTCCTCGTTCTCACAGTCATTTTGATGGGTAGAACGCTGAAAACGGAGTTACGGTTCAAAAGTTATGGCCGTTTGAAGTTTTATCGGGAAAAGTCAACAAAACGCTATGAAGACAAGTCGCTAAGTCACCAAGTCGCTAAACACAAGTCGCTATGAACCAAGTCGCTAAACACAAGTCGCTAACGAACCAAGTCGCTACACAGTCAAGTCGCTAAAGAGCAACTCGCTAAGGTCCAAGTCGCTAACACCAAGTCGCTAAGAATACTAAGTACAAGTCGCTAACAGAATTGAAAGCAAGTCGCTAACTTCACCAAGTCGCTAGCCGTAGTGGAGAATCCACTAAGTTGTACTGTTTGTCAGCTTGTCTTAATAGACAAGTCGCTAGGACCAAATCGCTAACAATTAACACTACAACTCACTACCTTTTACTGAAGAAAGTCGCTACGATGAAAAACACTACGAGAACTAAGTCGCTAGCAAGAAAAACTTCAAAAACACACTTTTCAATCCAAAACAAGCTCAACCACAATGATTCAAGCTTGCCAAATCAAAACCCAAGCACTTACAGTGGTTCTAAATACAAAAGTACACCCAAAATTCAAACATTAACACTAGAAATGATCTATATGATGCAAAAACCACTAAACTTTTTCAAACTCAAAAACCATCTAAAACCACTAGAAATCCAAGGATATGAAAGAGAGATGATCAAACCATGGCTCTGATACCAATTGTAGGATATTGGATTTCACAAACATATCATAACATAATAATATTAGGCGTATGGTTTAAGAGTTTAGAGAGAGAAAGTAGAAGGTGGGAGCCTTTCTAGAGAGAGAAAGTAAACAAAGAAATAAAGGTTAGATTGAGTGAAAGGTCCAACCCTCTACCTTGGGAGGTAGAGGGTATTTATAGTTACAAATAATACGTCCTCCTATCGGACCGTGGATCAGGCATACAGTGGGTAAAGACCCGTCCGTCCTCCACGGTGTTGCTCTAAACTAAACTATGCTAATAACTAACTAATAAACAAGTAAATAACGATATGTCTACGAGCTAACTTATGCTAGATTATATTTGGGGTGACCGACTCTTCACTATGGAATTTCTGATACCTAACAGTATTTGCCCAATGGGTTATGATACTTAAGTTTCTACCCATTTATATTACCCAATATACTACATACTAGTTATGTGTATATTTTACAAAAATATGTAAACATTAGTTGCTGTACATATGTAAAATTAAATCATAAAATCACTTATACTTGTTTTAGTGTTTTATGTAAAAATGTGAATATGTTAGAAACTATTAGTTCAAACCATTTACGTATTTTATTTGTTTCGTTAAAATGATTTTACGTTTGTTATCGACAAAACATTAGAAGATCGTAAAATATAAATAAACGTTTTTACGGCTTATTTGTATTAACAATACCCATTCGTAGGAACTTCGAACGAGGCATTATGCTTATGCTCGCTCCAAGATCGTCTAGGGCATTACACATATTGAGACTCCCGATCAAGCAAGGGAGAGTGAAACAACCTGGATCTTTTTCCTTCTGTGGTAGCTCGTTTCTCAAAACCGCTGAACATCTTTCATTGAGTTGAATTGTCTCATCATTGTTTGACTCCTGCGGAATATCATCATGATTAGTTTTAATGGAATTATTAATAGGGGAGTTTACCGGTAAAGCTTAGTCCAGAAGTGATTGTCTCTCCATGCTGATTCGTCGCTTAACTTTTTCCGAAAAGGTTGTTGGTTCTTCAAGGATAGTTTCCACCGTGTTGACAACTTCCTCTTCTCGAGCCGCAAGGTAATCAGTAATGGCTTGCGAACATGAGCTCGCACTCTTTTCCAATCCCTTAATCCGATCTTCATGAATTTTGAGAGAAGAGACTGTATTTTCCACGAATGTCTTCATCATCTTTTCAATTCTCTCATCTCGTTCCCTCGATTCCTTGATGTGGTCAAGAATCTTTTTTTCAAGATTGATCCCGGTTTTGGTCCCAAATACACTCTTAACCTTCTCAATCCTACATGCTTCAGCTTCTCTTTCTAGCCTTCGTTTTTCGAAAATTTTCCCATAATTGTATTCTTGCTTTATCAATGTCTTCATTACTTTATGATCAAAATTGTCTCTTGGTCCGTACCCTGTATTCATGTGCCATTTGTAGCAATGTTCATAAACCCGTTGAATATATTCCTAGGCTTGGTCAGGGGTCATGCTAGGAATAGGTCTCGGAGAATTGAGTAGTTCTCGCGTTAGCGCATTAATTCCCCGGTAGAAGATGTAGACGATCTGATGTTTGTTCAAATCATGAGTGGGACATCGATAGAGTAGCTCATTAAACCTTTCCCATGCCTGATAAAGCATTTCTTCCCCTACTTGAACGAATTGATAGATTTTACCAAGAAGTTTGGCCATTTTTGAAGGAGGGTAAAATTGTTGGACGAACTCTCTTCTTAATTTATCCCATGCTCCTTTACATTTGTTAGGGAGTTTATTGTACCATCTTTTCGCAGTTCCAGTAAGATTCATGGGAAAAATTCTTGCGGTGGCCGAATAGCTCGGGGTGCCTCGGTCGTTGAAAAGAGAAGATAAATAGAGTACTTCTTCTACATGATTCTGAACGTCCTCATCTTCACCTCCAGAAAACTTAAGTTCATGTAACTCTCGAATAAATTAGTCTGGAATAGAGTATTTTTCAGTACTAGAATCCTGTGTGAAGGTTCGTTGGCAGTTCCTATTTGGTTGCTCCAAATACTGCTCCATGGTTAAGTCATCGATATTATTTTCATCAATGACCTCCGGTTCTACGTCAGACTGGTCTGATTCGTAAAATGAAAAGATGTTGTGAATAGTAACCGGAGGGTAAACGTTCCTCGTCCGAAATTGCTTCTCCGGATCATCGAATGGGGTGGCCAAAAAAGGCCTCGAGCTTTGAGTCTTGTAGCCTGTCATTTAACAAAATAAAAATAATTAAAAATAGACTTAATGAAAATCCTAAAATAGCTCCCCGGCAGCGGCGCCAAAAACTTGATGCAGGTTTTACTGACCATGTTTTAATATTTATAATGTCTCGTTATACCTATGGTCTACCCTAATGCACTAACGGGCAGTGTACCCGGTCGTGTGTAGTGTAGTAATAGTAAAACCGAGGTCGTCCCAAGAGCTATGTGTGTTGGATTATTACTAAGTCTAGGTGTCACAGTTTTTAATATGATTTCGATAAGGAATTAATTAATTAACTACTAAAGCAAGTAAAAGGCAAAGGTTTAATCAATAGAGGAGAGTGGCGCTAATCTAGTTATTCCTCCTAGCTAGTAATGTCTATGTCTAATTACTTCCAATTACTTCAGGTGGGGTCAAATTAGAGAGGACAACATTTGGTCAATTCGCCCTAACCTATTAGCAAAGATGCCACCACTGGAGAAGTCAGGTGTCCCTTCATAAGTCCAGTTGTTCCTGGTCCCCTAAGCCAAGTCATTAAGTACCGCTACATGCTAAATTTATATTAGTGAGTTCCCGGGCGTTAGCAACTTAAACACTCACCCCCTAATTCTTAAGTTCATCCAAACGGTAGGTGATCAGTTGGTCAAATCGCACAAGTAGAAAGGGTCGTCAGTTGGTCATATCTTACCCTTCCCGTCTCAGTCTACTCACTTAGGGTCAGTTGGTCATATCTCCTAAGCAACTAGCCTCTACCGACATTCAAAACCACCGAAACAAAGGTAGCTACCAATAAACTATGCATGCATACACTTAGAAATAGTTATACAGAAGTAATATAAACGTAAACAAAACAGTTAAGGAATCATAACTAGGCCAGCACCAAGAGGTGATTACCCGCTCATATTAACCATACAAATCAATTCAATATTCAATGTTACGAAATACATGAATCCAAAGTAAAGAAAAGAAAAAATGCTAATGCTTATCGTAGGGGAGTGATTTCTCCCTTGGAGACAGCTCCATATGCTCCTCTAGACCTGCCTTTGGCTTCTTCCCACGATCTTTTGTTGTGGTGTGTGAAAATAGGATGCTTTGAAATGCTGGAAATCGTGGGGTATATATAGGCCAGATCTGGGTTACGGCGATAATAGTTATGCCGTAATCTTCAATTTCTTCGTAATTTGCACTAAATCTGTTGGTTACGGCGTAACCTTGTAAGTGGTTACGCCGTATCTTCAATATTTCTTGGTTACGCCGGAGTTTACAATAGTTACGGCGTAGTTATCAGCGGCGTGGAACCTCATTTGACCTAATATAGTTACATCGTAGTCTTATGTGAGAGTTACGCCGTAATCTTCTAATGAGTTGGCTATCTGAGTCACGCTTTAGTTACGGCGTAATGTGAGAGATGAGTTACGCCGTAACTTCTTCAAAGTGAGCATACTCTGATAAATCTTTGATAATTCTCCAATTCCGCGTCTCTTTAGCTCCAATGCTTGTAATTTACTTGAAAGTGGAAAAAAATGGAAAATAAGCGTAAATCCATATAAATGATATAAATTAGAAGCATTATCGGGGGAAATTGACACTTAATATTCAGGACTATTTGATGTTATAACCCAAGAACCAAGATTTAGACGACGTCCTGCATGAAGACTGACAGTGTCACACATCTCAACTGACGTCGTCCCAACGATGACTTGGCCCAAACGAAACCCTAATGACGGCGACCTGACAGCGTCACTAGCAAAAGGTGACGCCGTCGCGATTGTAAATCTATATATAGAATTCGATTTTTCTGTATTTTAGGAGGTAGAACTTTGGAGAGAAAACCCTAATACAGTTGTAGTCCAACTTGGACAGTAGTCTAGGGTCCCATACCCTATTTTACATCCCAAGATAAGTTTTTTTTATCCAATTTATCATTATGTCTACCCCATGTTCAATTGTATGTGTGTATGCTTGCTTGTTTAACATGTCTAGTTAAATTATTCTTGTGTTTGCTTAGATCTATGAAACCAAGTTATTAATTATTGTTAGGTTGTCTCTTGTCTTAATTGGTAGACGCTAAATTAAGGAAAATTGGCTTCTTCTTTCATTATTGCGAGCTTGAACGTCCTAAATAGAAAAAAATCCTTTGAGTGCACATTAGGCCATTCGTTGTGTTTATTGCGTGAATTGTAGCTTTAGGATAGTAGTGTATTCGGAGGAGATGCCATTGCACTTGCCGATCCTGGGTATTCTAGAGGAGAGTTGCAATTCATAGAACTAGGGAATTGGGCACCACCCTACGACCAAACGGAATACAACGCACCAATTGAGATAATGAAGTGACAATTCAACCGACCAATAAGAGATAACTAGAAAGTAATAGCATCTAAGTGAACACATCTTTAATCATCATACGAGCACACCTCAATTAGCATAATCTATCTGTAGTTAATTAGATAATTAGATAAGTAGTTAAAGTAATAAAATCGGTAGAAGTACCACCCCCAATCTTATACCCCGAGATATTTACCCTTACTTTCTAAAAAAACATAAAAAGACTAAAAATAATCTTCCTCAACCCCACCTTCTCGTGATATATCTCTTTCTAGCATTCTTATTCCACTAGAGAACGAAATCAATCCCCTAGGCTTATCACATACTACACTACAACGATTAGGTTCACTGCCTAAAGGGTTGAAAAGCTTGCTCGTAGAAAAGGAGGTTTTCTTGACCCCAAACCCACGCTATCACTTGGAATGCCTTTTCACCATTTTCTTATATGCCCGTCATATGAATGAAATGTATAACACCAATGGATTCATGGACAAATGAGGACCAAACTTTTGAGTTATTTGTTTTTTTAGGTGTGCCTAAAGGTTAACTTGGATCCGGATGAATGGATCAAGGATAGTGGGTGCACAAGGCATATGACTGGTAATAAAGCGTTGTTCTCCACATACGAATCCTTCAATGGAGGAAATGTGGTGTTCGACAATGGTAACAACAAAATCATCGGTAAAGGTACAATCTCTCACAAATCTTTGACCATTAATGACGTATGTCACGTAGAAAACCTAAACTTTAATCTACTAAGTATAGGTCAAATATGTGATAAAAAGTGCAACGTACTCTTTAGCGAAACCGGTAGTAAAATCTTGAAAAATGGTATTACTATAGGAAGAGGTATTAGAAAACATGGAGTCTACGTTATTAAAATCGAAAACGAACCAAAAGACAAACTTTTTCTTACCTCTATGGATGATACTTCGACCTTATGGCATCGAAGATTGGGTCACGCCAATATGCGACTTCTTCAATCGCTATCATCCAAAGAACTTGTAAGAAACCTACCTAAACTAAAATACGAACATCATTTTGTGATGCTTATAACATCGGAAAACAAGTCCATGCTAGTTATAAAGCTAAAAATATGGTTTCTACAACAAAGTGTCTAGAATTACTACATATGGATTTATTTGGTCCATCCGCTATCCAAAGTTACAGAGGTAACTTCTATACCTTGGTTATAGTGGATGATTACTCTAGATACACAAGAACTAAATTTTTAAAGATAAAAACTGAAACATTTGATTACTTTGAAATCTTAAGTAGAAAAATCCAAAGAGAACTAGGAAGTCCTATTGTGTCAATCCGAACGGATCATGGTCGGGAATTTGATAATGAAGTGCAATTCAGAGCTTTTTGTGATGATAATGGTATTACCCACAATTTATCGGCTCCTCGCACTCCACAATCAAATGGGGTAGTTGAAAGAAAAAATAGAACCCTACAAGAAATGAGTCGCACCATGATTAATGAGCAATCTATTCCTCAAAAATTTTGGTGCAATGTTGTTGACACATCAACCTATATACTAAATCGAGTCTTTATTAGACCTTTTTTTAGGAAAAACTCCATACGAGTTGTTACGAGGCAAAAAGCCTTCGTTAGAACACTTCCGAGTCTTTGGTAGTAAATGTTTTATACTTAACACAAAAGACTATTTAACTAAATTTGATCCAAAATCAACCGAAGGTATCTTCTTAGGATATTCTCTTAATAGTAAAGCATATGTAATACTAGATAAAGAAACCATGAAAGTTGAAGAATCTTTAAATGTCAAATTTGACGAGAGTCCACCTAAAACTACCTTACCTCTTGTCGATGACGAGTTAATCGAAAGTAAAGTCTTAGAAAATGTAAGCAAGGAAGATGAACCATTAAACAATGAAATCATCAATGTTAAAGAGTCTAAAGATCATCCCGTAGAAAAGGTCATAGGTAAATTAAATGAAAGAACTCTAAGGTCTCAAGTCCAAAACCAAAGTAGTCTATTTTGTTTCGTGTCAACTATAGAACCTAAAAACACTCAAGAAGCTATAAAAGATGAACGTTGGGTTATGGCTATGCAAGAGGAATTAAATCAATTTATTTCTAACAACGTTTGGACATTTGTCCCTCCACCTAAAAACCAAACCATAATTAGAACAAAATAGGTATATAAAAACAAGTTAGATGTAAACGGTGTCGTGTCTAGAAATAAAGTTAGACTTGTTGCTCAAGGATATAACCAACAAGAAGGCATAGAATTTGATGAGACCTATGCTCCCGTAGCTATATTAGATTCTATAAGAATCCGTCTTGCGTATGCTTGTGCTTATGATCTTAAACTCTTTCAAATGGATGTCAAAATTGCTTTTCTAAATGGATTTATAAATGAAGAATTTTATGTATCTCAACCTCCAGGTTTTGTTGATTTTGAAAATCCTAATCACGTGTACAAACTAAAGAAAGCTCTCCATGGTTTTAAACAAGCCCCAAATGCTTGGTATGATAGACTCAAAGCATTTTTAATTAAAAAAAACTATACCATGGGGTTAGTTGACAACACACTTTTTACAAAGGAAAAGGAGTCATAAATAATTATTATTCAAATATACGTGGACGATATCGTATTCGGATCAACTTGTCAAGACATGTGATGATTTCTCAAAAATTATGCATGATGAGTTTGAGATGAGTATGATGGGAGAATTAAGTTTCTTTCTTGGTCTACAAATCAAACAACTAGAAGATGGTATCTTCTTCAATCAATCCAAATACATAAAAGAAATGTTAAAGAAATTCGAATTAGATGAGTCAAAACCAATAAGAACACCAATGTCCTCTGATACCAAACTCATCAAAGATGAAGACGGTGAATCCGTTGATAACACCAAATACCGTGGCATGATTGGTAGTCATCTCTACCTCACGGCTAGTCGGCCGGATATCATGTTTAGTGTATGTCTTTGTGCTGGGTTTCAAGAAGACCCTAAAACTTCACACCTAGAAGCTGTCAAAAGAATATTTAGATATATTAAGGGTACAACACAATTAGGATTATGGTATCCTAAGGGGACTGATTCGTGTTCAAAAGTATATATAACAAATATCAAAATACCAAATGTACGCAAGAATCGACAAATCAACCCTTTAGGAAAAAGGTTAACGTGCCAAAACTCACGAATGTGACATATGTGATACCGGAAAAGTGATACCCAGGTCGTGTCCCAACAAGGTGTGAATTGAAGGATTCGTTGAGGTTTGTGATTAGAACTTGAATTTGGATGTTAAAGATTTGAGATTTTGATTTTTAAGTCCTAAATTAACAACGGAAAATAAAATAAAACACGTAAACAAAGCAAATAACTAAATTAACAACTAATAAACATAAGAAACAATAAAACTATTCTAAATTAAGTCCTAAGGTAATAGAAACTAAAAACACAAAAAACCCGGGCTAATCCCGAGCTTTAAAAGTGAAAAACTTGCAATTTAAAGCTTACGGGTGCAAAACTATTTTTCCTGCGTCCTAAACGACTAAAAATAATTTTAGAAAAAAACCGGGTATTTTTCAACTTTTAAATTATTTATTACGAATTAAAAACTAAATTATACTGATTAATTTACAAAAAATACTAAACTATTTTAGAAAAATGCGAAAAAATTAAAGAAAATACTTAAAGTAAAACTAAACTTAAGAAAGAAAAAATAATAATAATAAAAAAAAGGACTGCTTTTTGAAATAAGCTGTAAAGAAGGGCTAAAGCTAAATTAGCTTAAAATATGAAACTGACTTTAAATAAATAAAAGAAAGAACATTGATACGCAACACCTATTAGCTCAGTTGGAAAGGGAGTGTTGAGTTGTGAGTTGTGTGAGAGTGCCTAGACCCAGGTTCGAATCTTGGTTATGGCATTTTTTGCATTTATTATTTTTTTTAACTTTTTTTGTGCAAACTAATTGATGGAATGGAAATAAGCATTTCTTATAAAAACATGAACTTGGAAAAACTAAAATAAGTTGTATAACAACTTATTCAACATCAGCTTACATATAAGGGACTGTTTGGTTATAACAGCCACCTAAGGAAAATATAAGCTACAATAAGCTTTCAATAAGCTAAACAACCTAATTAGCACTACTCTAAATACCGAAAAGGACTAAAAGGACTAGATTAAGCAATAATAAGCTGATAAGCAAACAAAACAAAACTTGAGCTACTGTTGCACTGTTTGGACTAAAACAGCCCCAAAGAGTAACTTTTGGCTTAAAAATAAGTGCTTAAATGAACTCTAAATGCTACAATAAACTAAAACAGATTAATATGGTACTATGGGGATTATAAAAAGCTAATTTGCAACTAAATTGGACTTAATTAAGGGTTTAAAAAGGGCTGTGAAAGATGGCTTATGGGGGCTGTTGACATAATCAAAAGGCACAGTGGGGGGTTTTTTTAAGGCAATTTTAGGTGACAAAATAAGCTAAAAACCCAAGAATAAGCTGAAACTGTTTAAAATCATACTCCTAACTACTAATAAAATCCAAATCAAATCCTAATCTAACATTAACTGACTAAAAATTAAGATAAAAAAGGGGATTGTGGGGCTGTTGCAGAACATAAAAAGGGCTATGGGGGTGATTGTAAAGCTAACTTAAGCTATTGAAAAGCAAAAATTAAATGTCTAAAAACAACAAACAGCTAAAGTTCATAGTGAAAATACCATAAAAACTAAATATTAATTAAGATGAAGCTTATTTGAGGCTTCAAATGATCTTGCAAAAAGGGGCTTATAGGGACAGAATGGACTGTGAGACAGTTTGGACAGATTGCATACTATCCTAAAGCTAATTTTTGCAACTTTAAACTACTTGGAATGCTAAAATATACTGATTTGACTTTTAACTAAAGCTATTTGAAAACCAAACATGGGTCAAAAGTAGTTTTTGACCCAAACAAATGCAATTCCAAACACCCCCTTAGGGGCAGAAGGTTGTTTTAAAAATGGTTTGAGATTTAGAAACTTTAAAAACTTATTTGATACCTTTAACAAAAGCTTACATGAGCTTAAACAACTTATCAAAACTATTTAAACACAAAGGGCAGTCTAAATAAGAGAGGACAGGATTCAACCAAAAGGAATTTCGTTCAATACGGAAAAAAAACATAAGACTGAAAATGTAAATGGAATTTAACTTTAAATAAAAGACATTGCAAGGGATTTAAAAAGCAGAAAAATAAAGACAGAGACTAGAACTTAAGAAATTCTAGACAAATTTTCTACATGTCTGCTCCTGCCTATTTATACTAAAAAGGTCTTCTTTCTCTTGTCTTGTTGTTGTGTGTTTCTTGTGTGAGAGAAATGGACATATGTGCATCTTGAGCCATGATCTTATCCCTTCATCTTGCTTGGTCCCCTATCCTTAAATTCTCAGCGATTGATTTTGTTCTTATGCACAAGGATTGCTGAGGTGGAAAGGGAGGACATGTGACATTGTCTTGGCTTTTTCCTGGGATTGAGAGTGATGGGGAGAGAAGGGGGAAATGGCGCCAAAGCATTTTATTATGGGATTGACTAGGTGGGGTTGAATGGGTAAAACTGGGTTGGACAGAAAAAATGGGTAAAAACGGGTTAAGGTGTATGGTTGATGGGTAGTAAGGTTCAAATGGTATAGTGGTGGGGGTTCAAATGGGTTACGGGTTCAAGGGTTAAAGTTTATAAATAAAGTTTTAGTAAGTATAGTATAAATGCTAAAATAGTTTTTAAAAGTTTTTTTTTTTTTTTTTTTTTTTTTTTTTTAAGAATTGGTTTTTATAAAAAATGGTTTTAATAAAAAAAATATTTTTAATAATAAAAAAATGGTTTTTAATAGAAAAAATCTTTTAAAATGGTAAAATGATAATTTGGTTTTGGGTAAAGGGTAAAAAGGTAATTTTGGGTTTAGGGTTCGGTTTTGAGTCTGTTTTCTCAAACTCACTCCAAAAACGTGTCCCGGGTCTTAAATTGACCAAAGAACGTAGAAAATCACTCCCAGTTCTGTCTTCAATGCACTTTTTCCATTCCAAGTTCATTATTGTCTATTTTTGCTCTATTTTCGATCCTTTGTACTTGAAATACATAAAAACACATTCCAAGGATATATGCAGTATAAATGGGTATATTTCAGTGTTTTTAGCCATTTTGTGGGTTTTACGTGCTTAAAATGATGAGTAAAAGGCCACTCATCAAGGACGGGGGTAGAAACTATTGTATATGCAGATTCTGACCATGCAGGTGATTATGTTGACCGAAAAAGTACAAGTGGTGTTTGCACCTTTATGGAGTGTTGCTTAACATCTTGGTTCTCAAAGAAGCAAACGACATTAACTATCTCAACAACCGAAGCCGAATATGTCTCCGCCGGGAAAGCATGCCAACAAGCACTACGGATGAAACAAGCATTAATTGACTACAACATCCATCTAAGTGACATTGCCATTCTATGCGACAACAAAGGCGCTATAGATCTTAGCAAAATCTGGTGTTGCATTCTCGAACCAAACATATAGAGATCCGTCATCACTTCTTAAGAGACAATGTTCAAAAAGGGAAAATTTCTATTGAGAAAGTGTCATCCGAAGACAACATACCCGACGTCCTCACCAAACCGTTGAAGCGCGAGCAATTCAACTTACTTCGTCTAGGTCTTGGTCTTATAAAACAATCGTCTTGAAATACTTTTTCTCTACAAGGTAAGTAAACTTTTGCTTTACCTCCCCTTCTAAGTCTAGGATCTCTATTTCACACGATGCACAAAAAATATGGGAATTTATTTTAAAAACTAAAGATATTTTCTCTTAAAGAAACTCTTCAAAATATTTTTTAAAGATATTTCTCCCCGTATCATTTTGTCTTAAAATCACTCTCACGTCTAGGACAAACATTTTTTTACTCATCGTTAAAACAAAGTAAAAACCTTTTTCATTGCATCACATATGTCTTTTGAATGCTAAAGGAAATACATAACTAATATCTATTTTCGAGTACATTCAACCAAGAAAAAAATAATTAAGGAGTCCTTGGGTTATCTCACATATATATACATACGTATTTTCTCACTTCTATGTTTATTTTTCTTTCATTAAAGAGTCGAGATAACCGCAACTTCATATGGTTTCCATATAGGCATATGATAACGCTACACGCGTCGTTCGGGGTCAAAGGAACTTCCTTTTCGTCGAGCAAGTTTTTCAACACCCTAGGCAGTGAACCTAATCGTTGTAGTGTAGTATTAGGGTAAGCCACGGGAATTGATATCGTTCTCTAGGGGAATAGGAATGCTAGTGAGAAGTTACTACGCTAAGGTTGGGGTTGAGGAAGATTATTTTTTTTTTATCTTTTTATGTTTTTAGGAAATGGAAAGGTACGGATTTCGGGGTATTGGATTTGGGGGTTGGTATTTCTATCGATTACTCTATTCGTCTAATTATCTAATCTAAGGTGTATGTAGTCTATGTCTAATTATTGTGTGCTCGTATGATGATTTAAAGATGTGTTTACTTAGGTTTTATTACTCCTTAATTATCTCCTATTGATGGTTGAATTGTCACGTCCTTATTCTTAATTGCGTTGTGTGTCTAAAGTCATAGGGTATGTGTTTATCCCTAACTCATTGAAACTACCAAAGGTTATCGCCTACAAAATCTCTAGGATTTATAAACTTAACACTAAGGTACTCTTCGGATGGTTTAGCCTACAATGACTCTAGGTACTATAAGCTAAGGTTCAACAAAGATTAATCAAGCATTAACTACACAACGGATGACCTATCGCAATACTAGATCATTAACAATTAAGATAAGAGACAACCAATCAATATTCAATAATTAAGTTTCATATTCCCTAAGCAAACACACAAGTAAATTAGCCGGACATGGAAAACATGCAAGCATACACACAAGTAGTTGAAGACATAAATGAATTAATGAAGTAAAACACTTATCTTGATGTAAGATAGGGTATGGAACCCTAAAATACTGTACAAGACAACCTTGGTTCGGTTTAGGTTTTTACTCCAAAAGACTACACACTGAAAACAGAAAAATTCGAATTTTATATATAAGATTACAAATGTGACGGCGTCACCTTATGATTTGTGACGCCGTCGGGTCGCCGTTATTAGGGTTTCGTCTTGGCCACGTTAGTCTTGCGACGGCGTCACCTTATGCTTGTGACGTCGTCCCCTTCAGTCTCTGACGTCGTCTGGATCAAATCTAGGCCGTCTGAGTTGCGACGCCCTACTCTTTTAAAACCTGAAGCCGTCACTTGAAAATAAGCAATTTGGCTACTGAGTCGTCACAAAAATGGTCCGACGGCGTCACTGTTTTGTGCCTGACGCCGTCACCTTCAGTTCCAGCAGCTTGTGTGTCTCGATTCTTGACTTTGGCTATTTTCTTCATATATTCGCGCCTTTTCGTCCGAATAAGTGTCATTCCAGCATTTTGCCTTCAAGATACCTAAAAAGTGAAAAGGAATGATATTAACTAATAACGGATACAAAAGTGATCAAATAAGGGCTTAAACGACCCCTCAAAAAGGTACATTTTAAAACCTTATCAAATACATTTTCCCTCCCTACACTTAAACTGAACATTGTCCCCAATGTTCCCTGAAAGTTTGGTGCCAAAATTACCCTAATCAAGGATAAGCATAGTTTCAAAGTTCCCGTTTTATTTTCCCTCCCTACACTTAAACTGAACATTGTCCCCAATGTTCCCTGAAAGTATCAAAGTTATGATAATGGAAGGTAATAAAAGATGAAAGAAACTAGTACTCCTCTGATTAGCTCGGTAGGATCCGTGTAAAGTGGTGGTGACATTTTTCTTCAAGAAGAACGTTTTGCTTGAAAAGCTCCTTCTCAACTTATGTATCTTCTTCTTGGTAAATTAAACCTGCACACTTGAAGAAAACAAACGAAACCTTCGCGTAAAATCGGCGGTAATAATATATATAGGACTCTACTAAACTAGGATATAATGCTTGTGGAATGGATGTTTACAGAATTTCTGGAAAATTAAGACCTGGAAAATTCCAAAAAATTATAAGTAGCTCAGAAAACGAGAAAAAGTAATCAGTTGTTTTTGCTCCTTTCTGACGCCGTCAGGTTGCGATCCTGACGCCGTCAGGTTATCCTGACAAAAACTGGTATGCGATTTTCTGGAAAAAATTCCGGAAAATTTACATCTTTAGAATCTGGAAAAATTTCCTGCTAAACATCCATTATGACTCGATACAAGCATTTGACTCGAACAAACACACATGTATATCTTTTAATTAATTGAAATTCTCATGTTTACGTTTCTTTTGAAAACGTGTGTAATCCTCCCTACACTTATCCTTTATGTAAAATACCTTTTTATGTAATTAAGACGAGGTTAAAGAGAAAATAAAGCATTTTTACAAATTTAAACATGAGAATAAACAATCAATAAAAGATACACAACACAAACAAGCAAACAATTAAGCATGGGTTGCCTCCCACGAAGCGCTTTTCTTTATTTATGAGTCTTGTAGCTAGACTCGTAGTCGTGCCCCTACGTGGTCTCGTTTTGCATTCTCAATGAGAATTCTATCATGTTGACAAAATTTTCATCGACTCTATACCTAGGCCCTAGGGTCAAGCAATCCTTATAATAAAGCCTCCTTCTTTCCCACATGAATTTAAAACCTTTTTCAACATCGTCCTTGCTTTTTGTCCTCAAAAGCTCTAATGTTGTCTCGTTCAAAAAGGGATAGATGGCCATATTCATTCATCTTCCAAGGCATCCTATAAGTGATATCATCATTTCCTTCCTTAGACCTAACCGTTCCATCATACTTGTTATGGCTCATTTTAGATGTTTCAACAAACGGTTTTTCTAGCACCACTTGGGATAAGCTATAGTCAATGACACACCCAATGTCTTCTAGGACTACAAAATCAACTAGGTAGGTGAAATTTCCTATAAAGACGTGTACATCCTTGACTCTTCCCACAAAGTTGCAAACTCCACCTGAATACTTAGGGTCTCTCCTAATCTTAAGTCGCTCATTCATAATGTCATTGTAAATAGCAGATGACATCACATTAATGGGAGATTCCGTATCTATGTAAGCATGTTCGACATTCTTATATCCGATCATACAAGGAATTTTGAGGATCCAAGGATTTCCTCTCCTAATCTTTGGACATATCCTAATGATGGGTGATCGGGGATTATCGATTATGTATTGATGGTAGGCAACCTCTTCCTTAGTGGGGTAAAGATTAAAATAAGCACTATCCTCTTCATTCACGTTTTTATTCACTAAGCCATCTTCCGAATTACTGTTGATCATGGAGCCAACTACCGAGGCGCTGACCACTTTCTCAACAGCTTCCCTAATTGTTCTATCAAATACCTTTTGCAAATCTTGAAGGTCGGTGTTTCTACTCACATAACGGCTTCGGCGGTTGTGTTGGTCATTGGTTTGGGTTTTGAGTGAAAGTGATTTATTTGGTGGTGGGTTGTTGAGTGGTGGTTGGTTATCACCTTCCATGATGAAAAGTGATGGGGTTACTAACAAAGGTCACGAAAAAGGGAGATAGACTACGAGGAAGCTAAAAATGGGAAAAATTTACTTGATAGGAATCAAGTAAAGAAACCTAAACGAGGTGGACTCCTAACTAGCTATTCTATTCCCCGGCAGCGGCGCCAAAAACTTGATAACGCTACACGCGTGTTTCGGGGTCAAAGGAACTTCCTTTTCATCGAGCAATTTTTTCAACACCCTAGGCAGTGAACCTAATCGTTGTAGTGTACTATTAGGGTAAGCCACGGGAATTGATATCGTTCTCTAGGGGAATAGGAATGCTAGTGAGAAGTTACTACGCTAAGGTTGGGGTTGAGGAAGATTATTTTTTTATCTTTTTATGTTGTTAGGAAATGGAAAGGTACGAATTTCGGGGTATTGGATTTGGGGGTTGGTATTTCTACCGATTACTCTATTCGTCTAATTATCTAATCTAAGGTGTATGTAGTCTATGTCTAATTATTGTGTGCTCGTATGATGATTTAAAGATGTGTTTACTTAGGTTTTATTACTCCTTAATTATCTCCTATTGATGGTTGAATTGTCATGTCCTTATTCTTAATTGCGTTGTGTGTCTAAAGTCGTAGGGTATGCGTTTATCCCTAACTCTTTGAAACTACCAAAGGTTATCGCCTACAAAATCTCTAGGATTTATAAACTTAACACTAAGGTACTCTTCGGATGGTTTAGCCTACATGACTCTAGGTACTATTAGCTAAGGTTCAACAAAGATTAATCAAGCATTAACTACACAACGGATGACATATCGCAATACTAGATCATTAACAATTAAGATAAGAGACAACCAATCAATATTCAATAATTAAGTTTCATATTCCCTAAGCAAACACACAAGTAAATTAGCCGGACATGGAAAACATGCAAGCATACACACAAGTAATTGAAGACATAATTGAATTAATGAAGTAAAACACTTATCTTGATGTAAGATAGGGTATGGAACCCTAAAATACTGTACAAGACAGCCTTGGTTCGGTTTAGGTTTTTACTCCAAAAGACTACACACTGAAAAGTGAAAAATTCGGATTCTATATATAAGATTACAAATGCAATGGCGTCACCTTATGATTTGTGACGTCGTCGGGTCGCCGTTATTAGGGTTTCGTTTTCGCCACGTTAGTCTTGCGACGGCGTCACCTTATGCTTGTGACGCCATCCCCTTCAGTTTCTGACGTCGTCTGGATCAAATCTAGGCCGTCTGAGTTGAACCGCCCTACTCTTTTAAAACCTGAAGCCGTCACTTGAAAATAAGCAATTTGGCTACTGAGCCGTCACAAAAATGGTCCGACGGCGTCACTGTTTTGTGCCTGACGCCGTCACCTTCAGTTCCAGCAGCTTGAGTGTCTCGATTCTTGACTTTGGCCGTTTTCTTCGTATATTCGCGCCTTTTTGTCCGAATAAGTGTCATTCCAGCATTTTTCCTTCAAGATACCTAAAAAGTAAAAAGGAACGATATTAAGTAATAACGGATACAAAAGTGATCAAATAAGGGCTTAAACGACCCCTCAAAAAGGTACATTTTAAAACCTTATCAGCATACACTAGGCACTTTTGTTTTGCAAAAACAATATTTTTTCTGCTGCCTGAGAACACCAGTTCCCTGGATCCCAGCATTTACCTTGGACGGATCCCTAATGGATTGGATCCGTGGGAACCGGGGCACAGTAGCTTATTTTATCAACTCTTTTTCTTATTTTGGCTTGAAATTTTCAAATTTTCAACATTTTACTTATATCACTAATGAATATTTTCCTTAATACTTGTGCTCTCATGATCACTTGCTTTAATTCATATCTAATCATTAGATTATAGTCCATTTTTTTGGTTTTAGCATTCATTGCAATGCATTACTTGTCCTATAAATAAGGTTCCAAAATGCTTGCATATCCATAACTTTCAACCTCACAAACGACCCTCATCATGTCTTCCAAAAGATCTCCAAACAATGATGAACTCTCTAGTGAAAACAACCATATTCAAGAAATCCGCAACTTTATCCTACCACCTTTCGTAATACCACCACCACTCAAAACTAGGAAAACCGCTCGGATTAGTATCCGACCTTGTTGCTTAGCTAAACCTTTGTCAAATAGCTCATCACCAACTACTCTTTCACCACCAAATGACTACAATATAGCGTTTTTACCATCTCCTAAAAACTCACCACGACATTCCCCAACCCAGTCTCAACTTGACTCTCAAATCACTCTAGCGAAACTCCTTAAGACTCAAAAAACCACTCCGTTATCCTTGTCTAGTCCACCACCCGCTCCATCTCAACCATCAAAATCTACACAACTAGCCTCAAATATAAACCCAAAAGAGCTAGTCTTCTTAACACCCCCTACATCTTCAACTACTCTTTTCAACGAGCTTGAAAATACACTACCTCTACCACCCATCACCTTACAAGAACATCTAGGTTCTTTACCACCACCAATCACCAATATCATAGACTTTGATCCATACTTACCAACATTTCCACCACATAATCCGCACTCCAAAAATCAAACTTGGCCGAATGACATCCACCCACACCACCCTCACCATCTCTTTTGCGAACATTGCCAATCCACTAGGGATTTCACAATAGAAATAAGGGACGAAATGCGGTTCATTCTCAACCATATCCTTGATCGCATCAACATTATCACTCACCAAAACTTCCACCTGTTGGAATCACTCCTAAACTATATTTTAAGTGTTAGTGATTCATATGTAATAGTTAGCTTAATATGGCTTTTATGTTAGTAATCAAGGCTAGGCTTATGTAGAAAGCCCATAAGCCTAGGCCAAGCCCAATAAGTAAAAGGATGGGAACTTGGAGTGTTGCCCTAGTTCCCTCCGATAAATACCTCTTGTAAACCTTCTATTGAAGGTTGGTTGTTCATTTTATCATTCACCTTACGCATAACTCTTCCTTATTATCATACGCGTGTGTTTGGTTTATTGTTCATCCGATCTCTTCTT
Source organism: Chrysanthemum seticuspe (assembly GCA_019973895.1). NCBI lineage: Eukaryota > Viridiplantae > Streptophyta > Magnoliopsida > Asterales > Asteraceae > Chrysanthemum > Chrysanthemum seticuspe. The sequence continues at coordinate 131,256,599 of BPTQ01000007.1, forward strand.
ATCTATTTCTTATATTGATGCTTGTGTTACTAATATGGGAACCTAACAGTGGTATCATTCGCCAAATATTTGGGTGAACATCTTTTGTTTTTGAAGTTAGTTTTGTGGTCTTACGCGTAAAACAGTTTATCACTTTGTCACGCTTAAAAACATGTTTTTTACACTTTTCAATCCAAGATTCTTGTACTTTCAACATTTTAAGGTGTTAAAACATCTGTTTTTAGCAAAAAGTTTCAAACTTTACGTGTGGATCATTGTTTTTAAGCTTGGTTTTATACGTGGTTTCATTTCTACGCATAAGGTGTTTTGTAGCTTTGGATCATCAAGTTTCACACTTTTGTGTTATTTTGGTGATATTGAAGCTGTTTCATCACAAAAATCTGGTTTAGAAACATCGTTGGGCAGAAATCAGTTTTGGTTGCTTTCTACGCGTAAGAAAACCCTAATCTTACGCGTAAGTCATCCGTGGTTTGATCTTCAGTTTTCGTGGTTTACTCAGTGTTTTCTTGCTTGGATAAGCCTGAAAACACTTCGACTTTGGATATCCTTTGCACTGTGATAGTGTAAAAGATCTTTTGGGCAAAACCCTAATCTTACGCATAAGCTCAAACTTATGCGTAGAACTCATTACGCATAAGATTTTTCTTACGCCTAAGCTCTGTCTTACGCATAAGCTAATCCTACGCCTAAGTTTTCTACGCTTAACTTTCAGTTTACGCATAACTTTAGTGTTTCTCAATTCTTACGCGTAAGCTAATCCTACGCGCAACTATCACGTTTACGCGTAAGTTTGGTGTTTTTACGCTTAAGTGTTACTTTGCCTACACTTGGTTTCAACGCCTAAGGATACTTCATCAACAACGTTTCATTCGACTATAAAGATCCATTTAACAACACAAGTCTTCAACCTGTCACAACCACCATACTCTAACTATTTTCCTTACACTTATAATCAACAACAAGAACAATAACTAAGTCCACAACATCAACAATTTAATCAACAACAATAAATTTATCAACAACAATTTAATCAACAACATACTCCACAACTTGGAGCAATTCCACCACAAATGGTTCAACCACCACCTAGTCTTCAAGTACAACCTTACACAAACTTCTACAATCAACATCCATCCAGGAGTACTATGAAGGAACCGACATGGTTTGGCAAGATGTGTGAAGCCTTAAGTAGCCAACAATCAATTCATGAAGCTGGCACACTTGATAGACCTCCAATGCTCACTCCCAGAAATTATGATCAATGGGTGATAAGGTTCTTTAGGTTTTGTGAACTAAAGAAACCACATGGAAAGTTTTTAAAGAAGGTCATTATGGAAGGTCCATTTCAGATGCCTACTATTATCACACCCGCAGATCCAGATGCCAATCCACCAAGAGAAGTTGTCACCAACATTGCAACTATCTCAGACCTCACTGCTGATGAATTTCTACATTTTGAAGCCGATGAACTAGCAATGCAATACATCCTTTTAGGATTACCCAATCCAATCCTTCTAAGTGTTGATGCTCAAAAGACTGCAAAAGCAATGTGGGAACATATCCATCTTCTTATGGAAGGCACAACACTCAATCAGGAAGACATGGAATCCAAAATCTACTTGGCTTATGAACACTTCATGATTGAACCAGGAGAGACATTAGAGTCATATCATCATCGCTTTTCAGAAATCATTAATGATTTGGACAACCACAACATCATCATGCCACGAATTGCTGTCAACACTAAGTTCCTAAGTAGTCTTGGTTCGGAATGGGAGAAGTATGTCATTTTTCTCCGTCAAGCTAAGTATATTCATCATGTTACATACGGATTGTTGTACAACTATCTGAAGCCTCACCAAAAAGAAGTTGACAAATAAAGGGCTATCCGTGGACTCCCGGCTTCACAGTCACTTCCGGACAATCAACAACTTGCTTTGTGGGCTCAAACTAGTTTTCCTCCTCAAACAGCTCCTCAACCCGCTCCTCAACCAACTACAACAATCACACCATATGATCGTCACAGCAACAACCTCAACAAACTCAATTGGTTCCATACAACAACAACAATGCTCAAGCACTTTACAGTGAAGCTGATGAGGACTCCGATGCTTTCAATGAATTGCAAAAAGGATTTGTCATGATTGCTAAAGCCTTCGGCCGGTATACAAACAAATCCAACAATCGCATTAGTTCCTCATCAAACACAAGGAATCAGGCTGTTGTGAACAAATGGACGCGTTGAAGTTCAGAATCGTGGTTATGGTCGTCCGATGGGAGGTGGTCAAGGGTTTAATGCTATGGGATGGAATAACATGGGTGCTCCGCAACAACAAAGGGCTCAAGTGGTTGAATAGGGGAATGCTCAGAATGGGATTAATGGTCTTCGTTGTTATAACTGCAATGGGAAGGGTCATCTGGCTAATGCATGTCCTAAGCCGAGGACAAGAGGCAGTGCTTATCACAAAGAGGCGTTGCTCTTGGCTCTCAAGGATGAAGCTGGTGGAACTCTTACCAACAAGGAACATAGCTTTATGGCAGATGCAGATTCTGATGATGATATGGAGGACTTGCATGCTAATGCAGCAGTGATGTTGATGGCACAAATGCAAGCTCTACACATGAGTGACACAGGCCCAGTGTATGACACTGACGGCTTGTCTCAAGTACCAAATACACTCATTCCTGATCTGATATCTCTGCCAATTTCTCCATCCGACAAGGATCAGAGTGTTTAACATGAGTCATCCACATCTCATTCCGATGATTATTAAATAGATCCCATAGTTATATTTGACGATCAAGAAAACCTTATGGTTAATATTGATAATCAAGTTGACTCCGTGGTTATATTTGAGGATCTAAATAATGATCATGTTGAGACTCACGTTTAACAAGATGAGTTTTTATCTAATAGAGAAATTGAGCTCCTGACCTTAATTAAAGACCAAGAATCTCGTTTGATAATGTGCAAGCAATTAAAAGATAAAAATGCACTGTTAATTAAGGATAATGAATGCTTAATTAGACAAATCAACGTTTATAAAACTCAAGAAAAACGTGAACACGGTTTTGAAGTCGCTTTCGCTAAATCTCATCAAAATGAAAAATCATTAGAACGACATATACGTGATCTAACCGCTTCCAAGAATGTTTTGTTGTCTCAAATAGAACAACTGAAACATGAACATAAACAACAACTTAACGCTCTTACTTTGGAAACTAAAAAATCCAAGGCTGAGTTGTTAACTTGTCAAAAACAGTTCTCTGAGTACAAACAGCATTCCACGAAATGAATAGATAACTATCTTGAAGAAATTGTCGACTTACAACACAAAATCAAAGAGTTTCGAATTGTTGTCTATAAACATGGTGAGTTAATCACAACTATTCAAAAGTTTACTTTTAAACCAAATCCAAATGGATATGGACCAATTCTTGCTGATTACAAACCTAAGTTTTCAAACAGAGCATTCAAACCAAATCCTGAAGTTTACAGTGCAGAACATAGAATTGATTATTCAATTATGACTGTTGTTGAATATAATCGCATGGAGGAATTAGATGCAGATGACGAGAGTCGGTCAAAAATGGAAAATGTCGTTTATAACAAACCATTTAACTATTCAAAAGCCGTCACTTTTGTCACACAACAAGATACTTTAAACAAACCTTTGGCTATCACACCAATTTCTGAAGTTCGTCCCCAACACAATGGTGCACAAACTAATGGTCCTTTACCTTCACTTAGTGAAGTTAAAACAAAAGCCGAAAGTTGTTGCGTTATCAAATATTTTGACACTTTCTTATCTGACCTCAAAATTTTAGAACGTGAGATTGAATTTCATTCTGAAATAAAAGTTGAACATTTTCAATCGCCAATGGCGCGAGAACAAAGAGACATTCTTCAGAAAAGAATTTTACCCCATGTCAAAAATTTGAAAACTTGTGCACTATATTGGGAAAGGGATTTTCACAAGGAACTCGGTCTCATGAAAACATTTTTCGAGAAAACAGAAACATCGATTTCAAATACTAAACGTAAAAAGAAATTGTTGAGAAAAGATGTTGATCGACTCTTGGAAGATGTTATCTGTGCTGATATCCATAATCTTGATTTATTACAATCTGTTGCATATGCATCTGATCATATCTCTGCTGATTCTGTTGATTCTGTTGAGAATACTGATAATGTGCATCAGATCGAGTCTTTAAAAGTTGAAAATGAACGACTGTTAAATGAACTTTCAAATTCAAAACGTCGTCTTCAATGGTGTCAAAAAGATTGTAAAAATATTGAACTTGCTTTGCAAAACAAAATCCACCAGTTGCAATAAAAAACGTTTAATCCTAAAATTGAGCAACTGGATGATCAAAACGTGTCTTTGAAATGTCAAATCTCAAAATATGAACAAGAACTTGCAAAAGTTAAAAAGGAATATGGTGTCATATTTGATTTACTCAAACAGACTCGTAATGAAGCATCAAACGAACTTGATCATTATCTTGCACACACTAAAGATGTCATGATATTTTATGGAAATCTTCGTTCTGAAAATCAAGATTTGGTTAACACTATCATTAAGTTAAGGGACATGTTAGGAAAGTATGAACAAGTTCAGCCTAGCATCATTAAGAGAATTGCACCTGTAACACTTCGCAAACGTGAACCCAGATTGCCTACTGACAAAACACAAGATACTAATGTGCTTCCCTCTACTGAAACAGGACTAGTTGTATCTTTTCCAAACGTCTGCACTTCACATCCTAGGAGCAATTCAAGGAAGAATAGAAAGTTGCGACCTAAGAAAAGATCAATAAAGAATGTTGAAGTAGAAGAACACCCTAGGACTTTGAATAAGACTCAAGTTGCACCCACTTTAGATATTGCGTCTGACAAATGTAATGGAAAAAGTGTTGTAACAAATGCTAAACCTTTAAGTACTTTTGATATTCAGTCTGAAGCTTCTTGTGTTAACTGTCGTAAAAGTATGCTTTCTGATTGTCATGACAAATGTGTTGCTAGAACTATATTGTCTCGTTTACGGAATCCTAAGAATCGGAATACCTCTAGGCCCACTAATGCTTCTAATTTTGTGCTTGGTAAACCGCCCTCCTTAGATTCTAAGAAACGCATTGATGTCCCTGTAGCTCCAGTATCACCTCCAAGGAACGTAGTACCACCTAGTGCATTCACTAAGACTAAAGCTAAGACTAGTTGGAGATGTCAGAAATGGATACATAATACACTAGGATTTAAATGGATACCTAAAATCATTGATGTGTGTATTTCTACTATAACTGCTTCGGAACCCTCTAACACTTCGGGTTCCACATCTACTTCTATTCCATCTGTGTCATCTGTGTGTAATGCAGGTGATACAGATCATCCTTTGGATTATTGATAGCGGATGTTCCCGACATATGACAGGCAATCTTAAAATGTTATCAAACTTTATTGCAAAGTTCATTGGCACTGTCAGATTCGGGAATGATCACTTCGCAGCTATCATGGGCTACGGAGATTATATCAATGGCAATATCGAAATTAGCAGGGTTTATTATGTGGAAGGCCTCGGTCACAATCTTTTCTCAGTCGGTCAATTCTGTGATGGAGATTTGGAAGTTGCTTTTAGGGAGAAAACTTGTTTCATTCGTGATCTACAAGGAAACGATCTTATGTCTGGCTCTCGCAATTCTAGTTTGTACACAATCTCAATGCAAGACATGGTTGCTTCATCTCCCATCTGTCTACTCTCAAAGGCTACATCTACAAAATCTTGGCTATGGCACCGTCGTCTCTCACATTTAAACTTTCAAACCATCACCAACCTTGCTCGACACAAACTTGTTGAAGGTCTCCCGAGATTCCGGTATTCCAAAGATCACCTTTGCTCAGCTTGTGAATAAGGGAAAAGTACTCGTGCTCATTTTCCTTCAAAGGTGGAACACAACTCTCAGCATGTGCTTCATCTTGTTCACACAGATTTGTGTGGCCCGATGCGCGTGCAAACGATTAATGGCAAACGCTACATCTTGGTAATTGTTGATGACTACTCATGATGGACTTGGGTCTACTTTCTTCGAAGTAAAGATCAAGCTCCATAGATGATCATCACCTTTCTCACGAAAATTCAAGTTCAGCTCCGGAATACCATCCGCCAAATCAGAACAGACAAAGGAACTGAATTTGTGAACCAAACTCTTCGAAAATTTTATGAGAAAGTGGGAATTGAGCATCAGACATCTATTGCACATACACCAGAACAAAACGGAGTTGTTGAAAGACGAAACCGTACGTTAGTGGAAGCTGCAAGAACAATGTTAATCAATGCTAAACTTCCAGATTACTTGTGGGCAGAAGCTGTCTCAACTGCATGCTATACTCAAAATCGTTCAATGATTACAAAACGTCACAACAAAACACCTTTTGAGATTATCCACAACCATAAACTGAATCTCAAACACTTTCATGTATTTGGCTCCCTTTGCTACCCAAATAATGATCGTGATGAATTTGGAAAGCTCAAAGCCAAAGCTGACATTGGAGTCTTTATTGGATACTATGAGAATTCTAAAGGTTACCGGATCTAGAATCGTCATACAAAGCAGGTTATGGAAACGATTCATGCTAATTTTGATGAGCTTACAGAAATGGCTTCTGAGCACAACAGCTTGGAACCCGGTCACAACCGATTAAACTTCCCTCAAACCCCATCATCAGCTGAACCAAGCCCCCAGCTTACTCGTCAACAAATGGAAAAGCTATTTGCTCTGCTGTTTAGTGATGACAATGATGAACGTGCTCCAGGTGTATCCGCTGCTCAACCTGATCATATTCCTATACCTGATACACCTATCACAACAACTACTGTTGAAGAAGCACCACCAGTTAACTCTACAACAACAGTTGAACAAACTGCTTCCAACGACGCTGAACCAGCTGATGATGTTCTAAACAATGAAGTACCCCCACCTGCAGATTTTGATCCTAATGCGTTCTTTAACCCGTTTGCTAATGAAACTGCTGCACCAGATGTTGCGGAATCATCTACAAACCATTTGAATCCTCAAAATCTGCACAATGTATATCAACATCAACCCTCTACACATCGTTGGACAAAAGACCATCCTCTTGAGAATATATTATTGGTAACCCGAATCAACCAGTCGTAACGAGACAACGTCTTTACACAGATGGTGAACATTGCATTTATGCACTCACTGTCTGCCAATCTGAGCCTAAAAACATTAAAGATGCAATGACAAAAGACAACTGGATTGAATCCATGCAAGAAGAACTCAACCAATTCAAACATCTTGAAGTATGGGAACTGGTTGAAAGACCAACAGGGGTCTACGTCATTGGTCTCAAATGGATTTGGAAGAACAAATTGGATGTTGAAGGGAACGTAATCAGAAACAAGTCACGTCTGGTAGCTAAGGGTTATAGACAGGAAGAGGGTATTGACTTTGAAGAATCATTCGCTCCGGTTGCTCGTCTTGAGGCTGTTCGGATCTTTCTCGCGTTCGTGGCTCATATGAATATAACGGTATTTCAGATGGACGTCAAAACTGCTTTTCTGAATGGTCAACTGAAAGAAACAGTCTATGTCAGCCAGCCAGAAGGATTCGTTGATCCAGAGTTCCCGAACCACGTCTACAAACTGAACAAAGCTCTGTACGGTCTCAAACAAGCTCCAAGGGCGTGGTACGATAAGTTATCATCCTTCCTCATTGCCAATAAATTCACCAAAGGTTCGGTTGATCCTACACTTTTCATACAATATCACGGGGTTCACATCTTAATTGTTCAAATTTATGTGGATGACATCATTCTTGGGTCAACACATTTAAAATACTCAAATGCTTTTGCAAAACTAATGACAAAACATTTTGAAATGTCAATGATGGGTGAACTCACATTCTTTCTCGGAATGCAAGTCCATCAATCACCCCGTGGTATTTTCTTGAGTCAGTCCAAATATGCCCTTGAACTGTTAAACAAATTTGGAATGCAAAACTGTGACACCTATGCCACACCAATGGCTCATACCAAGAAGCTAGATGTTGATTTACATGGGAAATTGGTGGACCCTACCAAATACCGTAGTATTATTGGGTCTCTCATGTATCTAACAGCTAGTAGGCCTGATATTGTGTTTGCCGTATATCTTTGCTTCCGTTATCAGTCGAGACCAACTGAAACCCACCTCTCCGAGGCTAAAAGAATCCTCCGATGCATCAAGGGAACCATTAATTTGGGGATCTGGTAACCGAAGGATTCTGGTTTTGAACTAATAGCTTTTTCAGACACTGACCACGCAGGATGCTTAGATTCACGGAAAAGTACTTCAGGAGCATTACAATTTCTTGGTGATAAACTGGTGTCATGGCAATCGAAGAAACAGGATTGTACATCGCTCTCCTCAACAAAAGCAGAATATGTAGCCATGTCGGAGTGTTGTGCTTAAGTCATTTGGATGAGAACACAACTCAAGGACTATGGTTACGTATTTGACAGAATCCCGATGTACTGCGACAATCAGAGTGCTATTGCGATCTCGTGTAACACTGTTCAACACTCGAAATCAAAGCACATCGATCTTCAATATCATTTCATCAAGAAGTACGTGGAACAGGGTATAGTTGAATTATACTTTGTGGGTACAGAATACCAATTAGCAGATCTCCTCACCAAAGCCTTAGCTCCTGATAGGTTTAACGAGTTGGTCCACCGGATTGGTATGCAGTGTTTGACTCAAGAGGAACTGGATGAACTCTTAAAACATTCTTAAAACCAGTCAAACACCAAAACCTCTTTTGTAAATATTTTTCAAAAACAAAATACAAAAATATAAAATCTGATAAAACAACAAAAATATTCTTCTATATGTATTTCTTTTAACGTGGCAAGTACAAATCTTCCGTCAACACTCAAATCTTTCAGAATTCAGTATTTTTTCGATCAAGTGTTGAGCTGGAGAAAGCAAATATTTTTCAGTTTCATAAAACCTTGTACTTTCATGTTACTTTTTCCCGGTTGTTTCTTTAAATGGTGGTCATATTTCTGGTTTACTGACACTCCTCGGACTAAAATTTATAAAACTTCATTATTTCTTAAGTCAAGGGGGAGTGTCGTCAAAATTCTTTCCAAATATCCTTCGTTTGGTAACCAAAATGGAAGTTATGGACATTGGATGTAAAAGGAAAAGGTGGAGGGGCTAAAACTGTCAAAAGCTCAAAGTTACTTTAATAAAACATCCACCTAACTCATTAACTCTTCACATTTAATATCTCAACCACCATATCCTACGCGTATAAATTCAACTTCAAATCCGTGTTCTTGATCAAAAATTTGTAAGTGTTTTCATGTTCTAAATGTTAAAACAAACATGGGTTTTGATTTGTTTGAGAATCCAACGGTTCGTTTTTCCGTTTAAGGGAGATTTGTGTTCTACGCATAAGATAAGAAAACAAATGCTTCATTTGTGTGTTTAGGCTAATAAAATTGATGTTAAAAGGCTCAAATGTTCTTATTAAAAACGTTTTCATCATTCTAATACACCCAGAAACATGAATTGGACGATTTTAATTTAGGGTTCATACGCGTAAGATTGGGGTTTTTCAATTGTGAATGTTTTTGGTTAAAATGATAGTCATGTGATGTTGTTTACAAGATGAATTGACCATATCCATGCTCAGAATCAACCCAGAAACACTAATTGCTAGTTAATTAGAAATTAGGGTTTATGTTCTTGATATTTGGGTATTTTTTGATTCATTTGGAGTTTGATGTTAAAACTTGGTTAAAACATCTCACTAGGCTTCCTAGACATCCCAGAATCATTTTGGTGCAATTCCTATGGATAAATCACTTAAACGTAAAAATTAGGCCTTAGGGTTTTAAGTCTTACGTGTAACCTGTGTTCTACGCATAACTGTCTGAATAAGTTTACATGCTCAAATCTGATAGGAATTGGATGAAGATGTTAATGTTGATGTTATGATGAGTTTATTTCAAGTTTTCTACGCCTGAAAATTCAGAATCAAGGTTACTTGCAATCTACGCATAAGGATCACCTTACGCGTAGCATGTTATGCGTAAGAGTAATCTTACGCGTAACGTTTACGCGTAAGGTTCTACATTGGGGACTACGCGTATCCTGTGAAGGATATGCGTAAACAGTGACCTCTACGCATAAGGTTGACTCTTACGAGTAAGCCTTACGCGTAAGGTTCCATATACGCTTACGCGTAAGCTTTACGCATAAGGCCCCCTTTTCCTACGCGTAATATTTCTTACGCGTAAGTCAAGAACCTACGCATAAGCTTATGCTTACGCGTATAACACTCTTGTTTAAGCATAAGTTTGCCATTTCTACGCCTAAGCCTAGTTTTAACCTTAATTATGAATTGTTACCCGTGCAAACTTGTAAATAAATAAATCATAACGCCACGAAACCAATAATGTCACTAATAAGCTTAAACGTTTAATATGTTGTGAAAAATAAGTGAAAACATGGACTTTAAAACTTAAAGTTAATCAACTCACGAAACTTATCACGACGTCATTGGACTATTGGACAAACAAGTGACATTGGACTCGTAACAATCATCGACATATCACATTCAATAATTAGACAATAAAACTATCTGTTGACTAACATAATGTCTTTCGATATGTTGGTTCTTTTGGCTAAATATCTTTCATATCACGACATGGACGCTCAAATGCAGAATGTGGAAGCACCAAATGTTCTCACTATTGCTGATATCTTCCCGAATGGTTATCCAATGAATATTGGAAAGAACAACCTCAGAGTTGATTTTGAGAACTTTTTCTGCTTAGAATCTTCATGTGAGATTGCAGTGGATATTCTGAGGACTCACCCCTATCAGAACATGCTCACCAATTCTGCTTCTGTACCGGAGGTCTACATACACCAATTCTGGCATTCAATGCAAAAGATCAAAGGTCAAAACGCTGTGATGGTGACGCTCAATCACAAACAAGTTACCATCACACCAGCAGATTTGAGGGCTATTCTTCTCATTCCGGTCATCGAACCTACTGAATACAATGCCACTCCAACTAAAGAGGTAGTTCTCCAGTTCATGATCGACATTGGATATGACGAAGCCACCGGGGTAATTACAAAGCATTCATATGTCGATCTCAAGAACATTCCCCAGCCATGGAGAACCCTCTACATTATGATCACCAAATCCGTTTCTGGACGTGACAGTGGTTATGAGCATCCCAAGCTCATGGAACTACAAATTTTTTGGGCTTTGGTCAACAAGAAAGAGATAGAAGTTAAAGCTCTGATATGGGACGATATGATGACTTTCCTTAAAAAGCTTGGCACCAAAATCTCGTATATCAGATATACCAAACTGTTGATCTAACGAGCTCTAGGGTATAATCCTGATATTCCCTTGAGACTCGATGACCCCAAACAACACTCCATGTTGTATGAGCCCACACTCTCAGTCAGATTTAAGGACTCTACAACAAAGAAACAAGGTGTAGTGCTGCCAGATCACCTTATAACTGATGATATCAAACAACTATATTCGTACAAACGATATCTGGTAGCAGTTGAAGATGGCAAAGTAGGTTTTCTTGATGAAAAGTCCGCTGGTACACCTACAAGGAAAACCAGAAGAGGCAGTGCAGGAAGTGTTACAAGCACTGAGAGTCAAAGAAAGTTCCCTAAGAGGAAACTTGGACACAAACAGAAAGTTCCCTCTAAGGAAGCTGTTCCTATTCCTATTCCCAAGTCTGAACCACAAAGAAAGCTAGTGGATGAAAGCTCTGAGGAAACTGAATCAGACGAAGAGGTCACCTACTCTGAAACTGCAATCGATGACACTCCAACAGTAGCTAAACCTCCAAGTCCAAAAGCTGACCAAGGCAAAGGAAAGACTCCAGTAATTGAGTATGAAGAAGAAAGCTCAGATGAAGATCCACTGGATACTGACTACAGGAAGAAGTTCAAAATCATTAAACTCCAACACATCACAAAAGAGTTTGAACAGCAACAAATGCGTGGCCCCGGAGGGTCAAGTGGTGGAGTCCAATCTACACCAATTCCTGATGCGGTTAATCAACCTGATAAGGGAATTGGTGCCACCACTCTTGAGCAACAACAAAAGCACCTGGAGGATTCTATTGATTATGACTTTGAGGAACCAAAAAAGGAAAAGTCTGAGAAAGAAAAGGCTGATGAAGAGGCTGCAGCTCAAGCCAAAGCTGAAGAAGAGGCCCGGATTCAGGCTGAAGTTAAGGCTAAATCTGGACAAGATGACGAAGTAAATTATGATGATTTTCTTCTAGACAGTCCCGCACGCTCCAAGGAGGAAACTTCTGAGCCACCAAAGGACCCTGAGTCACCTCATGTCTCCTCATCATCGGATTCGTCTTCTCACTCTTCCCTACCACCATCTAAAGGCACAACTATAGCCTACGCATATGTTTACGCGTATGCTTACGCATAAGCATAACGTTACGCGTAAGGCTACGCATAAGGACCAAAACTGTTTTACGCATAAGGATTTGAAGAAAAAATGGTTACACGTAAAATGGACCACGACCACAAACATATCATATACCAACAGAAAAACATCTCGACTTCAGTCCATCCTTAGTCCGAGACAACCACAACCAAAAACAAACCTAACTAGACTCACTTCAAGGAACCCTCACATCTCTCCCCAAACTCTCATCTTTGAAACAACAAATGTTTAATCAATACCTTGTCTCAGATTCGGTTTCAATATTTTCGGCAACCTTTTCAAGATTGTTTGAATTGAAACAATCATCATCACTAATCCGTGTTAAAGCTTTGCTTCGTTAATATCCGAATAAAGGATAAAAGATAATAACAATTTTGCTATTCCCTTTACCTTTGTTTCGTTCATGACCAAAAAGTAACAACAATTAAACCTACCCGAGACCCACAATTAGGATCTTGAAGCCTTTATGATTTCTTGATTCTATTGGAGCATAAATCGAGTACATCAAGTAGGGTACGTTTGTGTTTGTGTGATGATGTGAGATGAGATTGAGATATTTCGTAATTGGAGCGTATGTTTATGTTGATAGGCGTTTGATGTGAGAAGCAGAGTTATGTGGGAGAGAATATTAGAGGAAAGAGGCGGATACTGAAATGTGTTTTAGGTTTAGGTTAAGTTGAGTGTGACATACTTTTTATATCCGTCTATAAATGGTCTTGTGGATCGGGTATATTTGTTGTGATTGATTCTGTTTTGTTTGGACCTATTACCACTTCAACCGAATAGTTGGATTAGACATGGGTCAATTAGCTTTGGGCTGCTCATCACAGTTTGGTCGTGGGTTTTGGATTTGATTATGGGCTGTGATCGGTATACGTTTGAAAGATTGATATGAAAACTTTGTTAACCGAATTTTTTAGTCTATAAAAAATTTTAGATACAATTTTTAATAGTGGCCTAATGAGTGGTATAATATTGGTATGGTAAATTTTCACGGAGGATACATATATTCACGGCTTGAGGAAAATTTGAAAAAATGGCTACGGAGTTTTTGCACGGTATTATTGACGAGAAATTGACGTGACGTTCCACGGGTGGACTTCTTTATCTTTGAGACGATGGTTGGTTGGATGCATGTCTCAAGATAACTTGTTGGAGCACATTATGAAATGTGAAAATCTGGTTATAACTGGTAAGGAGTTACATTGTAGTGCTCACAGTGTGTAACCATCACTTTAAGGAGTTACGTTGTTGTGCTCAGTGTCACACGAAGTTGTGGATTGTTCAAAAATTTAGAACAAGCAGCAAGTCACAAGTTGGGATGCTTACTTCCTTTTTAAGTTAGTCGTATCGGGCTATCTCCACATGTGGTCATTACTATTAGCCTGTGAATTCAAAGGAGGTTTTATTACAGGTTGGTTTGAGAGAAGTAGTATTGAGAGTATTTGTGCGACATATTCTCACGGAAATTATGATCAAGCTATGATATTAATATTGCATCAAGAAGGTAATACGACATGTACGCAACATTATGATGATTCCGATAGCTCGCAACCATCAGGAGGGAGAAGTTGGTATTTCATCTTCCGTGATTGGATTACGAAGGGATTTGTGCTTAAGACTGAAGAAGGAGAAGTAGTGTGGTGTACATCGGGGTTTTTTACCAACTTGGATGCAATACTAAGTGAGTTATGTTGTTATGATGTTCCCAGAACGACAACCATTGTGCTTCAAGAGTCTACTTTCTCCGCTGCGTGTTGGAAGAGAGTTGTCGATTCAGGAGGGAGCAAAGAAAGAAAAAGGCTCCCTAGTTAGGAGGGAGTAATAACCTAACTAGACCGTTACAGTTGAAGTTCAGAGCTACAAGAAGATCTAATGCCGAGATCGTCGGAAGGGAAAACTTCAAGTTTGCCTCGGTATCTAGACTACAGAGACTCTGCGCTTCAAGAAAGTCAACATTGTTCATTACTATTTTAATTTACTTTGTTTTGTATTTATAGGTCTCATTGTAACCATTCACGTGTGACGCTATCTTGGAGGGAGATTGTTAGCCTTGCTTTTTATAAAGATAACGTCACTTACGTGAATTGGACTAGACGCGTAGTATACTTTGCCCTTAGGGACTAGTATCGTTTAAGTGGCAAAGATAGGGACTATATATACCCCTCATGACTCTCCATGAGGGGTGAGGTGAAGCATTTGGTTAAGTGTAGTGTGTGTTTATTCAATAAAGTTATCCTTATCTTCTCCTCCCTCTCTCTAGTTTCTCTCACTAAAAGGATGAAGATCTTCATCTTCTTTGTTAGGATTCAGTAAATCGATAGTGAAGAGTCGGTCACCCCAACTATTATCTAGCATAAGTTAGCTCGTAGACATATCGTTATTTACGTGTTTATTAGTATAGTTTAGTTTAGAGTAATACTGTGGAGGAAGGACGGGTCTTTACCCACTGTATGCCTGATCCACAGTCCATCAGGAGGACGTTAGTTCTGTTACTATAAATACCCCTTCCATCCTTGGAAGGGGTGGCACTCTTAATCTAATCTTTCTTTTTTTGTTGAACTTTCTCTCTCTAGTTTCATCCTCTCCTCTCTTCATCTCTCTTAAACCATGGCTTTCTTGTATCATCACCATCCAAGGCCACCCGAATCATCATAACACAATACATGTAAGATCCTACAAATGGTACCAGAGCCAAGGTTATTGTGTTGTGTTGATTTGTGTTGGTTTTTCGTATCTTATTTTGAAGCTGTTTTACCATGTTTTTCGGATCTGAAAATTTTGTGTGGTTTTTGATGCATGTTTTTAAAATGGTTTGTGTATTTTATGTGGTCGGAATATCTTTTATTGGCCGGAATATTTTTGTTTTCCGATTACTTTGGGCAAACAGTTTTTTTTAGATGTTTTTGTATCCTTTTTCTTTGGTCAAAATATGTCTTGGTCCCTTCAAAGTTTAAAGTTTATATCTGTTTTGTGTCTATTTTGGTCCAAACAGCATATATCATCCTTTTTAGACATCTTTTGGTTACCAATAATATCTGTGAAAACACGTGGTCTTATGCTCAGTTTCTATGGTCAAAATGGGTCTAAAAGGAGGTTCCTTTATGGTATTTTTCTGGGTTTGTATGAAGATAAACGGAAAAAGTGGTCGAAAAACTCATCGCGTAAAAGTCAACGAGGGTCAAAACCCTAATCTTACGCATAAGGAGCCATCTACAATGTTATTTACGCATAGCTGTGAAGTTATGCGTAAGGAATGGTTACGCGTAAAAGTCAAAGGGTCAAAACCCTATTCTTACGCATAAGGAGCATCTACAGAGTTATTTACGCATAGCTGTGAAGTTATGCGTAAGGTTTTGTTACGCGTATGTTTTACGCATAAGCCTAGGATTACGCGTAAGAATGGGCTACGCATAAAACTAAGCTTACGCTTAAGATAGTTACGCATAAGACCCATTTTCTACGCATAAGGTTTTGACCAAGTCAGATTACGCATAAGCAGCTATGTTACGCATAAGCTAAAGAATCAAGATGAAGGAAAAAGTTAAGCGTAAACTGCCTTGACACCAAAAGTTATGCGTAAAAGTGACCACAACAAGATTCGACCCTTATACCATTTACCAATATACCATAAACATCATGACCTCAGTCCTTGTCAAGACCATCATCAGTCCATACACACTTACCACACATCAAGACTCTATGCAACTTAATTGAAACCACTGATCTCAGCTTTGTTTCTCTTTGTGTATGGTTCTTATAACACATAGATCTATAGAGATCTACACACAAAAGAAGTAACTTCATTGATCTTAAATGGTTGTTAATTATCCGAATGTTAGAAGCAAGATCAAAACCAATAAAGGTCTCATCCTTAACTTCTTGTTCGTTTAAAAGGAATTACTAAAAGGATTAAAAATCAAAACGTTAAAAGGTGAACGAATGACAATTGATCTCAGCCTTTCTTTGTCGTGGGCAACTTATGCCATAAATCTTAAAGATCTTTACACAAAAAGAACAATACTTCACGGATCTATGATTTTTGTTTTATATGTCCGAACACTAGAAGATCAAACAAAAACCATTTTGGTATTTCATTTGACTCTTAAGTTCGTTTAATCAACACATGGGTCAAAATCGTTAACATTAATTACCTTCAACCATTTTTGTTTGAGCCATCCCTGTGGCTTTGAAGACCGTCAATCCATCCCTGTGGCGTGGTCAAAACGTGTGGGTCTTCAATGATAAATGATTCTCATGAGCTGATGAAAATAGTTAGTATGTTACGATTTGCTTATGAGGCTAGTGGGTATGAGATTTGTTATGGCAGGAGAGAGGCGAAGATTTTAGAGGCGGATGTTTATTGAAACTGTGTTTAGGGTTTGGTATGTGTGAAGTGTTTAGGGTTATGTTTTATAACCGGTTTTGATTTTTACTGGATTAGATCGGGTTTTGCTTATTGGACTTGGGCTTTGCCTTAAGATTTAATCGTGGGCTTGTGTGCATTATCCGGTTTATTAATAGGGCTGATGTTATGGTTGTAAACTGGACAGCAGAATTATGCTTTCTATGCTCACAAGAAATTGGTATCCGAAAAGTTTGTGTTGCTACAAATTTTTGGACACAAATTTTTCGTCACATTGGTAAATTGATTGGTATGTTGGTATTATAAATTTTCACGGACGGATACATAATTCACGGCTTGAGTGTTAATTGAAAAAATGACTATGGATTTTTGTATGGTCATTCTCTATATGTGGTCATTACTATTAGCCGTTGAACCGCTGCATGTTCCCCATAATTCACAACTGCTTTACTTTGGTGCTCCAAAACTACTTCTTTACCCATTTTATTCACTACTACAAAGTCATTCTAATCACCAAACTTTCTGCCTCTGCTAAACTTTCTGGAAACTTGTTTTTGACCATTCTCCTTCAGACTTGCTTCATAAGCAGTAGAAATATGAGCAGTAGGAACATTTTCTTTAGCAGTACTTTCATCCGCTGCAATTTCGTCAAAAACTTTTGAAGATTCTATCCACTCGTCTGCATATTTTATCAAACTTTCTTTATGCATATTAATATCATGCAGTAAGATCTTTGTTATATACCTACTTCTCAACACATCCAGCTGAATTTGACGATTTCGGTCATTTTCTTTTAAAAGACCTGTTTCCCATTGTTTGTCTTGATCCTCATAAAGTTCCATATGAATCATTGTATATAATCCACAATTAACTTTATCTTTCCTAGTTCTCCATTTTAGTGGAAGTACTTCAGCCTTTGAATCCAGCAAAAGTTCAATTTTCGGAGGATTGTGATGAAGCAAATAGGATGTTAACAGACTTTTCTGTAAAAATAAGAAATTAATGAGAAAACACAAAAAATATAATGTTGTCTAAAATTACAATCATAATCAAAAAAATAAAGCAATTCTTACCACATAATCAAAAACATGCTTGTATTTATCATCATATGAAGCGTCTGACTTACTGTTGTCTAAAATTACAGCACGACCATTTGTAATGTTGAAAACTATTACATAATAGTGCTCATATGCAAGAATTGGAAAGAAGACCTATTAAAAGTGAAATTAACATTAAATAAACATGATTATTAGTAATAGAGTACATCAGTAAAAAAAAACTGATTAAAAAAATTAATGTCAATATTACCAGTTCAATTTTCTCCATTGACATAGCTTTTTTTTCATTTTGAAACTGATCTTCAACATAGCTTCGAAACATTTGAGAATGGCCTTTAATATCTCTTTCATATTCATCCAGATCTTTTGGCTATTAAAACAAAAATAAAGTGCAAACTTACAAAAAACATATTTGTGTATAATAGAAGAAAAATTAAACATAAGTAAATAAAATAATAAAAGTTTTGAAAATGTTAACTTACAATGATCACTGTTTTGAAGTAATGTCTAAAACTTTTTAAAGTATCCTTTCTTAATTTTTCTTCAAAATTTAGGATACTGACAAAGTTATCGATTACTTCACGTTCGATCTCTGTCTCAGAAGCAAGACACTTGATATGAATTCTTAAAAGACTATTTACTTTCCCATATCTGAAAATCTCCTCCCTGTATAGGAACATATAGAAATTATATTGTAGCATATAGGAATTAGATGTGAAAATTAAAAAATAAATTTTTTTATTTTTACAAGAATAGTTTAAAGAACTTACATAACATCTTTCTCTGTATCGGATAGAATCATTTTCGGGAATAGTTTTTCCACCTGTGATTTGAATTCTGGTATAGTCTCAACTCTTTTGTTCATATATGGAGATTCGAAAATGATGCATGATCTTGCTTTGGTTAAAGTGTCTTGAGGTGCTTCAGAAGATTGGTTGGATTTGTTTGAACGATTGTCAACAATGTAGTTGTCGGTTTCCTTGTTTAGACGTTCTTCTTCAGCCTTGGCCTGTTCTTCTTCGGCCCTCTTTATTTTCATTCTCTCTGCAGTCTCCAAAACATCATCATCTGTAACTCTTCCATTCTTATCATAACTATCGTATGCAGTATCTAACTGACATTTTCTCATGGTTTATTACACAAATACAATTGGACAAAGCAAATATTCAAGGATAAGCATAGTTTCAAAGTTCCCGTTTTATTTTCCCTCCCTACACTTAAACTGAACATTGTCCCCAATGTTCCCCGAAAGTATCAAAGTTATGATAATTGGAAGGTAATTAAAAACGAAAGAAACTAGTACTCCCCTGATTAGCTCGGTAGGATCCGTGTGTGAAGTAGTGGTTAAATCCTTTCCAAGAAGAATTTATGCGTGAAAAGCTCCTTCCAATCTTATGTAACTTCTTTTTGATAAATTAAACCTGCACACTTGAAGAAAACAAACGAAACCTTCGCGTAAAATCGGCGGTAATAATATATATAAGACTCGATTTAAACTAAGATATAATGCTTGTGGAATGGATGTTTACAGAATTTCTGGAAAATTAAGACCTGGAAAATTCCAAAAATTTATAAGTAGCTCAGAAAACGAGAAAAAAGTAATCTGTTGTTTTTACTCCTTCCTGACGCCGTCGGGTTGCGATCCTGACGCCGTCAGGTTATCCTGACAAAAACTGGTCTGCGATTTTCTGGAAAAAATTCTGGAAAATTTACATCTTTAGAATCTGGAAAAATTTCTGCAAAACATCCATTATGACTCGATACAAGCATTTGACTCGAACAAACAAACATATATATCTTTTAGTTAATTATTATTCTCATGTTTACATTTCTTTTGAAAACGTGTGTAATCCTCCCTACACTTATCCCTTATGTAAAGTACCTTTATATGCAATTAAGACGAGGTTAAAAACAAAATAAATCATTTTTACAAATTTAAACATGAGAATAAACAATCAATAAAAGATATATGACACTAACAAGCAAACAATTAAGCATGGGTTGCCTCCCACGAAGCGCTTTTATTTATTTAAGAGTCTTGTAGCTAGACTCGTAGTCGTGCTCCTACGTACCGATATAAGTAAGCATATCCTCAACAATGTCATAAGGATCAAACTTATCATTCAAGTTCCTTGTAGTACGTTCGGTTAAATATGCCTTTTCAAACTTCTCTCCATCGGGATCATAGATTGTTATCCTAATGTGCCACTCTCCATCACTGTCACTAGGCGGTCTATCCCAATCCCATTTGTGTTTAGATTTCTCAACTTTCCACTTATTCATGACAAGGTTGACGGGCAAGCTTCCTAGGAACTCGGTCATCTTCCTAAATACTAAGGCGTCCTCGAACGGGTTCACTTCCATGTCCCTAGCCATTTCTTTTTCTTGGAAAGTTGCTTTACTAGTGAAGGATTCATCTAGGTAAAAAGGTCTTTGGGGGCCTATGAGGTTCTTATCTATCCAAGGTCCATATCTAGAAGGCTCTCTATCCAACCTAATCTCATGTGGGATTTCCTCTTCTTTGTAGTACGTATGCTTTTTGACATCGTAAATTGACCTAGCACTCCCTTCTCCTACCACTATCTTGGACATCTTACAATCAATGATGGCACTAGCGGTAGCTAAGAATCCTCTTCCTACTAGTAATGGGCATGTCGGGTCCTTATTCATGTCTAGCACATGAAAGTCGGCCAAAAGAGTCAACTCTCCTACGTGTACTACCATGTCTTTTATTATTCCTACCGGACGTGCAACACTACCGTCCGCTAGACCTAAGATGATTTCCATTGGTTCTATTTTACCTAAGTTAAGGCTTCTATGGAGGGACAACGGAACAAGATTGATGCATGACCCTAAGTCGGCTAGAGCGTCGAGAGGTTTGGAAGTTCCAAGCCTACACGGAAGAGTAAATAGCCCAGGATCGTCTAACTTCTTAGGTAAATTATTTCGCACAAAAGCGGACCCATGTTTTCCAAGCTTAAGTTCTAACTCATATTTTTCTTTTAAAGCATTATAATAAGGTGCATGAGCTAAGACCTCAAGAATCGGTTTTTCTTGATGGAGTTCCTTGTACTCCTCCTCTAAACTAGGTTTGGATTCTTGGTTGACGGGTTTCTCAAGAGTAGGTTCTACCAATGGTGCAGGGCCTTGGTACCTCATTTTGGATGGCTTGGAACCCTTTTTGATAGCATTTACCGAGTGAACCGTTGGGTGTGAGGGGCATGGATGTGCATTCTCCCATGGTGAACAAGAACATGAAGTCGACAAAATCGAATTCACTTTTGGGTTTTTTATAGTATCACTTGGGAGTGCTCCAATTTCCCGTTCATTGAAGGCTTTTAAGAGGGCATCAAGCTTGTTTGTCATCTCGCTTTGTCTTTGCTTAAAATCGGCTTCAAGCTTAGTCAAGCGAGTCTCTTGAGATGACAGGAATCTAGATGCAATTGCCTCAAGATTAGTGGGATTCCTGGTGTTTAGAGAGTTGAACCTATTAGGTAGACTAGATGAGCTTTGGGGTGTGCTTGAGTTTTGGTTCCACTTAAGGTTAGGGTGATTTCTCCATGAGGGGTTGTAAGAGTTTCCTAAGTTGTTTTGTTCGGGCTTGAAAGTGTACCACTTCTCTCCCGCTCCGTTGGTACGCATGGAGGCGTAGTACACAAAAGCTTGTTCAGGGAGTCTTGTGCAATCACGAGTGTCATGGGGACCACTACATAACTCACAAGGTAGAGTGATTTTATTCACTTGACGTGAGGACTTAGGATTTTCGTAGGAGCTCATTAGAAATTTAACTTGATCTTCAAGTTCGATCATCCTACGGTCGGAAGGTTGTGAGTCAATGGGAGGCAAGGAGATTGCCTTAACGGTTTTGAGCAACTCACGGGGGTCATTCCATCTTTCATTGTCATAGAGAGCAAGGTCTTCTATTATTCCCCATGATTCTTCCGCGGTGAGATCACTAAGTTTTCCACCGGCCGATTGGTCAATGGATCGCTTGGTGGGGAAGTTGACATGATCATAAAAGAGTTGGACTTGGAGCCAAAGATCAATGCCGTGATGAGGGACTTTATGAAGTAAGTCCTTGAATCGAGTCCATGCTTCGTAGAGAGATTCACCTTGACGTTGTTGGAACATCAAGATGTCATTCCTAAGCTTAGTGGTTCTCCCCGGTGGGAAAAATTGAGCAAGGAAACGAGAGGTGAGATCATACCAACTTGAGATGGAGCCGACGGGAAGTCGCTCAAGCCAATTACTAGCTTGGTCCCGTAGAGAGAATTGGAAGAGACGCAGGCGCGTAGTCTCCCGAGTAGTAGCATCAAGGTCGATGGAATCGACAATTTTAAGAAAATCCCTTAGATGCTGATTTGGATCTTCGGAACGAAGTCCATGGAATGCACATCCGTTTTGCACCAACCGGATGGTGTCGGATCGCAGGGTCGTAGTTTGGGCTTGGTCGGGAAGCTCAATGGTGTTCCTATAGCCTAGGTGGCTTGGTCTTGAGTATTCACCAAGAGTACGGGCTCTTGGCGGGTCAATTGGTGGTGGGTTGATGAATGGTGGGTGGTTATCACCTTCCATGATGAAAAGTGATGGAATTACGAACAAAGGTCATGAAGAAGGGGGGAAAGACTACGAGAAAGCTAAAAAATGAGAAAATTTTACTTGATAGGAATCAAGCAAAGGAAACCTAAACGAGGTGGACTACTAACTAGCTATTCTATTCCCCGGCAGCGGCG
The DNA here is from genome assembly GCA_019973895.1 of Chrysanthemum seticuspe. Classification (NCBI taxonomy): domain Eukaryota; kingdom Viridiplantae; phylum Streptophyta; class Magnoliopsida; order Asterales; family Asteraceae; genus Chrysanthemum; species Chrysanthemum seticuspe. Next base: position 131,279,278 of record BPTQ01000007.1, read on the forward strand.
CCAAAAACTTGATAACGCTACACGCGTCGTTCGGGGTCAAAGGAACTTCCTTTTCGTCGAGCAAGTTTTTCAACACCCTAGGCAGTGAACCTAATCATTGTAGTGTAGTATTAGGGTAAGCCACGGGTATTGATATCGTTCTCTAGGGGAATAGGAATGCTAGTGAGAAGTTACTACGCTAAGGTTGGGGTTGAGGAAGATTATTTTTTATTTTTATTTATTTTTAAGAAAAGGAAAGGTACGAATCTCGGGGTTTGGATTTGGGGGTTGGTATTGCTACCGATTATTCTACTTATCTAATTATCTAATCTAAGGTGTATGTAGTCTATGTCTAATTATTGTGTGCTCGTATGATAGTTTAAAGATGTGTTTACTTAGGTTTTACTACTCCTTAATTATCTCCTATTGGTGGTTGAATTGTCATGTCCTTATTCTTAGTTGTGTTGTGTGTCTAAGGTTGTAGGGTATGCGTTTCTCCCTAACTCTTTGAACTTACCAAAGGGTCTCGTCTACAAAACCCACTAGGGATAATAAACTCTTACTCTAAGTCACTCTTTGGATGGTTTAGCTTACAACTACTCAAGGAGTTATATTCTAAGGTTCACAAAGATTTAATCAAGCATTAAGTACACAACGAATGACCTATCGCATTACTAGATCATTAATCAACTAAGATAAGAGACAACCAATCAATATTCAATAATTAAGTTTCATATTCCCTAAGCAAACACACAAATAAATTAGCCGGACATGGAGAACATGCAAGCATACACACAAATAATCAAAGACATAATTGTATTAATGAAGTAAAACACTTATCTTGGTGTAAGATAGGGTTTGGAACCCTAAAATACTATACAAGACACCCTTGGTTCGGTTTAGGTTTTTACTCCAAAAGACTACACACCAATACTGAAAAATTCGGATTCTATATATAATATTACATATGCGACGGCGTCACCTTATGTTTTGTGACGCCGTCGTGTCGCCGTCATTAGGGTTTCGTCTTGGCCACGTTAGACTTGCGACGGCATCACCTTATGCTTGTGACGCCGTCCTCTTCAGCTTCTGACGCCGTCTGGATTGCATCTAGGCCGTCTGAGTTGCGACGGCCTACTCTTTTACAACTTGACGTCGTCACTTGAAAATAGGAGTTTTGGCTTCTGTCCCGTCACAAAATCCTCCGACGGCGTCGCAGTTAAGCAGTGACGCCGTCACCTTATGTTTTCAGCAGCTTTGAGTGTCTCGATTCTGACTTTAGCCCTTTTCTTCGTATATTCGCGCCATTTCGTCCAAATAAGTGCCATTCCAGCATTTTGCCTTCAAGAGACCTAAAAAGTGAAAAGGAACGATATTAAGCAATAACGAATACAAAAGTGATCAAATAAGGGCTTAAACGACCCCTCAAAAAGGTACCTTTTAAAACCTTATCACCTCCTCTGTGCCGCCACCACCCCTAAGGACTCCAACAACAAGACAATCTCCTCCACGCTCTTCCGCTGACAAACCTCAAGATTCTGAGTTACCACCTCAGACAGAGAAAACCGGTGATCACTTCGAGTATACTGGTGGTGACGATAAGGAAGTCCCTGAGTCCCAACAACAACCCACCTCTCCCGCTTCAAAAAAGAAACCATCATCCTCATCAAGGCCAAAGAAAAAGAAGAAGACTCCTAAGGCTGATGTCGTCTCATGGCTAGACAAAGATGACACTAAGTATGACTGGTTCTCTACACTTGTTGATGCTACTCCCGCCCTAACTGATGATCAAGATATGGTAGAAGGTCGTACGTTGGAGCATGCTAAGTTACTGCAAGAAAAGTTCCGAGTGAAGAAGATGACGAAATCAGAGTTGAAACGAATCAAGAATGAAGCCTTTCAACTACTCAAAGACAGCTCGGAAAGTGCTATTGAAGTTGAATATCACCTTGAAAACATAGCACGAGCCATGTCTAACAACATTGATTGGCTCAACCCTGAAGTAAACATCGACTTCACCAGAAGAGACAAGGCTCCATACTACACCGATTGGTCTAAACCTCTACCAACGATTGGCCAACCAGATCAACCAAAGATTCCATTCCGCTACTTTTTCAACAATGACTTGGAATTTCTTCTACACGGTAGCGATGGCTCAAAGAAATACGCTACATCACTCACACTTCCGTTCCCGGCAGCCATATACTCCAACTGCATAGCCATCGAGGAAAAGGCTACTCAAATGTTTTCTAACAGCGTGGAATAGTATGACATTGATGCAATGTATGGGATTCACCATTGGCCGGAACGCCGACGAATCTACTACAAGAGCTGCCAGGTTCAAAAGTCTAAACATGAAGTGCACAGTGATAAAGGGATCGTTGCTGTCAAGCATGTAGCCCTTTCGTCTAAATGGGACTACAGTTTCCTCAAGAATATTGTGGTCAAAATACAAGATGAAAGGGACTATGAATTCTATGAAGCGGACTTTCAGAACTTGTCTCTCAACGACATTGAAGATCTGTATCTTGCCAAGGTACAAGGAAGAATGAGACAATTCTCGACTGAAATTCAACGTGAATACATCAAGTCCTTGCTCATCTTCATCAGAAGCATAGTGATCCAGGAACGTGTAGAAGATTTACAACTTGCTGTTGAATCGTATCAGACACGTGCCAACCTCACTATACCTCAACTAAAACTTCCTGACATCAACCATCTTCCACAATACACTCTCATCAGCAAACCATTTGCAGTAGTTTACCGTAGTGAACTACAACACAACTGCTTGATGGCGTGTAGAGATCTTCATAAGTTTGGGGATCACACACTGAAGAAAGTCAGGGATGGCTTGGCTTATAGATTGAAGGCGATACATGAAGGCATTGGGTCACCAAAGCACTGGAATTCTCAGGAAAGATGGGATGTTAAGAGGATCATCACTCGGATCGATGAAAGGTTGTACAGAAGGGACCAGTTCAGAACTCTGCAGAGCTTCGTAGGTGGTCGTCCCAGGATTACTCTCACAGGCTATCAACGCCCTGTTCGCATTCCTGGAAAGATTGATGGACTACCTGGTACCCCTTAAATTGTTTCAATTTCATATTAATTTGGATGTATGATTCTATAATGACTATGGCTTGTGCACACATAACAGTGTACAACCCGTTCTTGTAATGAAAGGACCCTGTGGTACGCTTCAGTGCCACAAACCTTATAAAAGGAGCGAAAGCTTCTTACTTTTGAGTAAAACTTAACAAAACTTTCATTTTTCAAAGTTTTGCTCAAAAGAACAAGTACTTCCCCTTACGTTTTCAAAACCTCAAAAGTTAGTATTACTTGTTGAGGAGGAGTATTTGCTAAAATCTTTGTTCAACAAAATGTTCTTCGTGATAATCTTCCCACAAAACTCGAAATGGTCATATTTAATATCAAAACGTTATCAAAAATAACATTTATATGCCATTTTTTAGGGGGAGAAAATTATTGTGATAAGAAATATGTTGATTTGCTATTTGAATCTTCGTGTGATAAGACTTAACCCATGAATTGACGAACTCTGAACTGTCATAAATCGAAAAGATTTGTCTTCCTAGACTTATCCGAGTAGATTGTACCTATTCGAGAAGCTCTTGATAGACATGAACTTTGACGGGTTTGACAACCTTTCGAGGATTGTTCACACCTTCAAGGTAGTTACTAGAGTTAGTTGTCACCTAAAAGTTGTTAATGTACCTCTTTAACTATGCAACGTAACCGTGTCTCGCGGGGGATTGTCTATCTTGAGTCTCGCACCATGCAGATTTCTGTCTAAACACTTAAGCACGTGTAGGGGGGGTGTATTTATGCAAATGATCAAACTCTTACAGTGGTACAAAATGTTTTTCAATCATAACCACTTTGAGAGATTTTCAAGAAAATGGTTTTATGGCAACATAGGTTAGTCATGGAGTTATAAGGTGACTAAGGTTAGGAATAAGCATCCTATGATCTGCCAGAGCCGGAGGGATCTACCCAAGGACATCACAAATAGTTAGTACTTAGAAGTCCTTAGGTATGATTATAAAAAGGACAAAATGAGAATTGGAGAAAGAAGGAGTTGAAGAATTAAAAAAAAGCAAAGAAAAGGGTGAAAATAAATAGCCCTCCAGATTATTCAACTTAGGGCAGACACTGGGTTCAATTCATATGCTACTGGTCGTCACTAGATGACACCGGTATTGAAGATAAAAGTCGTCATGGACCCAGTGACGCATGCACTAAACCTTCTTAGCCACTCAAGTTTCTCCCAACAGAAGCTTGTTTCATTCTCACAGGGAACCCTACGTAAACTATCGGATTTCTCTTAGAGACTGCTGGTATTGAAGAAGGAGACCCTCTCCCTAGTCTCCGCTCAGGAAAACCAAAGTGCACTATTGAGTCTAGAACCACGAGATTCATCAAAAGATCTCTTAGGTATATCGCTTGTCGTTCAACAATAAGAGCGCAAGTGATACTTTATCGTGTCCTTCACAGATCTTAGCAATCTGTCGAGAACATTTATGAGAGGTTCACACAATTTTGATCCTCAGTGATTGAATGGAAACTCCTGCCAGGGTCAACATCTAACAGTCCTGACAGCAGGTCACTTCGGTAACTCCTCGTGGATTACGCTTAGTGTGTCTCAAACGGTCTATAGTCGTGAGGTGATGCTTCGGTGTACCTCAGCGACTCATCTGAACTGTAGGTGTACTTCGGTACATCGTGTTATCTCACTTGTGGGACTCCAGTTCAGGAACGGCCTTTGTGAGAATTAGAGATGTGTTTTCACACTATGCTGTTAACACCCTCGAAATTCAAACTTGTAAGTGCCGGAATCCGCTTATTACTAACAGTGTGTATGTTTTCTTCTTATGGAAGCTCTGGAGCGGAATAATCGTGCAGATTCTTCACATGCTCATACCAACATCATCACTAATGCAAGTTCTCTCAAAAGGCAACGCAAAAGTCAGAATGATTCTTCGTCAAATCAAAGAATCTACAAAGTTTAAAGACTAAGAGAACTTCATCGGTACTGTAATCCAATGTTAAAGAGCGTGTGAGCGTGTTGAAGAAAGACGTGGAGACACTGGAGCATCGAAGCAGACCTGATGCAGACAACAATAACATACTATCACTACCATCACAAAGAACAAAGAACTAAAGAACAAAGAAATCAAAAGACGTCAAAGCAGAATACTTCAAAAGTTACAAGATCCCTACACTAGGGAGATTGTTCGAATCAAGACACTTCTTCTCACAAGAAAGAAATATGTCATAAGACGTCAAAGCTACTATTACATCAGCACCTACATCGTTTAACACTCTATCATTCATCAATAACACTTAGGGGGAGATTGTTGGAATCACTCCTAAACTATATTTCAAGTGTTAGTAATTCATATGTAATAGTTAGCTTAATATGGCTTTTATGTTAGTAATCAAGGCTAGGCTTATGTAGAAAGCCCATAAGCCTAGGCCAAGCCCAATAAGTAAAAGGATGGGAACTTGGAGTGTTGCCCTAGTTTCATCCTATAAATACCTCTTGTAAACCTTCTATTGAAGGTTGGTTGTTCATTTTATCATTCACCTTACGCATAACTCTTCCTTATTATCATACGCGTGTGTTTGGTTTATTGTTCATCCGATCTCTTCTTATCTATTTCTTATATTGATGCTTGTGTTACTAATATGGGAACCTAACACCACCATTAGACCCTATGCAAGCATGAAAGGAATGATAATAATATTTTCTATATTTTTTTTCTTTTGGGTCTTTCTAAAGAACAAACCCTTGTTCTTATTTTTATAATTGTATGTGGCATATATACTACATTTTGATAATTTATTACAAGGATTTGTTTATGTACCATGGCCTTCTATCTTGTTTCTCATCTTCTACGAGATTATATTACATGTTATCACTAACATTTTTTTTGTAGGTATTATTTTGATTCTTTCTCACTTGACGCCCTATTCTAGGGGAGCTACCGTTAAGGGGGAGTTAGTGCTTTGTGGATCCATTTTTTGCCCCCACTTGTTTCTTTACTCGAGTTACTTTTTGTTTCGACAAAAAGGGGGAGAAAAGAGTAAAACTCACATATACACTTTCAAAACATACATCTAATTTTAAGCTTTACTCTCCATAACTTTATGTTTTGTCATCAACAAAAAGGAGGAGATTGTTAATACAAATAAACTATAAAAATGTTTGTTTATATTTAGCGATCTCGTTATGTTTTGTTGATAACAAATATAAAGTTATCTTAAATAAAATTATAAGAATACATGTTGTTTTGCAAAGTATATACATTTGGCCATTTACATAAAATGTTGTAATAATATATTGTAATGTAATATGTAATAGGTTGGGTAATATTCAAGACCCATGACGCATACCCATGGAGCTAATCCATAACCTATGACCCATTGCATGACATCATGCATGAAATCATGTTGGGTATTACCCAAGACCCATGACCCATTGTCTAGATACATTGTATCTTGTTGGGTACCCATAACCTAAAGTCCATGACCCATGGCTCATAACCCATAACCCATAACCCGGTTTGCAACCCAAAATACAGACTAATCTGACCCAGATAACCGGATCCCTGGAATTGCACTGGTCGGATCCCTTGGGTGAGGGATCCGTCGAAACTGTGGGACAGAAGGCTTTTTTTCCTATAAATAGTGAGTCATTTCTTCATTATTTCCTACCCTTCTTCTTATAACTCTCTCATATATTATCTCACTCTCCTAACCTCTGATCATTTGATCATTCTAGTAGTTCTTCTATATTTTGTTGTGATTCTCATTTAGGTCCTTCACAAAGGCGAGATCACGCTATTCTACAAGTCATCCAAGCAAATGGTCCTTGATTGACTTGTCCATCCACAAGATTTCTGTAGCATATCTTGTAATTCATATTTCACATATTTGTTGTGTAATAGTTGTGTAAATGTTTAGTTCTACCTCGTGGAAGAACTCGGTATTTAGCTTTGTATCGGAAAAAGTGTAAGCGACGTTGTGAGGCTTCTCCGCCAAGTTGAAAGAGCTTGTTGACATAGTGCTTGAACTCTCGAGTGGGGTACTCGGGGAGTGGAGTAGGGCAAGGAAGGTGTCCTTATAGCCGAACCACTATAAATCACTTGTGTCGCTATTTTCTATCCTTTACTTTACTTTCATTCTTTACTTACTTTATTTATTGCTTCACACTATTTATCCATCCATACGAATTCACATAAGATCAAATCTAATCTTTGGAACTTAAATTAAAATCGGTAAAACTATTTAACCCCTCCCCCTTCTAGTTCTCCACAATATTCTTCATCGTCTTCCTCGGGATCTTTTTTAGGATTATCCAAGTCCATCCCGAAGTCTTCCTCGTTATCAGAATTTAAGGCATCAGTGAAATCAAAATCGTGTTTGGGAGAGTGTGGTGCAAGCTCAGGTAGAGGTGGTGCAAGCTCAGGAACCTCTAGAAAATGAACTGGTACAACTAGCAACTGATCGGGTACAGTGACAACATGATCAGGAGAAGCGGGTACAGACATGATGTCTACAAGAAGATATGTTAGTGCAAATATTACGATATTTAATCTATACACTCTCATTTTTTTTGTTGATGAAAAACATGTAACTTGTAATACATAACGTAAAATGTATAAGTTACTTGTAATTAGATTTTGTCTCAACCTACTCTCAACACCTCTCGACGACTCAAGTCCTCGTATGCTACAACATAGCTTCATACATGTTCTTTATGTTGCGTTATGATCAAACCTCCAACAAACCATTAAACATGTTTAGTTAAATAGTTTATGTATAACAACTAGTGTTTACATATTGGGTAAATATATACATAACTAGTATGTATTATAATGGGTAATATAAATGGGTAGAAACTTAAGTATTTGACTCAATGACCAAATACATTGAATGTAGTTGGGTAAAACCCAAAGTCCATGACCCATACCCATGGAGCATAACCCATAACCCATTTCATGACATCATGCATAAGTCATATATGGATAATATCCATGGCCCATGGTTTTAATCCATGAACCATGGACTAGATGCATTGCATCTTGTGGATATATTGAATCTACTTGATACCCATGACCCATGACCCAAAACCCATGGGCAAAAGGGAGCGTCCAACGGATCCCTCAAATTACCCATGGATCCCTTGGATTTACAAGGGCCAGCTCCCTCCAGAAGGGATCCTTGGGTCAGAAACTTAGTTTGGTCTTTTTGCCTATAAATAGCAAGCCACTTCTTACCATTTCTTCACACCTTCACACATAGTTTCTCTCCACCATTTCTAGGATATTTAGATCATTAGGAAACATGTAAACCACCCTCATCTCATATGATTGATAACGCTACACGCGTCGTTCGGGGTCAAAGGAACTTCCTTTTTGTCGAGCAAGTTTTTCAACAACCTAGGCAGTGAACCTAATCGTTGTAGTGTAGTATTAGGGTAAGCCACGAGTATTGATATCGTTCTCTAGGGGAATAGGAATGCTAGTAAGAAGTTACTACGCTAAGGTTGGGGTTGAGGAAGATTATTTTTTATCTTTTTATATTTTTTAAAGAAAGAAAAAGGTACGAATCTCGGGATTTTGATTTGGGGGGTTGGTATTGCTACCGATTACTCTACTTATCTAATTATCTAATCTAAGGTGTATGTAGTCTATGTCTAATTATTGTGTGCTCGTATGATAGTTTAAAGATGTGTTTACTTAGGTTTTACTACTCCTTAACTATCTCCTATTGGTGGTTGAATTGTCACGTCCTTATTCTTAGTTGCGTTGTGTGTCTAAGGTTGTAGGGTATGCGTTTCTCCCTAACTCTTTGAACTAACCAAAGGGTCTCGTCTACAAAACCCACTAGGGATAATAAACTCTTACTCTAAGGCACTCTTTGGATGGTTTAGCTTACAACTACTCAAGGAGTTATATTCTAAGGTTCACAAAGATTTAATCAAGCATTAAGTACACAACGAATGACCTATCGCATTACTAGATCATTAATCAACTAAGATAAGAGACAACCAATCAATATTCAATAATTAAGTTTCATACTCCCTAAGCAAACACACAAGTAAATTAGCCGGACATGGAGAACATGCAAGCATACACACAAATAATCAAAGACATAATTTTATTAATGAAGTAAAACACTTATCTTGATGTAAGATAGGGTTTGGAACCCTAAAATACTGTACAAGACAGCCTTGGTTCGGTTTAGGTTTTTACTCCAAAAGACTACACACAAATACTGAAAAATTCGGATTCTATATATAAGATTACATCTGCGACAGCGTCACCTTATATTTTGTGACGCCGTCGTGTCGCCGTCATTAGGGTTTCGTCTTGGCCACGTTAGACTTGCGACGGCATCACCTTATGCTTGTGACGCCGTCCTCTTCAGCTTCTGACGCCGTCTGGATTGCATCTAGGCCGTCTGAGTTGCGACGGCCTACTCTTTTATAACTTGACGTCGTCACTTGAAAATAGGAGTTTTGGCTTCTGTCCCGTCACAAAATCCTCCGACGGCGTCGCGGTTAAGCTGTGACGCCGTCACCTTATGTTTTCAGTAGCTTTGAGTGTCTCGATTCTGACTTTGGCCATTTTCTTCGTATATTCGCGCCTTTTCGTCCAAATAAGTGCCATTAAAGCAATTTGCCTTTAAGAGACCTAAAAAGGGAAAAGGAACGATATTAAGCTATAACGGATACAAAAGTGATCAAATAAGGGCTTAAACGACCCCTCAAAAAGGTACCTTTTAAAACTTTATCAAATATCCCTACACTTGGTATTTGCTTGTCCTCAAGCAAATGTGCTTTTAGCCAATTAATTTATAAGTTAGGGGTCATGAAGCATTGGTTTAAAATAGTCCACAACACATATAAGCCCCGCAAAAGTCATAACAAGCACGGAAATTACATACTAGCACCTCACATGGGGTGTTTGGATACTCACATCTCTCTCGGGTGTATATGGAATATAACAAATTGGAAATGGAAGATAAACACTCATTAACCGGTCCTAGTACATAGATTACCATAGGCTTGAGAATAGATCAAACCTCCATAGCTTTGGCGTAAACACCTAAGAAAGACTATCAAAGAGGTCTTTAAAGGGTTGTAATGTTAGGCTTACGGTAGGGAAACAAAGGGTTTGGTGGGATAGGCTATTTAGTGGTGGCAAGTCAAAAATCTTATTGTTACAAGCATACGAAGAATGGCGTTGCTAAGCCAAGACTGGACACTCTAGACTCTAGCTAACTGAAATAAACAAACATAAATTTAAAGGATAGATGTAGGATGGTAGCCCGTATGTTTTTTTTTTTTTTTTTTTTTTTTTTACACTTTTACTCTACCATCCTCTACGGTAACATCAAAATGATAGGGATTTATAGGCACATCCCTACACTTGAGTTTTTATTACTCTAACACTAATTTGACCCGAATTGAAAAGATCAAAACACTTGGGGTACATTATTATGCAAACAAAGGGAATTTGAATTTAACGTTCCCTTCCCGTCATTTCATAAACTTTAACTTTTCCCATGAATCCCAATCGTCCCAAAACTATATACAAAGGATATGACTCGACTTAGCAACTCATGCAAACAACCAGATAATTGAACTAAGGGTTTAGGGTGATAACAATAATGCACTAAAAGTGAGTGCATACATGGTAGGCTAAGGCGATTTGGGTGTATATTTGGGGGTGGGGTGTAAACAATGCTCTTCATTGATATTCCGAAAAAACCGAAACATAACGAGAACCGCGAAAAGGATAGGCTCTGAGGGGTTAACTAGGGGTATCGTGTACTAAAGATGAGTACAACGCAAAGGGTGTGGGGGAATTACTCAACCGAGGTGTAAGAAGTAATTATATTACGGGTATCAAACAAGGGTTATCCTAATGCCTCTTATCATTTAGTTATTCCTAACTACACAAGCGTAGTCTTACTAGCGATCTCGGGATGCATCACAAAAAAAGTTCTAGAATCTAATATACTACCGGTTCACACACTAAGCATTAAAGATGAATGCTTTAATTCCTACTAATCTAAGGGCGATCCTCACATTTTGGGTGGAATTTAGGTGGTAAAGGGTTTTTGTGCTAGTCATGCAACTTCCTATCCGTGAGACGCTTTTGTTAAGACTAATGGCCCACTCCTATATGTCATGAAAAATTTTAAATTTGGTGCCAAAATTACCCTAACCGACATTTTCTTATGGTTTATTACACAAATACAATTGGACAAAGCAAATATTCAAGGATAAGCATAATTTCAAAGTTCCTGTTTTATTTTCCCTCCCTACACTTAAACTGAACATTGTCCCCAATGTTCCCCGAAAGTATCAAAGTTATGATAATGGAAGGTAATTAAAAATGAAAGAAACTAGTTCTCCCCTGATTAGCTCGGTAGGATCCGTGTGTGAAGTAGTGGTTAAATCCTTTCCAAGAAGAATTTATGCGTGAAAAGCTCCTTCCAATCTTATGTAACTTCTTCTTGATAAATTAAACCTGCACACTTGAAGAAAACAAACAAAACCTTCGCATAAAATCGGCGGTAATAATATATATAAGACTCGATTTCAACTAGGATATAATGCTTGTGGAATAGATGTTTACAGAATTTCTGGAAAATTAAGACCTGGAAAATTCCAAAAATTTATAAGTAGCTCAGAAAACGAGAAAAAATTAATCTGTTGTTTTTACTCCTTCCTGACGCCGTCAGGTTGCGATCCTGACGCCGTCAGGTTATCCTAACAAAAACTGGTCTGCGATTTTCTGGAAAAAATTCTGGAAAATTTACATCTTTAGAATCTGGAAACATTTCTGCAAAACATCCATTATGATTCGATACAAGCATTTGACTCGAACTAACACACAAATATATCTTTTAATGAATTGTTATTCTCATGTTTACGTTTCTTTTGAAAATGTGTGTAATCCTCCCTACACTTATCCCTTATGTAAAATACCTTTATATGTAATTAAGACGAGGTTAAAGACAAAATAAAGCATTTTCACAAATTTAAACATGAGAATAAACAATTAACAAAATATATATGACACTATCAATCAAACAATTAAGCATGGGTTGCCTCCCACGAAGCGCTTTTCTTTATTTAAGAGTCTTGTAGCTAGACTCGTAGTCGTGCTCCTACGTAACTTCATTACCGCCACCTTGACGGTCTCTAATGGGGGATTCCATGTTGTAGAAGTGCCCTATGATGCACCTCTCTAAGAGTTCGTCCTCTCCCCACTCGGTCCTATATTTTGGTCCTAAGTTCAAGCAATCCTTATAGAATCCGAAAATCTTAGCCATAACATAATCTACTCCTTTTTCCCTATCCTCATCATTCCTATAATAGACCGAAATTTTAAGTTCCTTTTCATCATTAGAGAGTGATGAAACCTTCTCAATCTTAAACGGCATTTGGTAAGCTATGTCATCGGTCTCATCCTTGAATCGCACTACTCCTAACGAGGGATCATAGGTCATCTCGGTGCTTTCTATGAAAGGTTTTCCTAGAATAACGTGGGACAAGCTAGGGTCTATGGCCGTGCTAATATCATCCACAATTATGAAGTCCGTAGAAAACGTGAAACTACCTACATAAACGGGCAATCCCTTAACTCTACCAAGAAAATTACACTTAACCCTAGGATTATCGGAGTCTTGCCTAGTTGGAATAGGCTTCTTCATTACCCAATTGTAGTAGGTGCTAGTCATTATGTTGATTGGGGATTTGCGATCATTGTAGGCCTTTGCCACAAAAAGGTGTCCTATGCAACATCGTATGTTAAGATTCCAAGGGCTCCCAAACTTAATTCTAGGGCTTTTCCTAACATACATGTGACGGAGGTCACGCACTAAGTGAGGGTGGCGAGATAGTTCTTCTTCCGTAGGAAACTTATTGAAATAGTCATTGTCTACTTCATCTACTTCCTCGATTGTTTCATTATTCTCAAGTGTATGGTCCTCTTCGTCATTTGTTCCATTAGGTTTCACTAAGGCGATGGTATTGACGAATTGAACGTGCTTAGCTAGCTTACTTGGGGTCCTTAATCTCTACACCGGAAGGCTCGGGAGTTGAGATAGCACTAACCTTCCTATCACTATTGGTTATGGCTTTCAAAAGGTTGTCTATCTTCCTATCCATTTCGGCTTGTTGTTGGTTAAAGCGGTTCGAGAGCTTAGCTATTTGGGATTCTTGGGATGCAACTAGGTTCTGCAACATCCCTTCGATGTTTTGTTGGTTAGGACCGTTAGGTGGGGGCCATGAAAAATCATTGGAAGTGAATTCTTTGGTTTGTCCCTAGTAGAAGTCAGGCTTGCCTTTCCACGCCTCTCGGGTTTCATTGAAATTCCTAGGTCCGGGTATTGTAGGGAATCTTCCTCCCGTTCCATTAATACGCGAGGATGCGTAGTCAACAGAGGCATGTTCGGGGGATCGGGTGCTAGTGCGCGTGTTATGAGGATCACAAAATGACTCACACGAGGAAGAAACTTTGTTCACATGGTGTGAAGACTTAGTATTTTCGTAGGAACTCATTAGGAATTTTACTTGATCTTCAAGTTCGATCATCCTACGGTCGGAAGATTGTGAGTCAATGGGAGGCAAGGAGATTGCCTTAATGGTTTTGGGCAACTCACGGGGGTCATTCCAACTTTCGTTGTCATAGAGAGCAAGGTCCTCTATCATTCCCCATGATTCTTCCGCGGTGAGATCACTAAGTTTTCCACCGGCCACTTGGTCAATGGATCGCTTGGTAGGGAAGTTGACATGATCATAAAATATTTGGACTTGGAGCCAAAGATCAATACCGTGATGAGGGACTTTATGAAGTAAGTCCTTGAATCGAGTCCATGCTTTGTAGAGAGATTCACCTTGACGTTGTTGGAACATCAAGATGTCATTCCTAAGCTTAGTGGTTCTCCCCGGTGGGAAAAATTGAGCAAGGAAACGAGAGGTGAGATCATCCCAACTTGAGATGGAGCCGACGGGAAGTCGCTCAAGCCAATTACTAGCTTGGTCCCGTAGAGAGAATTGGAAGAGACGCATGCGCATAGTCTCCCGAGTAGTAGCATCAAGGTCGATGGAATCGACAATTTTAAGGAAATCCCTTAGATGCTGATTTGGATCTTCGGAACGAAGTCCATGGAATGCACATCCGTTTTGCACCAACTGGATGGTGTTGGATCGCAGGGCCGTAGTTTGGGCTTGGTCGAGAAGCTCAATGGTGTTCCTATAGCCTAGGTGGCTTGGTCTTGAGTATTCACCAAGAGTACGGGCTCTTGGCGGGTCAATTGGTGGTGGGTTGATGAATGGTGGGTGGTTATGACCTTCCATGATGAAAAGTGATGGAATTACGAACAAAGGTCACGAAGAAGGGGGATAGACTATAAGAAAGCTAAAAAATAAGAAAAATTTACTTGATAGGAATCAAGTAAAGGAAACCTAAACGAGGTGGACTACTAACTAGCTATTCTATTCCCCGGCAGCGGCGCCAAAAACTTGATAACGCTACACGCGTCGTTCAGGGTCAAAGGAACTTCCTTTTCGTCGAGCAAGTTTTTCAACACCCTAGGCATTGAACCTAATCGTTGTAGTGTAGTATTAGGGTAAGCCACGGGTATTGATATCGTTCTCTAGGGGAATAGGAATGCTAGTAAGAAGTTACTACGCTAAGGTTAGGGTTGAGGAAGATTATTTTTTATCTTTTTATATTTTTTAAGGAAAGGAAAGGTATGAATCTTGGGGTTTGGATTTGGGGGGTTGGTATTGCTACTGATTACTCTACTTATCTAATTATCTAATCTAAGGTGTATGTTGTCTATGTCTAATTATTGTGTGCTCGTATGATAGTTTAAAGATGTGTTTACTTAGGTTTTACTACTCCTTAATTATCTCCTATTGGTGGTTGAATTGTCACGTCCTTATTCTTAGTTGCGTTGTGTGTCTAAGGTTGTAGGGTATGCGTTTCTCCCTAACTCTTTGAACTTACCAAAGGGTCTCGTCTACAAAACCCGCAATACTCTAAGGCACTCTTTGGATGGTTTAGCTTACAACTACTCAAGGAGTTATATTCTAAGGTTCACAAAGATTTAATCAAGCATTAAGTACACAACGAATGACCTATCGCATTACTAGATCATTAATCAACTAAGATAAGAGACAACCAATCAATATTCAATAATTAAGTTTCATACTCCCTAAGCAAACACACAAGTAAATTAGCCGGACATGGAGAACATGCAAGCATACACACAAATAATCAAAGACATAATTGTATTAATGAAGTAAAACACTTATCTTGATGTAAGATAGGGTTTGGAACCCTAAAATACTGTACAAGACAGCCTTGGTTCGGTTTAGGTTTTTACTCCAAAATACTACACACAAATACTGAAAAATTTGGATTCTATATATAAGATTACATTTGCGACGGCGTCACCTTATGTTTTGTGACGCCGTCGTGTCGCAGTCATTAGGGTTTTGCCTTGGCCACATTAGACTTGCGACGGCGTCACCTTATGCTTGTGACGCCGTCCTCTTCAACTTCTGACGCCGTCTGGATTGCATCTAGGCCGTCTGAGTTGCGACAGCCTACTCTTTTATAACTTGACGTCGTCACTTGAAAATAGGAGTTTTGGCTTCTGTCCCGTCACAAAATCCTCCGACGGCGTCGCGGTTAAGCTGTGACGCTGTCACCTTATGTTTTCAGCAGCTTTGAGTGTCTCGATTCTGACTTTGGCCATTTTCTTTGTATATTCGCGCCTTTTCGTCCAAATAAGTGCCATTACAGCAATTTGCCTTCAAGAGACCTAAAAAGTGAAAATGAACGATATTAAGCAATAACGGATACAAAAGTGATCAAATAAGGTCTTAAACGACCCCTCAAAAAGGTACCTTTTAAAACCTTATCAATGATCATAATGCTTCCAGCTTTCATTTGTTGTAAGCATACTCCCGAAGTGATTCTCCAAAGCAAGCTTAGAGATCTTGCACCCTTACCTACTGAAGTGATCACCCATCACAAGCATACAAGCACATGAAGATCTTCTACAACAAGCTTGGGAAACTTGTCATCCTCATTCATAGAAGAATAACTACATCATGCTTTGTGTTCTTGATGTTTAGTTTAGGATTTCATATCCATTAGACACATTGTCTTGGATATTGTCTAGTATCATATTCTTGTATCTATGACTAGACTAGATGGTTTATGTGTTTGTGCCATAAAATACAAGGTTTGTTATGTTGGGCCACAAAACATAATTGGTATCATAGATGTGTCATGTATCTATGACTAGATTAGATGGTTTATGTGTTTGTGCCATAAAACACAAGGTTTGTTATGTTGGGCCATAAAACATAATGGGTATCATAGATGTGTCGTGTATCTATGACTAGACTAGATGGTTTATGTGTTTGTGCCATAAAACACAAGGTTTGTTATGTTGGGCCACAAAACATAACGGGTGTCATAGATGTGTCGTGTTGGTCGGGTAGTGGTTCCTCCTTTGTAATGGAACCCGGTATCTAGCCTTGTACCGGATAAAGTATAGGCGACGTTGCGATAGGTTTGGTTCTACCTCGTGGAAGAACTCGGTGTTTAGCTTAGTACCGGAAAAAGTGTAAGCGACGTTGTGTAAGGTTTTCTCCGCCGAGAATGGAGTTTGTTGATCTAGTGAAGCAACTCTCGAGTAGGTGACTCGGGGAGTAGAGTAGGGCAAGGAAGGTGTCCTTGTAGCCGAACCACTATAAATCCTCGTGTTGGTTTGTCTATCCTTTTACTTATCGCTTTACTTTTATTCTTGCATTACATTGTTTATTTTCTATGTGGTTGATGTCTATGTTTGTGATGCATACTTGGTCTTTCATATAGTCATAAACTATATTTAACACTTTACATATTATGACATGCTTGATCAAGAAAAACCAACCGGACTAATAATGGTGAAACTTGATTTATAATGAACCATTAATCTTGCGGAATCTTATGTGATATTTGTTAGGAATTGGAAATTCCATGTTAAAGTGTCGGTCACCCCAATTATGGTCTAGCATTAGTTTGCTCGTAGACATGTCGTTTGTTACGTTATTTAGTAGTTTATTAGTTAGTTTGTAGCGTAGAATAATTTAGTGTAACACCGTGGAGGAAGGACGGGTCTTTACCCACTGTATGCCTGATCCACAGTCCGATAGGAAGACGTAGTATTTGTAACTACAAATACCCCTTCCATCCTTGGAAGGGGTGGTGCTTCTCAATCTAACCTTTCATTTTTTGTTAAGCAAGTCTCTAACTAGAACACCCTCTCATCTCTTTCTCTCTCTAAATGGCTAACATGTATTTCCATCATCTAAGACCACCCGAATCATCAACACAATAATATTTACGATCCTACAAATGGTATCAGAGCCAGCGTTATTGTGTTGTGTTGATTTATGGTGGTTTTTTTTGTACCTTGTTGAAGACTGTTTTTTGTATTGTTTTTTATCCGGAAAATTTTGTTTTTCCTATTATGTTGGTAAACAGTTTTTTGTAACAGGTTTTATGTGTCCTTGGTCAAAAAGGTATCTTGCTTTTTCAAATTTGAAATATCAGTTTTGTGTGTCCAACCAGTTTCTCACATCTCTCACATATCAAGACGTTTTTTGTTTGGTACAAATTCTGTCAACATGGTCATATGGGTCAAAATGGGTAATAAGTATGTCCTTTTAAGTTTTTTTCTGGGTTTTGCAACTTGGTCGGAAAAATTGGTCATTATGTTTCTTCATAGCGACTTGGACTATGAGAAATGCCCTATCCCTGTTTTCAGGATAGTACTTTTTGTCCTTCATTTTTGGTAGCGACTTGTTATTTAACAAGTTAGCAATTTGTGATGAAGCTAGCAACTTGTCTTTATAAGTTACCGATTTGTTATGTAGCGACTTGTCTTGACTGTAGCGACTTGAATGAGATGAAGAATAAGAAAGCACTTATGCATAAACTTAAAGTTGACCACGACCACAATATCAAATACTAAAACAATAACTCAAGACCTCTGGTACTGTCCCATCATCAGTCGAAGAACAATCATTAACTGAAAAAATAATATAACGCGACTCAAGGTGTATATCACAACATAACCAAACAGCCAAATCCAACTCCCACATCCAATCAAAACTAACCTAACTCTCCTCCTTCTCCTCTAGCACTTTCATGACTCAAAAAGAAAAATATAGATCTCAGATTTCAATCGTGTTTGTTAATGAAATATATAGACAACGAGGGTATTTAACACGAATACTCTATCATCATCGATCTAATGTACTTGAAGACCCAGCTTCATTTAATATTCGAATTAAAAAGAATAGAGTATTAACAATTTCGTTAGTCTCTATTTCTTTGGTTTGTTTAATGACTCAATACAACAAACGAAACCTACCTTAGACCACTTAATGATTTTGAAGCTTTAAAAACTACTTGATTCGGATTAAGATGAGATTGAAGACATCTTGGTACGGTTATGAGCTCGTGATTGTGTAGTCTGCTGTGGTAGGTATTAGGATGGATCATAAGATGATTTAGATGAGATTTTGATTTGGTTGAGTTTGGAGTGTTAGGTGAGAGGATATGAGAGAGGCGGATGATAAACATATATATGTTTAGGGTTAAAATGAAATGACCTAAATATTAGGGGAAAACGTTTTTATAAACCGGATGAAATTGTGAGTATGGATCGGGCATTTCATACGTGGATTTGGTTTTGAATTTGCTTTTGATTATGGGCCTTGTGTTAATTTCGTTTGATGGGCTCTCGAGTATCTTGGGCTGAACAGATACTAGTATATTGCAT
Source organism: Chrysanthemum seticuspe (assembly GCA_019973895.1). Classification (NCBI taxonomy): domain Eukaryota; kingdom Viridiplantae; phylum Streptophyta; class Magnoliopsida; order Asterales; family Asteraceae; genus Chrysanthemum; species Chrysanthemum seticuspe. Next base: position 131,298,154 of record BPTQ01000007.1, read on the forward strand.
TGATTAATGAGTGGTATTTGTCATCCGAATTTTTTTGATATAAAAATGTTGGATACAAATTTTTGCTATAAGGTAATGAGTTGGTATAATTGGTATGCTAACTTTCATGGAGGATCCACTAATTCACGGCATAAACTAATATTTGTAAAACATGGGTTCGAGATTCTTGACCTGGTGGTATTAATTTGGTATTGAGTTGACTGTTCAAAAATCTCTATTTGGATGATTGGATTGTTTTTCATAGACCGGGCGTTGATTTTTTACAAGTAACCAAATTTGGTTAGTACACATGATTGGGTCAGATGGGCTTCTCGAGAATTGACTTATGTGAGATTTGATGATAATGAGATATGAGACATGCAATTTGATGATATGATTTGAGAATTGATGAGAGTTTGATAATGAGACTTGCTGTGATATGTGATTGGATGATGAGATTTGTGGTGATATGCGGTTGGTACTTTGGTGTATGCATTTTCACGGAAAATATAATGTCTCGACTTTAATTGATATTGGTAAATGTTGACTACAAGGTTGTTGAGACGGTATCTATTATTTGAATTTGAAGTGAAGTTTTTCAGGCGCGTTTACTTATTTCGTCTTCTTTCTTTCTACCCTTCCGCGAAGATGACTTGTTTGGGCGTTTATAGAGGGTGATAAAGACTTGGCTATTTAATTACGGTTGTGATTCTTTCTCGCTTAACCCACAACGTAACTATCACTTCGGTGTCTCACTCAGTTGAGAATGTCAAGAGGTTTTGTACATTGGGTACACCGTTTCTTCTTCACAAAGATTAGTACAAGTTTAAGTAACAAATCTGAGGAATTTTACTTCATGATCAAGTTTGGTATATCGGGTTTACTTCACCAGGAGGTCACAACATTTGCCGACAGAATGTGTGAATGATGTGTTTACCAAAGTGTTTATTGGATGGTTGATGATATTGTTGATGATAGATAATGAACCGCTGAAGAACCGCTGCATGTTCCTCGAAAAACGATATTCACCGAAACCAATGTTGTCATAAAACATTCAAGCTGACATTGTTTACGGTTTTGTCTTGATTTTGTAAAATCCCGCGAAATAAACTATTTCTCGGTTTAAATCATAGACTTGTAAAATCCCGTGACAATGAAAAGATCCTGGTAATAGTAAAGTGCATTTCCGGATCTATCTTACGGTTTGTTCTTGGTTTTGTAAAATCCCGCGAAAGAAACTATTTCTCGGTTTAAACTATAGAATTGCAAAATCCCATGTTGATGGCATCATCCTGGAGAACGAGAAAGTGTAATTTTGGATCTTATATGATGCTGGTGCTACGGTTTCTTCTTCGAAGAAGGGATAAAAGGGTGTACTTCATGAATTGGATGTGTGTTTGAATTTTCGTCATGGCAGTTTGGTTATTACATGGTTTTACGGGGTTATGTGCGTCTAACCATGGTCAGGATGAAAACCATTATCACAGTTCACTTAAAACATCAAAGGAGGCTAGATTTGAGCTTTTAACCAAAAAATGTGACAACAGGGTTAATTCATTATTATTTATTTGAGGTTGAAGTGAAATATCATAGGAGAGTGTACTTAGTATCTGAAGGTATCGGGGATGGTTGGATGAAGATTCTTCATGATCCTTGTTTGAGCTTATTATCAAAAACGAAGACTTGGAAATCTAGTTAGTGTTGGGTAATTTTTCCTTTTCTTTTACCACATGGGGGAATTGGGCTCTTACCACCACAAAATAACTATCACTTTAAGAAGTTACGTTGTAGTGCTCAGTGTCACATTCAATTGTAGATTTTCAAGAGGTGATGTATGTCTTATACTTGATGGTTGGTTGGATGAAGAGTATAGAGTACTTAGAGATTCAATGGAGGATGAAGTCTCAACACCGCTATTTGTTACATATGTGCAAGTTTAAGTCACGAGTTCGGGTTAGTTTACTTCAGGGTCAAATTCATTATATTGGGTTTTTCTCCATCAAGTTCTCACAACAAAGAGCCTACTGAATGATAATGGGGTGATTACAAGTTTTGCCAAGAGTAGATGAAAAGAGAGAGATTTATGACGTTTGAACAGAACAGTTCAAGCCTCGTACTCCAAAGAAAAGAAAAGTGTACGTTTCAGTGCGCTTTATCTTCGAAAGAAGAGAAATCTTCTTATGACGTTTGAACACAACAGTTCAAGCCTCGTACTCTAAAGAAAAGAAATGTGTACGCTTCAGTGCGCATTATCTTCGGAAGAAGAGAAATCTTCTTATTATGACCATTCTCATCAACATGCTTCATGCTTTTTCCATGCGCTTTCAAACATCAAGTGAACCACACTACCGTTGACTGTTTTTCTTATTCCACTTGCTCAAGTATAATAATGATGGCGACATCATGTGCTAATTTTGCGGGGGAGAAGTGTGAATAGAATACATTTAGATGATAATCACTTGTTTAATCAAGAATGGCATCTCTGTATGCAATTCTTGAGGGGGAGAAGAAGTGTGAAACTATTGCATGTTGATTGATATTAGAGAATAAATGGTCAAACGGCTCCAAACTCATGTAAGAACCGAGCTTCTTCTTATCGGGTCATTTCTACATGGAGTTTCTTCTAAGAGCCTTTCGTTGACATCTTCACACGGGCTGATTTGATTAATGACAAAGTGCTTCCAGTTGCGGGGCTGATTTCCTTAATGAACATCTTTCTGTTCTTGTTTGATTGGGAGGGATTTGAGTTAAGGGGATTTTCCATTTGTAAGTTAACGGGAATGCATTTGGTGAGTTGAAGATGTTGACTTTCTATTCCCCAATTGGACAATCTTGAAGAAGGTCAAGTCTAAAGTCTGTTCTACCTTTTCTGTTGCATGTTAGAAGACTAAAGACGAGTTGCATTTAACGATCTAAAGACTTCTTCTTAATCTGGGCTCTTATCAAACAGATTGTCGGTTTAGGGGAGAGCACTAATTGGGGGAGAGTGAAAAGCCAAAGTTAATCCCCAATTAGACTTGCTCACATTCTTCAGCAAGTTGATTCTCACAAAGATTTAAAGTGTTCTTCTCAAAAGATTTCTAGAATATGGGCTTTGAATGTGTTGCTAATTCTGAAGTGTCTAAATCAGCAAGGGGGAAGGAGACTCACATCTAAACACAAAGCGAGTAAACATGATGAACTTAATTCTTCTAAGTGATTGAAGATATCCCAGGAAGACATATGTCATGACCGCAGAGAAACTCAAGGTTTTACTCATCAAGGCTTTTAGTGTTATCATTCCAACTACGTGGGGGAAGTGATGTAATAGTTAGTTTCTGAAGATGAAAGAGGTACACAAGTGTGTGATGATTTCGATGCTATCGCAATCATCAGGGGGGAGAGATTGTGTACATTGGGGACGCTCAGCTGTTTCACTTGAGTGCTTAATCAGTGATTCAAAGATATAATCACTTATTCCGGAGATGAAATCCGCAGAGATAGTCCTCCGCAGAGATAATCAGTGATTCGTCATGCTTCTTCAATGTTATCGGTATTCTCTCTTTGGGCATTCGGGTACTTTGGGTTCTTGAGCTTCATACACTTTCTTCAGGGGAGAAAAAAGTATACATCGGGGTTAGTCTTTGGCTATTGGACTTAATCTGCTACTTCGATGGTATAAGTTTCTCTGTCTTCGGGTATATGTGAATTCGGGTTCGTGAGCTCTAGTCTAAGAGACTGACTGCATCAATTCATCTACTTGGGGAAAGTGGTCTCTTGACACCTTATGGAATGGGTTGCTTCAGACTTCAGTGGAAAAGGAATTTGAGAAGATTATTTAAATGTGGGATGATACGTTGCTGTTGTTCTATTGGATGGTATAACCTCGAACGGAGAATCAATGCTCTTTCATAAAAGGAGCAGCAAACTCAATGATAATGGTGTGCTTCTCTGTGCACCTGGCTAAGGCAAGCTTAAAATAGAGCTTCGAATCTGCTCATCTAATGGATTTTCGGTTTGGGGGGAAGCTGTCAAAGTCTCTCTTTCTCAAAGGCTCATGTTCTATTCTGGAGCCTCGAAAGCTTTGGTGGTGGAAGTTTAAGAGATGATGAATTCTATCTTCTACGACGTGCTGCTCGATATCCTTATCTCGGTACTCGTATCATCATCTTCTTAAACTATATCATCTTCTCTATCTCTGTAAATATATTTATCAAAACAAAATACAAAAATATAAAACCATCAAAAAGAAATTAGAAAAATATAAAACCAACAAAAACCCATAAAAATCAGAAAATTTGAAAAAGACCAAAAATATTGTTTTTCTAAGACATGTCTTCTGGTATCGATAACATCTGCGGTCTTAGATATGTCATTCAATAATGGCACGGGACCATAGATGAAGTTCGAGCAGGAGGTGTAAATATTCTTTTCAAAACATGTCTCAAACTATGGCTTACATTTATTTCAGACTGTAACCCGTGCTTAAACTATGGTTTGCTATTATTTCAAATAGCAACCCGTTCTTCAAGGAAGGAAAGTGCTGCGCTAAACCAATTTTCAAATATTTCGTGCACTTATCCTAAAACTATTTGAGGAAAGTATGTCGAAGGACTGCTGTTCCTACACAAATGTTTTTCCGTCTAAAATTCTTACAGAAAAATATTTGTTGTTTTCAAAAATGGTGGTAAATGAGTTGCTTGTAAATCAATCAGTTTCATAGTTTTCGTAAAAATTGAAAACTCAATCAATGACTTCAGTGCTTTCAAACTTTTCAGAAAATAAGTCATTGATTGAGGGGGAGAATGTTTCAAATTTATATCATCTAACGGGCTTATCCAATTATCCTATATACTTAAATGTTAAACATGTTAAGCTACGTTGAAGGACTAGGTGCCTAGGATATGATTGTTAGGATTAGATGATTAGAGTTTGATAAACACATTATTCCCATGCTTTACATGATCTGATTGATATGTTGAATTGACTTTTATTAGTTGATTGCTGTTTGGGTGATGTCGACCACCATATATATGTTTGTGTGTCCACTAACGTATGCAGATATCATGGTTCATAAGAATGTTCCCGATCCGGATCCCACAACTGAAGATGATTGGATGCCGAAAGGAAAGGGTAACTATATCTTGGGTTGACAAATGAAGAAACGGAGCTTAATTTGACTTCTATGGAGAGTTGGCTTGAAAAAATGCAACGTAAGAGGTCTCACTATATCAGCAGATGGTTTTCTTCATCATCAAATGAAGAAACGGAGCTTAATTAAACCTCAGTTGGCATGAAAAAATGCAACGTAAGAAGTCTCACTGCTTCAGCAGATGGTTTTCTTCCAAACCTCCAGAAACAACTACAAAAGTAGCTCAACCACCTAACGTATCTTTGTGCAGGATAATTGTGATGATACCATTTTTTAAACAATTTTTAAATAATATTGTTTTGAAAAATGAAAAAATATTGGTCTTGAAAATAAACTGAACTCAAATTTTGGAAATCAACCGGACTTCATTTTAAACATAAGTCACTCAATCAACGACTAAGGTCATTAATTGAGCGGGAGAGTGATTTCAATCTTAAGTATTTTCAAACGATATTTCTTCACAAAAGTTTCGATTTGTACGAAATAAAGTGGTGATCTAAAGATTTAATGTTATGTCATGGTATGATTTTCTTTAAAACTCAAAGATCTTTCAAAATGAAATTTTTTTTTTGTTCTTGTTTGATTGTGAAATTGTTTTATTTTACCTAAAAGATCTTTTAAAACAATCATACCTGACACTAACAATCTTTAATGTCTTAAAATGGTCCTTATCTGTCATTTTTCAAAATCAAATCTTGCCACGTCTTTCCTCAAAATTTTCTAAATGATTTAAATCAATTGGGATCACAAATCTCAATTGGTTTGAAAATTTTGATCGGGGGAGAGATCGTGATTTAAATCTCAAATCTGTTTTAATGGAATTGGTTTTAGTCCTTTAAAGGCACCCCTGCCTCCATGTGCCAAACGATTTCAATATACATAATGCACATGTTGAGGGGGAGCATTTATCCAAAAACTAGATGATTATTTAAACAAGGCCACATTTTCTCCCATGTTTTCTAAACCTTATTAAATCACTTGGGATCCAAAATCTCAAAGGGTTTGATATTTTTGATCGGGGGAGAATTTGTGATTTAATTATGAAATCTGATAAATGATGATCGTTTTGATTCAAAGTGCAAGTTATCTCTAATATGTGCAAAACTCTTTCGTTTATCGATGCACATATTGAGGGGGAGCAAATGGTTTCTTAATGGCTTTTGTGATCGTGAATGTACTTCAAAAGAACTCTTTCCTCTATGTGATAAAATAATTTAAAATATCCTACGCACATATTGAGGGGGAGAATTTACCAAGAAAATCAAATGGCTTTTTCCACGGAAATTGTGATCAAGAAATTATTTTAAACAACTCTTTCCTCCATGTGCTAAACAATTTCAAAATCACATGCACATGTTAAGGGGGAGCATTTCTAAAAGATCAAAACAATTGAGGTACAAAATGCTTTGATTTTATATCACAAGTACCTTGATTGTTTTTCCAAATGATTTTTCAATTGGTTTCGAGAAGGAAAGAACAATACCAAAAGACCGACCAATTTACTTTATGCATGGTGTTATAAGGATGGTTAGGTTAGGTATTTGTTCCCACGATCCCGCCAGAGCCGGAGGGATCTACTCAGGGACAATCCACTAGATAGTGTAGAGTCCTTAGGTATGATGAAAAAAGGAGAAAAGTGAGATATGGGAAGAGTGCGGACTGAGATAGAGCTAGAACTGGAATAAACCCAACAAGGTTCTAGTAATGAAGTCTCGGTAAGCACTGAAGGGATTGAAGAATGAAAAAGAGTTGAATGTGAAAAAGGGTGAAAAGAAATAGCCCTCCAATAATTCAACCTTAGGGCAGTAACCGGGTTCAATACATATGCAACTGGTGATTACTAAGGTAACACTGGTATTGAAGACAAGACGTCATGGACCCAGTGACGCACTGCACTAAACTTCCCAAGCTACTCAAGTTTCTCTTAAAAGGGCTTGTTTCATTCTCACGGGGAACCTACATAATCTATCGACTGTCTCTTAGAGATTGTTGATATTGAAGAAGGAGACCCTCTCCCTAGTCTCTGACATAGGAAACCAAAATGCACAATTGAGTCTAGAGCCAAGAGATCATCCACAATATCTCATTAGGACACTAAATTCTTGAAGACTTGCTGTTTCACACAATGTGGAAAGTAAGTATATATTTTAAGAGTCCTACGCATTATCCTTGTGGTATTGCCAGAACATCTGAGTGATATGATTAAATATTCACAATGAAGATGGAAATCCTTCTAGAGCCAACATTAAACAAGCTCTTGGTTGGTGACATGTGAGATCTTTTCTAAAGATCAAGCTTGTGACAACTGGACATAAACGATGGGACGATTTACTCTTGAATCAACCTTGGTCCAGGAAATGAATTGACGAATACTTTTGGAAAAACCGTTCGATGTGCAAATCTTCTTTTCTCCAGCACATCGAATGTGTATTCATTTTCAAACACAAAAAGTATCTCTGATTGAAAAATGCTTTTGGAAAAACCGTTCGATGTGTAAATCTCTTCTTTTCTCTAGCACATCGAATGTGTACTCATTTTCTAATACAAAAAGTATTTTGATTGAAAATTGATCTTTCTCATAAAACCTTCGTCGTATTGCAAAACTCTTTCTTCAAGCAATACACAATTGTTTTTCAAATCAATTTTTCTTCAATCAGTGAATCTCAATTCGCTGGTTCACTCACTCCGTGTTGTCTTCTTTGAGACATTCCGGTTTGAGAACAGCTAGAACAGCTGCGAAACCCTGTCAAGGAGATTCTTCGGAATTATACCTGATCACAGGCAGTACTTGTACTGATCAACGGGGAACCGTGGGCCATGTACCTCAATTCAACGAAAGTGATCAAAGACACTTTCATGTGCTTTATTGCTAACTGTTGTTTGCAGGTACATTTGGACGGTTGCAGCTGATCTGAATTGAGAAGTCAATCCAAAGCCGCATGCTCACAGCATCCACACTTAATTTGAAGAAATCATGACAAGTGCCTATCTACACAACCTGGCTCAGATATTTTTATACTATGCTTCTGCTACGTTGCTGCAAATATCATGAACCAGTAAAGCTTCCGCTACTCTGATGGAAAGATGTCATGATCCTGAAAGTGTGAGCATGTCGGTCCAAAAGTCACAATCACATGATGGCAACAAAATAAAGGGTGATCCAGAGATTTATTGTGGCTGATGATCTCAATGAAAGCTCGAAGATCATCAAAGATGTGGATCAGTTAAAGGCCTCCACTAAAAGTAAAAATCAATGTGGACTTTAAAGAATCGCTACTAAAGCACAAAGATTGCGGAACTTGAAGAATAGAAGTCTACGAGCTCAGAACTAAAGACAAATATTGAATGCTATGATGCAAAATGTATTTCATGGGGTGACCTCCCTTAAGGGGAGATTGTTAGGAATTAGAAATTCCATGTTAAAGTGTCGGTCACCCCAATTATGGTCTAGCATAAGTTTGCTCGTAGACATGTCATTTTTTATGTTATTTAGTAGTTTATTAGTTAGTTTGTAGCGTAGAATAGTTTAGTGTAACACCGTGGAGGAAGGACGGGTCTTTACCCACTGTATGCCTGATCCACAGTCCGATAGGAGGACGTAGTATTTGTAACTACAAATACCCCTTCCATCCTTGGAAGGGGTGGTGCTTCTCAATCTAACCTTTCATTTTTTGTTAAGCAAGTCTCTAACTAGAACACCCTCTCATATCTTTCTCTCTCTAAATGGCTAACATGTATTTCCATCATCCAAGACCACCCGAATCATCAACACAATAATATTTACGATCCTACAATATTAATGGGTTGGCCTTACATGATGTAATGCGTTAAATGCATCATCGCGTCGAGATTAGAAAATTCAATGGTTTATACTATATTTGATACAAAAGTTTTAAGTTTGAAACGGAAACGTATTCACCCCCCCCCCCTCTACGTTTTCACAAGATATACAAGGTCAAAATTAGTCAAACGTTTATATAAATAATATTTTATATAAAAAGTGATCAAAAGTACGTCAAGTTTGTATATATAAATCTAAGTGTATATCTAAATACGTGTGTATATAAATATCTTTTATATAAATAGTATGTATATAAATATCTTTTTCTATAAATACTTATGTATATAAATACCTTTATATAAATACGTGTGCATATAAATATCTTTTATATAAATACATATGTATATAAATATTTTTTATATAAATACGTGTGTATATAAATGTCCTTTATATAAATAAGTGTGTATATAAAAATCTTTTATATAAATACTGTGTATATAAATATCCTTTATATAAATAAGTGTGTATATAAATGACCTTTATATAAATAAATCACATAACTGTTCGGAAAGTGTAATGGCACGGAGAGCGTAAGGCGATAAAAAGTGAAGTTTTTTTAGGTGGTTATCTAGGTTAAAAATGCAACCTGGTTCGCTATAACCATGGCTCTGGTATCAATCTTTAATGCCCCCAATTCTAGTATAGCAGCGAAATTCAAATTGGGTGTTACTTAAGTACAACAGTCATTAATTATAGAAAACGATTCTAAATGAAACGTTTTAAAAGGTTTATCATCCGATCACAATAAAACATCAGAGTTTAAAGAGGACCCAAACATTACATAATATATAATAAGTACACCACAGAGTTTTTAAAACATTTTATCGAATGATAACATAATATCGCCTTCAAAATATCCATGCTACTCCGTGCCGGAAAAGTACCTTAAGGACCTGAGATAAAACATGTTAAAAAGTCAACACAAAGTTGAGTGAAATTAATAGGTTTATAATAAATAGTAGAACACAAGATTTCAAAGTTGTGGTGATAATTTGCAACGAATGCAAATATTAGTAAAACAGTATTTATTGCACTAAGCTTATGACACCCAAATCGTTAACAGGAAATACCAAAACAATGATAATAATAGTGGCCCTAATAGGTAATTTTCTGTATACATAGAGATCTCCTATATAGTGCGTTTATTTTCCTAACTGGTCAACACAAATGGGGTTCGTCAATCCCAATAGGCATATTTATAATATTCGCGCTCATACATAAGTGATTAATAGCTCATGATGTAGGGACTCAAGTTTGACAATAGTGGTACTTAGTGTCAATAAAACATTCGGATAAGCATACAATTTATAAAGTACTTATGTTCATATAAAAGTAGCATGTATCTCCCCCAAGGGTTTATAAACAATTTATAGAGTTTAAAATGGGGCTATGAATTGTTGGGTTTGAAAAATGGAGCCAATTGTCTCTGACAAGTATTTAAACATAAAATGGCCTAATACACCTTCTGAAGGTCATTTAGCATAAAGTCTCTGATAACGATCAGAGAAAATGTCATTTCAGAGCTATCAATGTGAACCTGATAGTTATCAGAAGTGAGATACTCCCTGATAGTTATCAGAGAACATTTCTCCCTGATTATTATTCAGAAAGTGATGCTCACTGATAAAGAAATCAGTGAGTGTTGTATAAAGCTCAAACACATGTATGGCTTCAGGACGTCAAAGACCAACTAAATAAAACATCTCAAAAACTGATGTGGTGTCAGGGAGTGATTTACAAGGACCTAAAAGCAACACCAGGGTCCTTGAGATCTAACAAATGTCTCTATGACTCTGAAGACTTGCTTCAGTTCATACAACCTCAACCTTTGAATGCATGGGCGGGAAAGTCCTTAAGAAGATAAGATCAAGTACTTATTCATATACGAGAAATAGGCATTGGAACTATAAGTTGTCAAATTTGGAAAGCCGAAAGTACGCTTCACACTAGCCTACTAGGCACGTGTCTATCTATAGAAAGTGGACAACTTACTGTGGACCCACGTGCAACCATTGTTTTCCCTATATATAAACTAAAGGTTGTAACCGAGTTAAGTAGAGATTCAAACAAAGAAAATAATACAAAGTATTATTGTTAGGACCCTCCTCTCCTAGGAGCAACAATTCAAAGCTAGCTGCCTCTTGTAGCTTGAGTTAGGAGAGAATCTGTCATCAACTAGGTTAGTTTTTCATAGGTTATCCCATGTAAATCTTTGATTCATTTCTAATAAGATTTATAAAGTTTAAAAGTACAAATGGGTTTATTAGCATGTCTGTGTCGTTCTCAAGCAAACCCAAACTCAACCCAGTTGATGTTCATCAGTTTTCCTCGCTTGCTAAAACTGTTGTTCTTATCCTTCAAGGTTTGCATGAACGTGTATACTGATGCAGGTTTTATTGACCAGGTTTTAACATTTATAAGTGTCTCGTTTACCTAGGTCTACCTTATGCACTAACGGGCAGTGTGTAACACCCCTTTCCCGACTCGATTTTTCTTTTTTATTTTTTTAACACTTGATGGTATTAGTCTAAAATAGACCCTTTTATACTCTGAAAAAGACTCATTTCCTGCAGACCCTTGAAATAGACCCATGTATAGTCTAAAGTAGTCTCATTTTCCCTGCACCCTAAAATAGACCCATTTGCATCTAAAATGGACCCATTTCCTGCACACTAAAAATGACTCATTTGCAGTCTAAAATAGACTCATTTAGCTCTAAAATGGACCCATTTTCTGTTAATCTAAGAATGACTCATTGCAGTCTAAAATAGACCCTTTTACCTCTAAAATGGACCCATTTTCTGCACACTTTCATATTTTGACCCATTTTCACAACAAACAACCATTACCACTTCATTTTCACATCAAACCTATCCAAAACCATTAATATAACATAATACATTGTTTACAAGACCAATTGACCCGTTGTAACCCAGAATGGGTATAAACATATGTTATGCCAAACACCCATTTAGCTTTTACTAATAACACTTAAAACACACTTTGACACAACGTTTGACCATCAAAACTTTACGAATACTTTGACATACGTTATGCCACTTGACTACACATTCCAATCCATTAAATGACTCACGGGGGTTCCAACGTGACACTTGAGCTCGGTATTCTATACTAAGCTCCTAAATGCATACTACCTTCTAACATACACTCTTCCAATCCTTAAGCCCTTTTTCCAATAATTTTACCTTCTTCACAATTGAACCTACAAAACGGTTAAACAACTAAACCGTAAGCTTTCGCTTAGTAAGTAAAAGACATAACAAGTTATCATATATCATTAATCACAATTTTCATCATAAGCTTCACTTAACCCATCATCCATAACACACAAAGTTCAACATACCTTGCTAACTCCACAACTAGGCTAACCACATCTTTGCTAAACACATAATCACTAAATACATATTAACTCTTAAACTCCAAATGTCATCAATAGCATATCAACTATGCTAAACTCATTTAGCTAGTTTAACCAATTAGCCACATCTTCCTCTTAGCCAAGCATAGTAGTCATTAGGCCATTCATAACCTTAACACAAACAATCATTTAACACATAACACATAATAAAAATATGATAAACTCAATATAACATCTTGTTATAATCAATTTACTTACCTCTCATCCAAGCTAATTAAACCAATAGCATCATCATCATCAAAACCTACTTCAACATAAAAACAATATCATTATTAAGGGTTTATACAACCCATAACTTATCCAATTTTATTCTTTAATATCATATGATCATATCTTGATCATATGATGAAATACCCAATTTCCCTTAATTAGGGTACATGAACCCTAATTCATAAATCATTAATTCAACATAATTGAAGTTACTTACTTTCATAAGGATTATGACTAGGGGCACATTACTAGTATGTGACCATTAATCCTTCTTTAATTTGACCATCAAGACATGATGGTCTCCTCCTCTTTTCCTCCTGGTTCGACACACCCAACTCACACACATATCTTCTGGAAATCTTCTGATACTAGTTGAAGTATCCAGATTATTGTAGGAGGTGAGTTTGCCTCATTGGCACAATAGGTCCCTCAAGTCCCATTTCATTCCATTTTAGCCACAAACACTTATTAACACATTTAACACTAGGCAACTTAGGCCCCTTAAGTACCTTTTCCTTATAAATGTGACACGTCATATTTTCTATAATCATTTAAATAATATTAATACTTATATATTGACTATCGGGTTTGACTAATTAATCCCGTAAGTCCTTTGAACTTATAGAAGTCATGGTCAACCATTCAAATGGCATTCTTGTAATAAAATACTTAGTCCTGGTTTCAGGGTGTTATACAGTGTACCCGATTATGTGTAGTGTAGTAATCGGTAAAACCGAGGTCGTCCCAAGAGCTATGTGAGCGGATTCTAATTAAGTCTAATGTCACTGATTTTAACTGGATTAAGGTTGAAATGATTAATTAAATATAAAGACAAGAAATGAAAGAAAGTAAATAAAGGCAAAGGTTGTGATCAATAGAGGAGAAGTGTGCTAACCTAGTTACTCATTCTATCAAGTTATGTTTACGTCTAATTACTTCCAATTGCTTCAAGTGGGGGTTTAGGTCACTAGGACAGCATTTGGTCAGTTCGTCCTAACCTATCAGCAAAGGTTTCCACCGGAGATCAAGCTACTATCCTTGAAAGTCCAATTGTTTTTAGTCCCCTAAGCCAAGTCATTAAGTACTGCTACATGCAAGATTCATAACAATGAGTTCCCAGGTGCTAGCATCTTAGACACTCATCCCTAACTTCTTAAGTTCATCCAAACGACAGGTGATCATTTGGTCAGTTCGCACAAGCGAATAAGGGTCGTCAGTTGGTCAATTCTTACCCTTCCCACTCAGTCTACCTACTTAGGGTTAGTTGGTCAATTCTCTTAAGCAACTAGACACTACCGCCATTCAAAACTACCGAAACAAGGGTAGCTACCAACAAACTATGCATGCATACACTAGAAACAATTATACATAAGCAATGTAAACATAAACACAACAATTAATGAATCATAACTAGGCTAGCACCAGAGGTGCTTAGCCGATCATATTAAAAGAAATAATCAATTCAATGTTTGACATAATGAAATACAAGAATTGAAAGTAAAATTTAGGACTGGTATTTATAGGCGAGATCTAGTTACGTTCTCTGCTTTGTGGTGTGGAGTGAATGATGTGAAATGCAGAATTTAGGGCTGGTATTTATAGGCGAGATCTAGTTACGGCGTAACTTAAGTTGAGAGTTACGTCGTAACCTATATAAATCCGTAATAATGCTCTAGTTATAGTTGGTTACGGCGTAACACATGGAATGAGTTACGCCGTATCTTCAATACAGGTTACAATATCATGATTACGCCGTAATCGTTGGAAGGAGTTACAGCGTAGCTTGCAGCGGCGTGGAACATCATTTGACCTAATTAGTTACGGCGTAATCCTAAGATGAAGTTACGTCATAATCTGCTGTTGCGTTGGTCTTCTGAGTCACACTCTTGTTACGGCGTAATGTGATTACGCCGCAATTACTTCACAGTGGGCATACTATCATATATCTTTAATAAAACTCTCCAAATCCGCGTCTCTTTAGCTCCATTGCTCGTAATTTACCTGAAAGTGAAATATAGAGGAAACAAGCGTAAATCCATATAAATGATATAAAATACTAGCATTATCGGGGGAAATTGACACTTAATATTCAGGACTATTTTATGTTATCAGATATCCCCCCACTTGAACTCTACTTGCCCTCAAGTAGACCTTATTAGATAAATTTCTAAAAAGATATCTCCCATTACCTAGAAAATATAAGTTTAAAACTCACTTATGCTAGAATAAAACAAAGTCGAACACCTCATGAAATGGGAAAAAACACTCAAATCTCTCAACTATTCTAAGTGTCAATTTTTGGGGGATCACTCAACGCACAGTTATAGCATGTATTCTATCATAAGCTTGGCGGTTACACAAATATCCACCACTGGAGTTAAGGACTAAAAAATTCTCGAAGGCAGTATGGGTAGACACGACAAAGGTTAAGGGTGAATCGTCATTACTATCATGTCACGGCGAAGTGGAAAAAATCAATGATACATGACGAAATCCATGGCCAAGACACCAAAGATTGCTCGCTTCATCACCTAGACACGCTTCACGACTAAAGGGTAGGATAATACATGGGATATAATTGGTGTAAAGTAAAAATAACAAGCAAATATTCCAAACCTATAACCAAGTCATCATCGCTTACCGTTCATCCAAAGTTCAACTTTCAAGGCTAAGAAACCGGATCATGTATATCTGGTAGATGTGCCATTAGAGGACGTCATGATGGGCACATTACCTCTTCTTTAACTGTTCGCGCAATGATTGCCAACTTCATTCTTCAATTGTGACCGAGGTGGCCTCCTCGATACTAAATCTGTGATGAGCTCTTAAACATAGTGCTTATAATTTTGCACTTTACAATCAACAAGTAACTATAACTATTTTTTTTAATCACTTTTTTTTACATAACAACTAAAATTAGCATCCCCCCACTTGAGATGAACAATATGAGAATTTGGGGGGTCTTCAATGATCTTCGAATATATGTCTTTGACGAAAGCGTGATTCCCGAACCTTTCCACTTGACCTTGAACTTAGGCAAACAATGACTACCCGATCACAAATAAAGACTACACGGTAGGCTAAGGTGTATGGGTGTATCGAAACAATATATTGGGTGAACAAAATGAAAGGAATGGCTCAGATGGGTGTTTCTAAGGGTATCTTGCAGTAAAGGTGAGTGCAATTTAACATGGGGGTCAAGAAGTCGAGGTGACTAATCGATAGACACACAAGGATAGGCTTTTTGGGTGATAATCCTATAATATTACCTTCTGAAACTGAATAATCCAAATACATTAAGCTAACTCAACATACCTCGTCTATGGTCTCGAAATGATGCAAAGACCAAGTTTTAAGGTTTACAAGCTACCGACACACTCATAATTTGGTGGATTTGGGGTAAATATTTGGGAACGGATAAGGCTAATCTTACCATAAAATATCAAAGGTTATAATGTGCTCAGCTAAGGTTTAATCTAATTAGGTTAAGAAAAACATGTCAAAATTTTAAAAATGGCATAATTTTTCAAAATAAACTATAAAAACGAGGGCAAAATAAAGTTCAAGAGATAATTCTACTCCCGTCCCCCCACTTGAAATGTACAAAGTCCCTTTTGTACTAAACGTTTAATAAAGGTGAAGAGAAAGTAGAATTAGAGCGAGAACTTCCCTGAAATTCGCTCCTAAAAAGAAAGAAGGCCCACGAAAAGAATCGTGCCTTCGCTTAAGCATCCACGAGCAAACTTCATTCCCTGAAATCACACTACCAACAAGCATAATTCTAAAAAAGAAAAAGAAAAACGAAAAGAAACCTAACTCACTTTCGTAGGAATCACGGTTGCATTTAGCATATGCAACAAGCCTTTTAAACCACTTGGTGTCCCAAGTGGACGAGTGTAGTCTCGTGAGGGCTTACAGGGAATATACCCACAAAGTTCATTTAAAAACTAATACAAGGTTATTGTGCTTAAAGAGAAAGAATTGATACTGAGGATAGTTACGTCGTAACTCCTAGAAAGAGTTACGCCGTAATTATGGCAAAACCTGGCAGACGCTACTGAAGTGTAGCTACGGCGTTACCATTGCATAGGATTACCCCATAATTGGTAATTCTCTGGAAGATAGCTACTGGAGGTGTGTTACGGCGTAACCAATGGAATGAGTTACGTCGTAACTATGGACAGATAAGGTCTCCGTTCAGGCTGCTGCAGCAAACTTCTCTGATTCCCTACAAAAATAGTTAAAAACACAAAACCCAACAGAAATAGAAATAAAATAAATAAAAGGGATAATTCGGGCTGTCTCCCGAAAGAGCACTTTTCTTTATTAACGAGTCTTTAAGTTAGACTCAAATCCATGGGGCTTTACGGTGGCCTTCGAACTAGGCCAATTTCCTCCGTTTCTTGGCGGCAATCATTCATCCATTCTGCAAAAACTCTTTTTCTGACTGTGTTACCGACGCTACATGTACCAAATGTTTGCAAGAGCCACTCGTTGAATGATAGACACGACTTTCCATAGTCGTCGTCTTCAATTATAGTATTACCATCATTAATGGTGGCACTCATGTTTGACTTTTCACCATTGGTCTTTGTAAGATTATATTCATTGTAATCGCGTTTTAGTTGTTTGATCAATCATGTATTGATGTTCGAGTCTCCAAATCTCACCTTGTACCAATATTTAAAGGACAAATTCCCAAACTTTATATCGTGTCTTTCAATCTCGTGAGGGCACGTCCATTCTTTCACCTTCATACCCCCATTACAATACTCATAAAAAGGGTTACACATGGGCCATGCTTTCATTGATCTGTCATGCTCCTCCTTAATAGGAATGCAGCAATGCTTGATAAGGTCTGGAGCTTCCTCGATGCCCCCAATTGGGTCAATCTTTTCTTGTTCCTGTTTACAACTATCGATATCTTGCCTATAATTGTTAGTTTCTAGGTCATAGCATAAAGGCGGAACATTGACAACATCAACCTTTTTTGAAAATTCCAATCGTGGATTCAATTGTTCATTCATGCTAAAAGTAATTCGTTTCCCTTCAGTTCTCAAAGAAATTTGTTTTTCAAAAACTTTTATATCTACAAGTGGCTAGAAAAGGCCTTCCAACAATTAAGTTGTAATTCTCTCGTTTGCCCATGTCGATAACCACAAAAAGGAATTTGCCAATTTTTAGAAGAACATTATCAACAACTCCCCGAGGTACAGCTTTAGAAGAATCATCCATTTCAATCATCATTGTTGTTTCTTTTAAATTGGTAAGTTTTAATGTATCAAACAATGAAGTGGAAAGAAGATTTACCCCAGCCCCCAAATCAGCCAAAGCGGGAATTTTTATGTTACCGATAGTGCATGGAAGTAGAAAACTTTCTTGATAGAGTTCCTTTTCAGGAAGTTGGCTTGGCAGGTCCTCGTCGTCTTCAGATTTGTCATCTTCTCTTAAGTAGTTAATCCCACAAAGGTCATTAGTGACAGAAGAGGTGCATTTTTCTTCCTTCAGTTTATCTTGTGCGAATATGGCCTTGCACGCAACGGATTCATTATTACTGGTCCCGAGATTTTTAGCTAACTGCCCAATTTGGGTTTCGAGGTTTTTAATTGCGGCATCCTGATTCCGTAAGTTCATGTCGGTGTCTTCTTTTACCTTGACCATCCATTCTTTGATTCTATCACTCTTTGTTGTAGATTCCTCGATGTGTTTATGCATTATCTCTTCAAGGCTTGGTTTAGGAGGGTTATTGTTGATTCTTGTATAAAATCCTGGGGATCTTTCGCGATATCTAGCCCCGTTACCATTATATCCGTTGAAAGGTCTACCATTTCCATATTTCACTTCTTCAATCCTTTTGACTTCCTCCTTAGATGGGCACTCCTTGGTAGGGTGACTGCCATCGTATTCATTGCGACCAACTTGTATGGAGTGCACATTTTCCTTAAGCTTCTTCATGTCTCTACCAAGACTCTCGAGTTTGTTATTTATAGTTGCAAGGCCTTCCACACTTCCACTTATATTTTGATTGCTCCCTCCGTTGTGCCACTTATAAGAGTGGTCAGCCATCTTTTGAATAGTTTCTAAGGCCCTTGTCGGAGTCATTCCTGGTATTGGCCCTTGAGAATCGATCATTTGCCTCGAGGAGATGTTTAAACCTTTGTAGAAGACGTTCACCTTTTACTGGCTATTAAGGTCATGAGTAGGGCATTTGTATAATAATTCATTGTATCTTTCCCATGCTTGGTACAACGTTTCATCGCCCTCCTGCTTGAAGTTATGGATTTCTTCTAGTTGCTTTGCGGTCCTAGATGGAGGACAGTACTTTTGAATGAAGTACTTTTTTAGGAGAGGCCAGGTATTAACGGTCCCGGCTGGTAATCGATCAACCCATCTTTTAGCAGCTCCAGTGAGTGAAATAGGGAACACACGTAACATGACAGCATCATTTGAGACCATTGGAATTTTAAATAAGCTGACAATATATTCCACGTTATCCACATGTTCGTAAGCATCATCGGTAAGGCTTCCGGAGAAGGGATTTTCACGTAGCTCCCTCATAAATTGCGGTTTGATTTCGAATTGAGCATCTTCAGCGATGGTCGGCCTAACGATCCCCGACCCTTGTTCATCCCTTGTCAATGTCAAATATTCCTCAAGAGTGAGGTCATCAATGTTAACAACTTCCATGGTACTTGAAACTTGAAAAGAGATCGTGAGAAAACAAGAATTCAAAATAAAATAAAAATGAAAGACTTAACAAAATTCCTAATATAACTCTCCGACAGCGGCGCTGATAACGCTACACGCGTCGTTCGGGGTCAAGGAAACTTCCTTTTCTTCGAGCAAGTTTTATAACACCCTAGGCAGTGAACCTAATCGTTGTAGTGTAGTAATTAGGGTAAGCCACGGGTATTGATATCGTTCTCTAGGGGAATAGGAATGCTAGTGAGAAGTTACTACGCTAAGGTTGAGGTTGAGGAAGATTATTTTTGTATTTTTATATTTTTTTAGAAAATGAAAAGGTACGAATCTCGGGTATTGGATTTGGGGGGTTGGTATTGCTACCGATTACTCTACTATTATCTAATTATCTAAGCTAAGGTTGTGATAGTCTATGTCTAATTGATGTGTACTCGTATGATAGTTTAAAGATGTGTTTACTTAGGTTTTACTACTCCTTAATTATCTCCTATTGATGGTTGATTTGTCACGTCCTTATTCCTAGTTGCGTTGTGATTCTAAGGCTATAGGGCGTGCTTATTTCCCTAACTCTTTGAAATTACCAAAGGGTCTTGTTTACAAATCCTCTAGTGATTTATAGACGCCTACTCTACGGTTGTCCTTGAATACTTTATCCTACAATTACCTAGATAATTATATTCTAAAGTTCACAAAGAAATGTCAAGCATTAAGTACACAACGAATAATCTAGCGCACTCTAGATCATTAGTCAACTAAGATAAGTATCAACCAATCAATATTCAATAATTAAGTTTCATATTCCCTAAGCAAACACACAAATAAATTAGCCGGACATGGAGAACATGCAAGCATACACACAAATAATCAAAGACATAATTAAATTAATGAAGTAAATACTTATCTTGATGTATAATAGGGTTTAGAACCCTAAAATACTGCACAAGAAAGCCTTGGTTCGGTTTTAGGTTTTTACTCCAAAAGACTACACCTAAAAACTGAAAAATTCGGATTCTATATATAAGATTACATCTGCGACGGCGTCACCTTATGTTTCGTGACGCCGTCGTGTCGCCGTCATTAGGGTTTCGTCTTGGCCACGTAAACCTTGCGACGGCGTCACCTTATGACTGTGACGCCGTCCCCTTCAGCTCTGACGCCGTCTTGGCTGCATCTAGGCCGTCTGAGTAACGACGGCCTACTCCTTTAGAACCTGACGTCGTCCCTTGAAAACATGCAATTTCGCTTCTGACCCGTCGCAAAATTCCTTCCCGACGGCGTCGCAGATATGCAGTGACGCCGTCGCCTTATGTTTCAGCAGCTTTGAGTGTCTCGATTCTGACTTTGGCCATTTTCTTCGTATATTCGCGCCTTTTCGTCCAAATAAGCATCATTCCAGCATTTTGCCTTCAAGAGACCTAAAAAGTGAAAAGGAACGATATTAAGCAATAACGGATACAAAAGTGATCGAATAAGGGTTTAAATGACCCCTTAAAAAGGTACCTTTTAAAACCTTATCAGGCGCCAAAAACTTAATGCAGGTTTTACTGACCAGGTTTTAATATTTATAAGTGTCTCCTTTACCTATGGTCTACCTTATGCACTAACGGGCAGTGTACCCGATCGTGTGTAGTGTAGTAATCGGTAAAACCGAGGTCATCCCAAGAGCTATGTGAGCGGATTCTAATTAAGTCTAATGTCACTAATTTTAACTGGATTAAGGTTGAAATGATTAATTAACTATAAAGACAAGAAATGAAAGAAAGCAAATAAAGGCAAAGGTTGTGATCAATAGAGGAGAAGTGTGCTAACCTAGTTACTCATTCTATCAAGTTATGTTCACGTCTAATTACTTCCAATTGCTTCAAGTGGGGGTTTAGGTCACTAGGACATCATTTGGTCAGTTCATCCTAACCTATCAGCAAAGGTTTCCACCGGAGATCAAGCTACTACCCTTGAAAGTCCAGTTGTTTTTAGTCCCCTAATCCAAGTCATTAAGTACCGCTACATGCAAGATTCATAACAATGAGTGCCCGGGCGCTAGCATCTTAGACACTCATCCCTAACTTCTTAAGTTCATCCAGACGGCAGGTGATCATTTGGTCAGTTCGCACAAGCGAAGAAGAGTCGTCAGTTGGTAAATTCTTACCCTTCCCACTTAGTCTACCTACTTAGAGTCAGTTGGTCAAATCTCCTAAGCAACTAGACACTACCGCCATTCAAAACTACCGAAACAAGGGTAGCTACCAACAAACTATGCATGCATACACTAGAAACAATTATACAGAAGCAATGTAAACATAAACACAACAATTAAGGAATCATAACTAGGCTAGCACCAGAGGTGCTTACCCCGATCATATTAAAAGAAACAATCAATTCAACGTTTAACATAATGAAATACATGAATTGAAAGTAAAAGAAATGATAAATCGCTAATGCTTATCATTAGGGAGTGATTTCTCCCTTGGAGATGGCTCCGTATGCTCCTCAAGATCTGCCTTCAGTCCCCTACTCACGTTCTCTGCTTTGTGGTTTGGAGTGAATGATGTGAAATGCAGAATTTAGGGCGTAACTTAAGTTGAGAGTTACGTCGTAACCTATATAAATCCGTAATAATGCTCTAGTTATAGCTGGTTACGGCGTAACACATGGAATGAGTTACGTCGTATCTTCAATACAGGTTACAATATCATGATTACGCCGTAATCGTTGGAAGGAGTTACGGCGTAGCTTGCAGCGGCGTGGAACATCATTTGGCCAAATTAGTTACGGCGTAATCCTAAGATGGAGTTACGCCGTAATCTGTTGTTGAGTTGGTCTTCTGAGCCATGCTCTTGTTACGGCGTAATCTGAGAGAGGAGTTACGCTGTAATTACTTCACAGTGGGCATACTATCATATATCTTCAATAAAACTCTTCAAATCAGCGTCTCTTTAGCTCCAATGCTCGTAATTTACCTGAAAGTGAAATATAGAGGAAAACAAGCGTAAATCCATATAAATGATATAAAATATGAGCATTATCGGAAGAAATTAAAACTTAATATTCAGAACTATTTGCTGTTATCATATACTTAAACCGGACCCAACATGAACTCTCCGTTTAAGCAAAGTGGTAGTAGTGATGAATAAACCGCAAATGTTCTACGAGCAACCTAAACATATACGTGTGTCTTAGGTTCTTAAAATAGTAATCTAAATATAACAATATGCTTTATAAGTTATTATTGTAATTATTCCTTGGTAACATAATGTTTGTAAAGTCAAATGAGTGTTAAAGTTTGGTTTTGACACTTTTAAAATAGTTACGAGTCTAAATTTTATATTTTATCGTGCAATCGGGTTTTATGTCGTTTTTATTAGTCCGTAAGTCCAACTTAGTCGTTTTTAGTTTCATTAGTCTATGAAAGGTTAAACTAGTCTATTTTACCAATAGTGGGTCCTACCACTTCGGTTTTTATGAAAAAATGGTCAAGTATTTCTAACCGTTAGCTTTTGAGTTTCTAATTATTTAATTATCTCAACTTAATATATATGTCATTTGCAAACCATAATTTTGTTATGATTTGATCCTTGTGTGCTCGGAAAGGTTTGTTTAGTGAAAAACTCATATTAGTGGGTCTCATTATCCCAAAAGTTACATAGCCTAAGTGAAATTACAAATTTACCCTTATATGTCAAAACAGAATTTTGGGATGCATAGTTCAGTCCCAGTAAAATAGCGATGTTGAGTTCTACAAGTCTGTTTTATCCTGTTTTTGCGGCCACATTCAAGTTAAGGTCTTAGCTACAACTTTTATTCTTTGTGCAACAGAAGGTTATATGTAAAAAAAAATGATTTTTCTACGCTTGAAATTCGTTACTCAGATTATAACAAGTTTCACCAAAACATTTTTCATTAATTCATCGGATATCGTTATAAGGTGATCTACCCATCGAAACGACCGTAAGATATAGATCTAACTCCTTGTATTTTTATCTAAGTGTCACATTCCACTGATTTATTTTTGTTATTCCGTTTTACCCCTAGTAAGAAATTGGTTTTGCATGTCTAGTCCTTTATGTTTTCTAGTGTTTTATCACATGTACCAATCATGATTAAGCATAATAAACATATAGAGCATATAAAATACATAAGGAAAACATATAATCACAGAAATGAAATGAAAAGTTTGAGTATTTGGTTCCTTAAAATAGTTGATGAACAAGAACAAATAAGAGAATCAAGAACACTAATCCTAATGTTACCACAAACCCAAGCTTCCAATATCAATCAAACAAAACCCGATAAACCTTGCAAGTACACTTTGAAAACCGTTTAAAAACCTTTAAAATCTCAGTCCTATAAACCCTTGAAAACCTTTCAATAAACCCAAAAGGATGAACCAAAATAACTCAACCCACGGGACAGCAAGGACCCAAGAGAGAGCAAATGTAATGAAATTGTGTTGGTGATACAAACAAGAGTGTAGTGTTAACTAGATATAGTGTTTAGCCTAAGTGGAGGATAAGTGGTCTGTTCTAGCATATCACCAAGACAAGTGTCTTGGTGATACCCTCATAACCGGCCACATGGGGAAGGGCAAGGGAGTGAGTGGGCTTTTTGTGATTTAATTTGATGTTGTATGAGTATAAGTGTAGTTTTTGATCCTCGGTATTTAAAAGGTAGAGTTTTTAAGACGCGTAACGTAATACCGCTTTTAAAAATGTTAAAAATTGTTATTATAACTTATTTGAGTAATTTATATAAGTGTTGAGGTTGACGGAGGGTTTAAACGTTATTAAAACTTTAAAACGTAGATTTAAATCGCGTAAAACGTAAAAGGTGCAAGATTTACGTAAAGTTGGAAAACAATATAATATGACTTTTAAAATATGATTGTAAGGAACTAAAATGCATAAAAAGTATAGACTGAGCATATTCTAGTATCGGTTGGAGGTAAATGTACGTTAATCTACGTATGTGATTAAACTAATTCGGTTGCTCGTAAAGGTAAGTTACTAAAAATAAAAGATTAAGTAAATTAAATAATTAAATAATTTAATAATTAAATTATGACCTTATAAATTGAGAATTGTTATACTTAGGGATGTATATTGTTTAACGTTTATTGACGGAGGGATGTAGATATACCAACTTTTCTGACGGGGATGTAAACTGTGAAATTTGGTAAACCACATAGATATATTTTGGAGTTTACTTTAAGAATGTCGGGAGTGATAACGCTAGAACGACGCCATTCACACGTGGAAAGGCCAACGGCGCTGCAATTCCGCCCGCCCCCCCCCCCCCCTCGCGCCATCGCCATTCACGGCGTATGTAAACTGTCGCAATGCCAATTGCACTTTTTTCCCAAAAACAATTTGCCCGTTTGTGGTCCAACAGCTATAAACGATCACTTTTCAAATTCTTTTTGAACAAAAACACGACCATTTTCAACGCTATATAAAACCATTTTTACATACAATTACTTCCATTTTCACTATCATTTCTTTACACACAAACTAATATTTAGTTATGTTAGGTCACTAGTTTTACAACACAAGCATCAAGAGAAGAGATAGAGAGGCGGATGAACAATAAACCAAACACACACACACGATATAATGATACGGTTATGCGTAGAGATATGTGAAAGAGATAAATTGAACAACCAACCCTCAAGTGAGGGTTATTACATAGTATTTATAGGAGGGAAGCTAGGGCAACACTTCCTAGTCCCTTCCTTTCTCCTATGGGCTTGGGCCTAAGCTCATGGGCCTTCTACATAAGCTTAAGCTAATAACAAACATAAAGACCATAATTAAGCTAACTATTACATATGAATTACTAACACTTGATTTAGGTTTAGGAGTGATTCCAACAATTTCCCCCTAAGTGTTGGTGATGAATGAATATGAACGGTGAAGGCGTTGATGTAATAGTAGCTTTGACGTCTTCTGACATTCTTCTTTCTTGTGAGAAGAATTGCCTTGATTTGAACAATCTCCCCAGTGTAGAGAAATTGTTTTCTTTAAACAGTTTTGCTTTGACGTCATCTTTTAACTTTTTTCTTTGATCATTGTTCTTTGTGATGGTAGTGATAGTATGTTGTTGTTGTCTGCATCAAGTCTGCCTCAGGTCTGCTTCGCTGCTACAGTGTCTCCACATCATTCTTCAACATGCTCACACGCTCTTTAACGTTTTATAACCGTGCTGACGAAGTTCTTTAAGTCTTTAACTTTGTAGATTCTTTGAATTGACGAAGAATCATTCTGAATTTTGTGTTGCTTTTGGATAGAACTTCCATTAGAGATGATGTTGGCATGAGCATGTGAAGAATCTGCACGATTGTTCCGCTCCAGAGCTTCCATAAGAAGTAAACATGAAAACGGTTAGTAATAAGCGGATTCCGGCACTTACAAGTTTGAACTTCGATAGTGTTAACAGCATAGTGTGAAAACACAACTCTAATTCTTACAAAGGCCGTTCCTGAACTGGAGTCCCACAAGTGAGATAACGCGATGTACCGAAGTACACCTACAGTTCAGATGAGTCGCTGAGGTACACCGAAGCATCACCTCACGACTGTAGACCGTTTGAGACACACTAAGCGTAATCCACGGGGAGTTACCGAAGTGACCTGCTGTCAGGGCTGTTTGATGTTGACCCTGGCAGGAGTTTCCATTCAATCACTGAGGATCACAGATGTGAACCTCTCATAAATGTTCTCGACAGATTGCTAAGATCTGTGAAGGACTCGATAACGTATCACTGATGTTCTTATTGTTGAACATCAAGTGATGAAATGTCAAGTGTACCTAAGAGATCTTTTGATGAATCTCGTGGCTCTAGACTCAATAGTGCGTTTTGGTTTTCCTGAGCGGAGACTAGGGAGAGGGTCTCCTTCTTCAATACCAGCGATCTCTAAGAGAAAGCCAATAGTTTACGTAGGGTTCCCTATGAGAATGAAACAAGATTCTTTTGAGAGAAACTTGAGTGGCTAAGAAGGTTTAGTGCATGCGTCACTGGGTCCATGACGGTTTTTAATCTTCAATACCGGCGTCACTAAGTAACAACCAGTAGCATATGAATTGAACCCGGTGTCTGCCCTAAGTTGAATAATTTGGAGGGCTATTTCTTTTCACCCTTTTCTTTGCATTTCTTTTTAATTCTTCAACTCCTTCTTTCTCCGATTCTCATTTTCTCCTTTTTATAATCGTACCTAAGGACTTCTAAGTACTAAATATTTGTGATGTCCTTGGGTAGATCCCTCCGGCTCTGGCGGATCATAGGACGGTTATTCCTAACCTTAGTCACCTTATAACTCTATGACTAACCTATGTTGCCATAAAACCAATTTTCAAGAAAATCTCTCACTGCGGTTATGATTGTAAAACATTTTGTACCACAGTAAGAGTTTGATCTTTTGCAGAAATACTCCCCCTCCACATGTGCTTAAGAGTTTTTTACGGAAATCTGCACAGTGAGGAAAGAGCGCGCACTTTATGAATTGATCAACTCAAGATAGACAATCCCCCGCGAGACACGGTTACGTTGCATAGTTAAAGAGTTACATTGTCAGCTTTTAGGTGACAACTAGCTCTAATAACTACCTTGAAGGTGTAGACAAGCCTCGAAAGGTTGTCAAACCCGTCAGAGTTGATGTCTACCAAGAGTTTCTCGAATGGTACTTTCTACTCGGACAAGTCCTTTGCGAGACACGTTTACATTACTAGCGAACTAGCTTGAAATTATTACCCGTCCTGGACAAGTCTTTTCGAGTTAATAATAGTTAAGTACCGTCAATTCGTTGGTTAAGTCTATAGCACAAAGATTCATTTGCATTTACACAACATATTTCTTATCACATAATTTTCTCCTCCTCAAAAATGGCATATAAAATGTTATTTTTGAAAAGCTGAGAATAAATATGACCATTTCGAGTATTGCGGGAAGATGACCACTGTGAACAATTTGTGAACAAAGTTTTAATTCAAATACTCCCCCTCAACAAGTGATATAAACAGTTGAGGTTTTGAAAAATTATACGGGGAAGTACTTGTTCTTTTGAGCAAAACCTTGAAAAATGAAAGGTTTGATAGGTTTTACTCAAAAGTAAGAAGCTTTCGCTCCTTTTATAAGGATTGTGGCACTGAAGCGTACCACAGGGTCCTTTCTTGACAATTACGGGTTGTACACTGTTATGTGTGCACAAGCCATTGTCATAATTAAACACACATCCAAAATATTATGAAATAGAAGCAGTTCAAGGGGTACCAGGAAGTCCATCAATGTTACCAGGAATGCGAACTGGGCGTTGATAGCTGGCGAGAGCAATCCTGGGACGACCGCCTACAAAGCTCTCCAGAGTTCTGAACTGGTCCCGTCGATACAACCTTTCATCAATCTTTCTGATGATCCTCCTCACATCCCGTCTTTCCTTGGAATTCCATCGCTTTTGTGACCCAATACCTTCATGAATATCCTTCAACCTATAAGCCAATCCGTCCCTAACCTTTTTCAATGTGTGGTCCCCAAACTTGTGAAGATCTTTACACGCCATCAAGCAGTTGCAATGTGTTTCACTAATGTAAACCACTCCAAATGGTTGGCTAATGAGTGTGTTTTGTGAAAGCTGGTTAATGTCGGGAAGATCTAGCTGAGGTGGAGTGAAGTTGACACGGGTCTGATATGATTCAACTGCAAGCTGGAGATCTTCTACACGTTCTTTGATGACTATGCTTCTGATGAAGATAAGCAAGGACTTGATGAATTCACGTTGTACTTCAGTTGAAAATTGTCTCATGCGACCCTGTACTTTGGCAAGGTACATGTCTTCAATGTCGTTGATAGATAAATTCTCAAAGTCCGCTTCAGAGAATGCATAATCCCTTTCGTCTTGCCTTTTGACCACAATATTCTTGAGGAAAGTGTAGTCCCATTTAGACGAAAGATCAACATGTTTGATGGCAACGATACTCTTAGTACTGAACACTTCATGTTGAGACTTCTGAACCTGGCAGCTTCTGTAGTAGATTCTTCGGTGTTCTTGCCAATGGTGAATCCCATACAGTGCATCACGGTCATACTCTGCCACATTGTTGGAGAACATGTGGTTAGCTCTTTCCTCGATGGCTATGCAGTTAAAGTATACGGCTGCCGGGAATGGAAGTGTCAGTGATGTAGCGTATTTCCTTGAACCATCGCCACCGTGAAGAAGAAATTCCATGTTGAAGAAATATCTTAATGGAATCCTTGGCTGATCTGGTTGGCCAATTGTTGGTAGAGGTTTAGACCAGTCGGTGTAATATGGAGGGTTGTCCCGTTTGGTGAAGTCGATGTTTGCTTCTAGGTTGAGCCAATCCATGTTGTTAGACATGGCTCGTACTATATTATCGAGGTGATACTCAACTTCAATAGCACTTTCCGAGCTGTCTTTGAGAAGTTGAAATGCTTCATTCTTGATTCGCTTCAACTCGGATTTCGTCATCTTCTTCACGCGGAATTTTTCTTGCAGTAATTTCGCATGCTCCAATGTACTACATTCTGTAACCTCTTGACCTTCAGCTGGGTAAGGAGTGGAATCAACAAGCTTCGAGAACCATTCAAATTCAGTATCATCCTCGTCTAGCCATGATAAGACGTCAGTCATAGGCGCCTTCTTCTTCATCTTCTTTGGCCTGGAGGAGGATTCTGGTTTCTTGGCTGTGTCAGGAGAGATGGGTTGTTGTTGGGGCTCAGAGACTTCTTCATCGTCAACACCCGTATACTCAAAATGATCACCGGTTTTCTGAGTCTGGGGTGGTAACTCAGAATCTTGAGGTTTTTCAGTAGAAGAGCGAGGAGGAGGCCTTTGTTGAGCTGTAGTCGGTTGGGGTGGAGGTTGCATAGAAGATGATTCACCAGACTTCTTCGGGTGTTTGGGCTCATTATCCTTATCCTGATCTTTGTCTTCGTCGTTTCTTGAACGTTTAGGCCTTACAGCTTCTTCTCTGTATGCTGACCTGAGTTGGTATTCCAGCAATGCTTCAAATAATTTAGCTTCGTGGAAGGCAAACGTTGCAGAGCATTTCGACATTTGAGCTACTAGTCGGTTCACCAATTCATCATCTGAGAAGATTGTGGGTTCAACTGGATTGATGTTCACATTCATTGGAGTTGATTTCATGGTTTGCTTGGCCAGATGTAGGAGATTCGGATAAAGTTGTCTGGCATACATCTCCTTTGTCAGTTTAGGAACGACGTCAAGAAGGAACTTGTGAGTGTATCCTTTGATCATCTCGTCCATTTTCCCTTGAAGATCATCTTTCATGAGCTTCTGGACATACTCCCTTTCAAATTGCATCTTGTCGTTCTCATCATGAAGATACTGAATCTGATCAGCGTAGAAATTCATCTTCTTGTAGAGCACGTCTTTCTTTCTGACCTGTTTGACAGCTTTAACGATTCGTGTCTTAGCTTGAGAAATCCAAGAGGCAGTTGGCTTCTTCACTGATCTGGATGTGGATCTTGTTGTTCTTTTTGATGGTGGTGGTGAGGAGTGAGAAGATGAGTCTGATGAAGATGAGATGTAAGGAGATTCAGGGTCCTTAGGAGGTTCACATGTTTTCTCCTTAGACCATACGGGACTGTCAAGAAGAAACTTTTCATAATCAACATCTTCATCATTTCCAGACTTAGCTTCTTCATCAGCTTTATCTTTCTCAGACTTCTCAGTATCTGGTTCCTCAATGTCAAACTTAATAGACTCCTCCTGTTGCATTTGTTGTTGCTCAAGAGTGGTGGCACCAGTTCCCTTATCGGGTTGATTAACCGCATCAGGATCTGGTGTAGGTTGAACTGCACCACTTGACCCTCCGGGGCCACCCATTTGATCTTTGGCAAATTCCTTTGCAACGTGTTGGAGTCTAACAAATTTGAACTTCCTCCTGTAATCAGTTTCCAGTGGCTCTTCTTCTGAGCTTTCCTCTTCATAAGGCACAAGTACTGGAGTCTTCCCTTTTCCTTGGATAGTTGGTGGACTGGGAGGTTTTGCTACTGAAGGAGGTGCTTCGGTTGCAGATTCAGAGTAGAAGAACTCTTCGTCTGATTGTGTATCTTCAGAGCTTTCGTCCACTAGCTTTCTTTGTGGTTCAAGCTTTGGAATGGGAATAGGACCAGCTTCCTTAGAAGGAACAGTCCTTTTACGAGGAGGATTCCTCTTGGGGAACTTCCTCTGACTCTCAGTGCTTATAGCACTTCCTGCACTTCCTCTTCTGGTTTTTCTTGCAGGCGTACCAGAAGATTTTTCATCAAGAAAGCCAACTTTATTCTCTTTCACAGCTACCATATATCTTTTATAAGAGTAGAGCTGTTTGAGTTCATCTGAGAGAAGGAGATCCGGCAACACAGCACCTTGTTTCTTGGTAGTTGACTCCTTAAATCTGACTGTTAGAGTGGGTTCGGACAACACGTCAAGATTGTCGGGGTCATTGATTCTCTTGGGGATATCAGGATTATATCCAATTGCTCTTTGGATCAACAGTTTAGTATATCTGATATAAGGAATCTTTGAGCCAAGCTTTTTGAGGAATATCATCATGTCATCCCATATCAGAGCTTCAATTTTGATGTGTTTCATGTTGATTAGAGCCCAAAAGATTTGCAGTTCCACGAGCTTGGGATGCTCATAGCCACTGTCACGACCAAAAATAGATTTTGTGATGATGATATAGAGGGTTCTCCAAGGCTGAGGAATGTTTTTAAGATCCACGTGAGAATGCTTATTAACAACCCCTGAAGCTTCGTCATACCAAATATCGATCAAAAATTGCAGAACAGTCTCTTCAGTAAGTGCAGCAGAGAATTCAGTTGGTATGATGTCAGGAATGAGGAGAACAGCCCTTAAGTCTGCATGTGTGATGGTAACTTGTTTGTGATTGAGTGTCACTGTTACTGCACTTTGACCTTTGACCCTCTGCATTGTATTCCAGAATTGCTGTATGTAGATCTCCGGAACAGTGGCAGAGTTGGTGAGCATGTTATGATAGGGATGGTTCTTCAGAATATCCACTGCAATGAGACAAGAAGATTCCGAGCAGGTGAGAGTTTCAAAGTCAACTCTGAGATTGTTCTTTCCAATCTTCATTAGATAGCCATGCGGGAAGATATCAGCAATGGTGAGAACATTTGGTGCATCCACATTCATTTGAGCTTCCATGTCGTGATCTGAAACACATTTAGCCAAAAGAACCAACATATCGAAAGACATAATGTTAGTCAACAGATGGTTTTATAGTCTAATTATTGAATGTGCAATGTCAATGATTGTTACGAGTCCAAAGTCACTTGTTTGTTCAATAGTCCAATGATGTCGTGATAAGTTTCATGAGTTAGTTAACTTTTAAGTTTTAAAGTTTATGTTATCACTTATTTTTCACAACATATCAAACGTTTAAACTTATTAGTGACATTATTGATTTCATGACGTTATGATTTATTTATTTACAAGTATGCACGCGTAACAATTCATAATGAAGGTTTGATCAAGGCTTAGGCGTAGAAATGGTAGCTTATGCGTAAACAGGAGAAGTATACGCGTAAACGCAAGCTTATGCGTAGGATCCTTACTTACGCGTAAGAAATGTTACGCATAGGAAAAGGGGACCTTATGCGTAAAGCTTACGCGTAGACGTATATTAAACCTTACGCGTAAGGCTTACTCGTAAGAGTAGACCTTATGCGTAGAGGTCACTGTTTACGCATATCCTTCACAGGATACGCGTAGTCCCTTTGTAGAACCTTACGCATAAACGCTACGCGTAAGATTTCTCTTACGCATAACCTTCTACGCGTAAGGTGATCCTTATGCGTAGATTGCTAATGACCTTGATTCTGAATTTTTACGTGTAGCAGACCCGAAATAAAGTCATCATAGCAACAATATTAACACATACATCCATTCTTTAACAGATCATGGCATGAAAACTCATCATACAGTTTACGCGTAAGATTACTTACGCGTAGACTTAAACCCTAGTTTTAAGATTTACGCTTAAGAAATCTAACCATGGAAATAGCATCAAACTTATTCTGGTGGTTCTTAGATGTTATGTGAGTGTTATGGCCAAGTTTTAACATCCAACTATCAATGAATCAAAAATACCCAAACGTGAAGAACATAAACCCTAATAGCTAATTATCAAGCAATTAGTGTTTCTGGGTTAATTCTAAACACAGATATGATCAATTCACTATACTAACAACATCACACAACAATCTTTTTGTCTAGAAACATTCACATTTGAGAATACCCAAACCGACTCATGAACCCTAATTTTGAAAAACAATCAATTCGTGTTTCTGGGTGGATTTTGAGGATAAACATAGTATCATTGATGTTTAAAAAATATTTTGACACAACCTTTTTAACCACAAACACATACCAATGATTAAGTGTTCTTACACTTACGCGTAGAACACTAAAATCATAATATCTCAAGATTTAACCGTTGGATTTATGAAAAATTCAAAACAATTGTTTAAAAACTTGTTATAAACATGAAATCACTTACAGATTGATGATCCAAAGCACAGATTTGTGGAACTATTGTTGTGCGTAGGATTAGTTAGGTGAGTATTAAATGTGATGAAATAAATGAGGTAGGAGGGATGTTTTATTAAAAATACTTTAAGCTTTTGACACTTTTAGTCCCTCCACCTTTTCCATTTTCATTCAAAGCCTTTTAACTTCCATTTTGGTTACCAAACGAAGAATATTTGGAAATAACTTTGACGACACTCCCCCTCGACTTAAGAAATAATGAAAGGTTATAAATTTTAGTCCGAGGAGTGTCAGTAAACCAGAAATGTGACCACCATTATTAAAGAAACAACCGGGATTATGTAACATGCAAGTACACGGTTATTTTGAGACAGTTAAGAATTTATTTTCTCCCCCTCAACACTTGATCGAAAAAATACTGAATTTTGAAAGATTTGAGTGTTGACTGAAGAAATGTACTTGCCATGTTTGAAGAAATATAGATAGAAGAATATTTTTGTTGTTTTATCTGATTTTCTATTTTTGTATTTTGTTTTTGAAAAATTATTTACAAAAGAGATTTTGGTGTTTGACTGGTTTTTAAGACTGTTTTAATAGTTCATCCAGTTCCTCTTGAGTCAAACACCGCATACCAATCCGGTGGACCAACTCATTAAACCTAGCGGGAGGCAAGGCTTTGGTGAGTAGATCTGCCAATTGGTATTCTGTACCCATGAAGTATAATTCAACTGTACCCTGTTCTACATGGTTCTTGATGAAATGATAGCGAAGATCGATGTGCTTTGATTTCGAATGCTGAACTGAGTTGCACGAGATCGCAATGGCACTCCGATTGTCGCAGTACATCGGGATTCTGTCAAATACGTAACCATAGTCTTTGAGTTTTGTTCTCATCCAGATGACTTGAGCACAACACGCTGACATGGCTACATATTCTGCTTCGGTTGATGACAGCGATGTATAATCCTGCTTCTTCGATTGTCAGGACACCAGTTTATCACCAAGAAATTGTAGTGCTCCTGAAGTACTTTTTCGTGAATCTAAACATCCTGCGTGATCAGCATCCGAAAAAGTGATTAGTTCAAAACCAGAATCCTTCGGATACCAGATCCCCAAGTTAATGGTTCCCTTGACGTATCGGAGGATTCTTTTAGCCTCAAAGAGGTGGGTTTCAGTTGCTCGTGACTGATAACGGGAGCATAGATAAACGGCAAAGACAATATCAGGTCTGCTAGCTGTTAGATACATAAGAGACCCAATAATACTTCGGTATTTGGTAGGGTCTACTAATTTCCCATGTAAATCAGCGTCTAGTTTCTTGGTATGTGTCATTGGTGTGGCCTAAGTGTCACAGGTTTTCATTCCAAATTTGTTTAACAATTCAAGGGCATATTTGGACTGACTCAAGAAAACACCACAGGGTGATTGATGAACTTGCAGTCCTAGAAAGAACGTACGTTCACCCATCATGGACATTTCAAAAATTTTCTTCATTAGTTTTGCAAAAGCGATTGAGTACTTTTTATGTGTAGACCCAAAAATGATGTCACCCATGTAAAATTGAACAATTAAGATATGTGCCCCGTGATATTGTATAAAAAGAGTAGGGTCGACCGAACCTTTGGTGAAATTGTTAGCAATGAGGAAAGATGATAGCTTATCGTACCATGCCCGAGGAGCTTGTTTGAGACCATAAAGAGCTTTGTTCAGTTTGTAGACATGGTTCGGGAACTCGGGATCAACGAATCCTTCTGGTTGGCTGACATAAACCGTTTCTTTCAGTTGTCCGTTGAGAAACGCAGTTTTGACATCCATCTGAAAGACCGTCATATTCATATGAGCCGCGAACGCGAGAAATATCCGAACAGCCTCAAGACGAGCAACCGGAGCAAAAGATTCTTCAAAGTCTATTCCCTCTTCCTGACGATAACCCTTAGCAACTAGACGTGACTTGTTTCGGATTACGTTCCCTTCAGCATCCAATTTGTTTTTCCAAATCCATTTGAGACCAATGACGTAGACCCCTGTTGGTCTTTCAACCGATTCCCATACTTCAAGACGTTTGAATTGGTTGAGTTCTTCTTGCATGGATTCAATCCAGTTGTCTTTTTTCATTGCGTCTTTAATGTTTTTAGGCTCAGATTGGCAGACAGTGAGTGCATAAATGCAATGTTCACCATCTGTGTGAAGACGTTGTCTCGTAACGACTGGTTGATTCGGGTTGCCAATAATGTTTGCCAGAGGATGGTCTTTTGTCCATCGATGTGTAGAGGGTTGATGTTGGTATACATTGTGCAGATTATGAGGATTCAAATGGTTTGTTGATGATTCCGCGACATCAGGTGCAGCAGTGTCATTAGCAAACGGGTTAAAGAACGCATTTGGATCAAAATCTGCAGGTGGGGGTACTTCATTAAGAACATCATCAGTTGGTTCCTCATTGTTGGAAGAGGTTTGTTCAACTGTTGTGGTGGAGTCAACTGGTGGTGCTTCTTCAACAGTAGTTGTTGTAGCGGGTATATCAGGTATAAGAGTAGTATCAGGTTGAGCAGCGGAAACAGCGGATACACCTAGAGCACGTTCATCAATATCGTCACTGAACAGCGGAGCAAATAACCTTTCCATTTGTTGACGAGTGAGCTGGGGGCTTTGTGCAGCTGATGATGGGGTTTGAGGGAAGTTTAAGCGGTTGTGACCGGGTTCCAAGCTGTTATACTCAGAAGCCATTTCCGTAAGTTCATCAAAATGAGCATGAATCGTTTCCATAACCTGCTTTGTACGACGATTCCAGATCCGGTAACCTTTAGAATTCTCACAATATCCAATAAAGACGCCAATGTCAGCTTTGGCTTTGAGCTTTCCAAAATCATCACGATCATTATTCGGATAGCATAGGGATCCAAATACATGAAAGTGTTTGAGATTCGGTTTATGGTTGTGGAGAAGCTCAAAAGGTGTTTTGTTGTGGCGTTTAGTAATCATAGAACGGTTTTGAGTATAGCATGCAGTAGATACAGCTTCTGCCCATAAGTAATCTAGAAGTTTAGCATTGATTAACATTGTTCTTGCAGCTTCCACTAATGTTCGGTTTCGTCTTTCAACAACTCCGTTTTGTTCTGGTGTACGTGCAATAGATGTCTGATGCTGAATTCCCACTTTCTCATAAAATTCACGAAGAGTTTGGTTAACAAATTCAGTTCCTTTTTCTGTTCTTATTTGGCGGACGGTGTTCCGGAGCTGAACTTGAATTTTCGTGAGAAAGGTGATGATCATTTGTGGAGCTTGGTCTTTGCTTCGAAGAAAGTAGACCAAAGTCCATCGTGAATAGTCATCAACAATTACTAAAATGTAGCGTTTGCCATTGATCGTTTGCACGCGCATCGGGCCACACAAATCCATGTGAAGAAGATGAAGCACATGCTGAGAGCTGTGTTCCACCTTTGAAGGAAAATGAGCACGAGTGCTTTTCCCTTGTTCACAAGCTGAGCAAAGGTGATCTTTAGAATACCGGAATCGTGGGAGACCTTCAACTAGTTTGTGTCGAGCAAGATTGGTTATAGTTTGAAAGTTTAAATGTGAGAGATGACGGTGCCATAGCCAGGATTTTGTTGATGTTGCCTTTGAAAGTAAGCAGATGGGAGATGAAGCAACCATGTCTTGCATAGAGATAGTGTAAAGACTTAAGTTACGCGAGCCAGACATAAGGTCGTTTCCTTGTAGATCACGAATGAAACAAGATTTCTCCCTGAAAGCAACCTCCAAATCTCCATCACAGAACTGACCTACTGAAAACAGATTGTGACCGAGGCCTTCCACATAATAAACCCTGCTAATTTCGATGTTCCCATTGATATAGTCTCCGTAGTCCATGATAGCTGCGAAGTGATCATTCCCGAATCTGACAGTGCCAATGAACTTTGCAATAAAGTTTGATAACAGTTTAAGGTTGCATGTCATGTGTCGGGAACATCCGCTATCAACAATCCAGAGAATGATATGTATCACCTGCATTACACACAGACGACACAGATGGAATAGAATTAGATGTGGAACCCGAAATGTTAGAGGGTTCCGGAGCAGTTATAGTAGACATACACACATCAATAACTTTAGGCATCCATTTAAATCCTAGTGTGTTATATATCCATTTCTGCCATCTCCAACTAGTATTTTCTTTAGTCTTAGTGAATGCACTAGGTGGTACTACATTCTTAGGAGGTGAAACTGGAGCTACAGGGACAGCAATGCGTTTCTTAGAATCTAAAGAGGGCGGTCTACCAAGCACAGACTTAGAATGATTAGTGGGCCTAGAGGTATTCCGATTCTTAGGATTCCTTAAACGAGAGATGATAGCTTTAGCAACACATTTGTCATGACAATCAGAATTCATACTTTTACGACAAATAACACAAGGTGCATCAGACTGAATATCAAAAGTACTTAAAGGTTTAGCATTCGTTACATCACTATTTCTATTACATTTGCCAAACGCAATATCTATAGTGGAAGCAACGTGAGTCTTATTCATGTTCCTAGGGTGTTCTTCTACTTTAGCATTCCTTATTGATCTTTTCTTAGGTCGCAACTTCCTATTCTTCGATGTAGTGCTCCTAGGCTGTGAAATGCAGACTTTTGGAAAAGAAGCAACTATTCCTGTTTCAGTAGAAGGAAGCACGTTAGCAACTTGTGTTTTGGTAGTAGGCATTCTAGGTTCACGATTACTAAGTGTTACTGGTGCTATTCTCTTAATCACGGTAGGCGGAAGTTGTTCATACTTGCCTAACATTTCTCTTAACTTAGAGATAGTGTGAATCAAATCTTGATTTTCATAACGAATATTACCAGCAAAATTCATTACTTCTCTAGTGTGTGCAAGATAATGATCAAGTTCGTTTGATGCTTCATGACGAGTCTTATTGAGTAAATCAAATATGACACCATATTCCTGTTTAACTTTTACAAGTTCTTGTTCATATTTTGAGATTTGACTTTTCAAAGACACGTTTTGATCATCCAGTTGCTCATATCATCAAGTTCGTTTGATGCTTCATGACGAGTCTTATTGTTTTGCAAAGCAAGTTCACGATTTTGACAATCTTTTTGACACCATTGAAGACGACGTTTTGCATTTGAAAGCTCGTGTAAGAGACGTTCGTTTTTAACTTTTAAAGACTCGATCTGAAGCACATTATCAGTATTCTCAACAGTTACAACATTATAAACAGTATCAGCAGAGATATAATCAGATGCATATGACACAGAATTCAATAACACAATATTATGGATATCAGCACAGATAACATCATTCAAGAGTCGATCAACATCTTTTCTCAACATTTTATTTTTACGTTTAGTATTGGTAATAGATGTTTCTGTTTTCTCGAAAACGACCTTCATCACTCCAAGTTCCTTATGAAAGTCCCGTTCCCAAGACAATGCACAATTTTTTAAATTTTTAAAATTTGGTAAAAGATTTTTCTGAAAAATGTCTCTTTGTTCTCGTGCCAGAGGCGATTGAAAATGTTGAACTTTGATTTCAGAATGATATTCTATCTCATGTTGTAAAGTTTTGAGGTCAGCCATGAAAATGTCAAAATATCTAAGAATTTTGCGATTTTCAGGTTTTGAGTTTACTTCACTGATGGAAGGTAAAGGACCATAAATTTGTGCATAATCTGGTTGGGGATTAACATTAGAAGACTCAGACATTTTTATGATAACCCTTGGTGTGTTAGAAGAATCCGTTGGTGTGACGAAAGTGACCGGTTTTGAATAATTAAAAGGTTTGTTGTAAACAACAGTTTTTAATTTTGATCAACTCTCGTCTTCTGCATCTAATTCCTCTTGACGATGATATTCAACAACACTCATAACAGAATTATCAATTTTATATTCTGCACTGGAAACTTCAGGATTTGGTTTGAATGCTTTGGTTGAAAGCTTAGGTTTGTAATCAGCAAGATTTGGTCCATATCCATTTGGATTGGGTTTTAAAGTAAACTTTTCAATAGCAGTTACTGACTCACCATGTTTGTAAACAACAGTTTTAAACTCTTTAAGATTGTTTTGCAAACCGATAATTTCTTCAAGATGATCATCTATTAGTTTCGTTGAATGCTTTTTGTATGCAGAGAACTGTTTTTGACAAGTTAACAACTCAGCCTTAGCTTTTTGATTTTCCAAGGTGAGAGCGTTAATTTATTTTTTATGTTCATGTTTCAGTTGTTCTATTTCAGACAACAAAGCATTCTTCGAAGCGGCTAGATCACGCATCTGTCTCTCTAAATATTTTTCGTTTTGATGAGATTTAGTAAAGGCTGCTTCAAAACTTTTTTCACGTTTTTCTTGAGTTTTGAAAAAATTGATTTGCTTTTGTAAACATTCAAAATCCTTGGTTAACAGTGCATTTTTACTTTTTAAGTCCTGATTAATTGCACGACATTCTTCCACTATGGTTTGTTGGTCTTGTATTAAACGAGCAAAATCTGGATGAGGCAAAAGTTCGGTGTATTCAACGTGAGTCACAACATGATCATTACTTAGATCCTCAAGTATAACCACGGAGTCAATTTGATTATCAATGGAAACCATAAGGTCATCTTGATCGTCAAATGTAACTACGGGGTCTAATAGAAAATCGTCGGAATGAGGTGTGGATGACTCATTTTGAACATTCTGAGCCTTGCCGGATTCAGATGTTGGCGGAGATATTATATCAGAGATAAATATGGTTTGTTTGGGTACCTGAGACAAGCCATCAGTGTCATACACTGGGCCTGTGTCACTCATGTGTAACTCATGCATATTAGCCATCAACATAACAGCTGCATTGGCCTGCAAATCCTCCATATCATCATCTGAGTCTGCATCTGCCGTAAAGTTGTGTTCTTTGTCTGTGAGAGTTCCACCAGCTTCATCTTTAAGAGCCAAAAGAAGAGCCTCTTTGTGATAAGCACTGCCCCTAGTCCTCGGCTTTGGGCATGCATTAGCCAGGTGTCCCTTCTCATTGCGGTTGTAGCATTGAAGACCATTCAACCCATTCTGAGCATTTCCCTATTCCACCACTTGAGCTCTGTTGTTATTCCTACCCATAGCATTAAACCCTTGACCACCGCCCATCTGACGACCATAACCACGATTCTGAACTTCAACTCGTCCATTGTTCACAACAGCCTGATTTCGTGTGTTAGATGAGGAACGAATACGATTGTTGGATTTGTTGGTATAACGGCTAAAAGCATTAGCAATCATAACAAATCCTTGTTGCAATGCTTCGAACGGATCGGATTCCTCATTAGCTTCACTGACAAATGCTTGAGCATTGTTGTTGTTGTATGGAACCAATTGATTATGTTGAGATTGTTGTGATTGATCATTTGGTGTGATAGTGGAAGTTGGTTGAGTTGCTGGTTGAGGAGGATAACTGTTTTGAGCAGACAAGGCAAGTTGTTGATTTTCCGGATGTGAAGGTGAAGCAATTTGAGCACGGAGAATCCTTTCCCTATCAACTTCCTTTTCATGAGGCTTCAAGTAATCGTACAACAATCCGTATGTAGAATGATGCATGTTCTTTGCTTGACGAAGAAAAATGACATACTTCTCCCATTCAGGACCAAGACTACTCAGGAACTTAGTATTAACTGCAATTCTTGGCATGATGATGTTGTGTTTATCCAAATCATTGATGATGTCTGAGAATCGATGATGATAAGACTCTAGTGTCTCTCCAGGTTCAATCAAGAAGTGTTCATAAGCCAAGTAAATTTTGGATTCCATATCCTCCTGATTGAGTGCAGATCCTTCCATAAGTAGATGAATGTGTTCCCACATTGCCTTTGCAGTCTTTTGAGCATCAACACTTCGAAGAATTGGGTTTGGTAATCCTAAAAGGATATATTGCATTGCAAGCTCATCAGCTTCATAGTGTAGAAGTTCTTCTGGATTCAGGTCTGCAACAGTAGCAATGTTTGATTGTTCATCTCTTGGTGGATTAGCATTTGGATCTCCGGGTACAATGACAGTCGGCATCTGAAATGGACCTTCAAAGATAACCTTCTTTAAGAACTTTCCATGTGGCTTCTTCAGATCACAAAACCTAAAGAACCTAATCACCCATTGATCGTAGTTTCCTGGAGTGAGCATTGGAGGTCTATCAAGTGATCCAGCCTCATGAATTGATTGTTGGCTGCTTAAAGCTTCACACATCTTTGCAAACCAAGTGGGTTCCTTCATAGTGTTCCTTGATGGATGTTGATTGAAATCGTTTGTGTAGGGTTGAACTTGAAGACTTGGTGGTGTTTGAACCATTTGTGGTGGAGGAATTGCTCCAAGTTGTGGAGTATGTTGTTGATTAAATTGTTGTTGATAAATTGCTTGTTGTTGATTCCATTGTTGATGTTGTGGACTTAGTTGTTGTTATCGTTGAGAATAAGTGTAAGGGAAATAGTTAGAGTATGGTGGTTGTGACATGTTGAAAACTTGTGTTGGTAAAATGGATCTTTGTATTCGAATGAACCTTTGTTGATGAAGTATCCTTAGGCGTAGAAATCACAATAAACCAAGTAGGACTTATGCGTAAAAACACCAAAGTTACGCATAACAGTAGAAGTTACGCGTAGGTTTAGCTTAAGCGTAAGCAGGGAAAAAAGCACTAAAGTTATGCGTAAACAGTAAGTTAGGCGTAGAAAACTTAGGCGTAGGATTACCTTATGCGTAAGACTAGGCTTAGGCGTAAGATGAATCTTATGCGTAGGATGTTCTACGCGTAAGCTTTATGCTTATGCGCAATTTTAGGGTTTTATCCCAAGTGATCTTTTACACTATCACAGTGCAAAAGATATCCAAAGTCGACGTATTTTCAGGCTTATCCAAGCAAGAAAACACGGAGTAAACCACGAAACTGAAGATCAAACCAAGGAGTGAGTTACACGTAAGTTTAGGGTTTCACTTACGCGTAGGACTACTCGTAAAGTGACTTTTGCCCAAAGATGTTTCTAAACCAGATTTTTGTGATGAGAAAGCTTCAATATCACCAAAATAACACAAAAGTGTGAAACTTGATGAACCAAAACGTCTAAAACAGTTATGCGTAGACAGAAACCCTCGTTAAAAACCAAGCTCAAAAACGTTTATCCACGCGTAAAGTTTGAAACTTTTTGCCAAAAACAGTTATTTTAACACCTTAAAACATTGAAAGTACAAGAATCTTGGATTCAAACGTGTAAAAATTATGTTTTTAAGCGAACCAAAGTATCAAACCACGCACGTATGTTCTACGCATAGGACCAAAACCCACTTCAAGAACAATACGTTCACCCAACTATTTGGCGATTGATACCACTGTTAGGTCACTAGTTTTACAACACAAACATCAAGAGAAGAGATAGAGAGGCGGATGAACAATAAACCAAACACACACACACGATATAATGATACGGTTATGCGTAGAGATATGTGAAAGAGATAAATTGAACAACCAACCCTCAAGTGAGGGTTATTACATAGTATTTATAGGAGGGAAGCTAGGGCAACACTTCCTAGTCCCTTCCTTTCTCCTATGGGCTTGGGCCTAAGCTCATGGGCCTTCTACATAAGCTTAAGCTAATAACAAACATAAAGGCCATAATTAAGCTAACTATTACATATGAATTACTAACACTTGATTTAGGTTTAGGAGTGATTCCAACAATTTCCATTTTCACTTTCAAAAAAATGTCTCAACAACCTAAAAATTTGTTTTTCAACAATCTTTTTGGTATGTCGCAACAATCATCCTCGTCATACCCTCCTACACCTTCGTCCGGACACTCAATATATTCCTCACAACATCCCAGTTTCCATTCGTTTGGTAGCCAATACTCTATGCCGTCATACACCCCGAACAACTATTTCATCAACAACTATTTCAACAACAACAAACACAATCGATGCCACCACCACAAGAAATTCGTGAATAAAGGACACGAAGAGCCGCAAATCGTACCACAATTGACATACCCGAGACAATCGATGAACCGACACGACCTCATAGTCGTTGGACGTCGGAGGAGGAAACGTTATTAGCCGAGTGTTAATTTGGTGTTTCAGGGGATAACAAACTCGGAAATAACCAAAAGGACGAATCATTTTGGTACAAGGTTCTTCACAAGTTCAACAAAACTTCCCATCATATATAAACGTACCGAGGATATTTTCACGGAGAAGTGGGCAAAGTTTAACTCTAGTTGCCAAAAGTTCAACGCTATATTCAAACGTTTAAAGCGTTTGAGTAGAAGTGGGGAAAACAAGGTTGATATTATAACCCGTGTTAGGCAAGCATATGAGGAGTAAAAAAACGGGAAAAGTGTTTTTTCAAGACGAGGCGTAGGCAATATTGAGACAACACCTAAGGTGGGATTCGATCGACCCCGTTGATCCGGTTGATCTCACCGGACATGCTGAACCACGTCCCCCCGGCAAACCGCGTCCCTCAAAAAAACCAAATCGGAAACCACGTCGAGCAACGGGAAGCCGCTCAATCAGCATACGAGGTGACAAAGGAGAAATAACGTACAATAATTCGGTTGGAAGAAATGAGGTTTTTCGGCACTAACACCAAGGATATGTCGAATGAGGATGCCTACATGATCAACATGCAAAAAGAAGAAATCCACCAAAAATATAGAATGAGTCGCAATTAGGCATCTTCATTAATTTTTTTATTTTTTACTTTTTATTTTTTATTATTTTTTTTTTCAATTTTTGTATGTGTCTTTTATTTTCGTGTTGTAATTTGTATTTTGAATGAATGGAAACTTAGTTGGTTAAAAAAATGGAAACGAAAATAAAATTATGAGTTTTAAACAGTTGAAATGGATTAAGTTATCATTGAAATGGTATTTTGATATGTGAATGTGAAAAATAAAATGTTAATGTAGTGGTGTGAAGTGACGAAACGGCTCAAGCCACCGTTTCTTGCTCTAACATGATTTTAGAACAAGATATATAAATTCATAACGTGTCCACATACTATAAAATCATTTAGATCTATTTTCTAAGATTTCTACACTCCTTATCTTCATACATATACATGCATAGTACATTAGTATTTTTCATATTCTAATTACAAAAAATAGTGAGTCGTAGTCGCTAGTCACAAAAATCTCAAAATTGTGTGAACAAGAGAAGAGAAAGAAATGGATATATTTTCTGGAGTTGGGCCTTCCCCAGCTATGAATAACGGGCTAGGCTTTTATATTAATCCAAATACAATGTTGAAGAGAAGGATTAGCCTAAGTCTAACAAATTGTGTAAGGGCAGGCTTTAGAATATGCTAGTCAAAGTGAGTTGAAGAATAAGATGCATTTGGTCACAGATCAAATGTTCCCAGAAGATATTTGAAATGTGAATTTTAACATGAACTAAAATAGTTATGTGGCAT
Source organism: Chrysanthemum seticuspe (assembly GCA_019973895.1). NCBI lineage: Eukaryota > Viridiplantae > Streptophyta > Magnoliopsida > Asterales > Asteraceae > Chrysanthemum > Chrysanthemum seticuspe. The sequence goes on from BPTQ01000007.1 coordinate 131,342,400, forward strand.
TGCTGCTATGCGATTAATAATGCAATGCAATATAATGGAGTAGAGGATGACTGGACACGCGAGTGATATATTACTTGGTTTTTAGATCCCGGTGAATGTTGTTTAAGATGTAATTGGCGTTTTCAGTTTGTATTATTTAGGTGGCCGGGTTGTTATGCTTCAAGTCATTTCGGATGGCGAGTGTCATGTTACCTTTGGTGTTTTCAAGGTCATAGTATTGGCGTATTGGGTGTTCATTTTTGGAATGTCATTGTTCTAGCTCAATGGACGTGTTTTCCGTCAGTAACTCTTGGTCATGGTGGTGCAACGCTTTTTTAAGGAACTCAGCAATTTTTCTTAAACATTTTAATCCAGCTCTCAGAAAAATGTGTTATTCAACTGCAACAAATCAAATCAGACACATACACAACACTTTCAAACCGTTCATTTAACATATGATGAACACAAAGGGCAAATGGCCTAGCCGTGCGTATTATAAAACCTATGACACAAAGGGCAAATGGCCTAGCCGTTCATTTAACATATGCTAGTTATTTTTCATTCTAGTGTAAACGATGTTGATCATTATAAAACCTATGACATAAGTAAGACGACAGAACAGAAACTTTATATAACACGTAAACACCAATGTAAAACGAAATTAAAAGAAGTGCATAACAACATTCATTCATTGATCATGGAGTCACTACAAGATATAATGCAACTTTTGTCACTGATAATTTTCTTACTTCTAGAACATCAAAAGTGAAACTAGTCTTATGCTTAGGGATTAGGAGGTGGAAACTGATAATTATAGTATGGTGGGGGTGGTGGCTGCTGATAGTAATACGGTTTTGGTGGTGGTGGTGGTGATTGTTGTGAATTTGGTCCTGGAGGAGGTTGTTGGCCACAATCTGGTGGTGATGAGGTTGGGGTTGGTGGAGTTCCCCAAGAAAAAGGAGGTGGTGGTGGTGGTGGAGTTTGATCCCGAGATGGTGGTGAATGTGGGCTTGTTGGTGGATTCCTTCTAGTTGGTGCTGGTGGTGAATGTGGGCTTGGTGGTGGTGGTGAGATAGTAGGTGTTGGTGGTGGACATTTGATTGGAGGTGGCGAATGTGGGCTTGATGGTGGTGGTGAGATAGTAGGCGTTGGTGGTGGACTTTTGATAGGAGGTGGTGAATGTGGGCTTGATGGTGGTGTGAAGGATGGAGGTGGTGGTGAGATAGTAGGTGTTGGTGGTGGACATTTGATAGGAGGTGGTGAATGTGGGCTTGATGGTGGTGGTGAGATAGTAGGCGTTGGTGGTGGACTTTTGATAGGAGGTGGTGAATGTGGGCTTGATGGTGGTGTGAAGGATGGAGGTGGTGGTGAGATAGTAGGTGTTGGTGGTGGACATTTGATAGGAGGTGGTGAATGTGGGCTTGATGGTGGTGGTGAGATAGTAGACGTTGGTGGTGGACTTTTGATAGGAGGTGGTGAATGTGGGCTTGATGGTGGTGTGAAGGATGGAGGTGATGGTGAGATAGTAGGTGTTGGTGGTGGACATTTGATAGGAGGTGGTGAATGTGGGCTTGATGGTGGTGGTGAGATAGTAGGCGTTGGTGGTGGACTTTTGATCGGAGGTGGTGAATGTTGGCTTGATGGTGGTGTGAAGGATGGAGGTGGTGGTGTGAAGGTTGGAGGTGGTGGTGAGATAGTAGGTGTTGGTGGTGGACATTTGATAGGAGGTGGTGAATGTGGGCTTGATGGTGGTGGTGAGATAGTAGGCGTTGGTGGTGGACATTTGATAGGAGGTGGTGAATGTTGGCTTGTTGGTGGATACCTTCTAGTTGGTGGTGTGATGGATGGAGGTGGTGAATGTGGGCTTATTGGTGGAGATTGTCCATGGTATGGAGGTCGTGGATGGTGTGGGCTTCTTGGTGGACTTCGCTCATGAGAAGGAGGTGGATAGTGGGACCTTGGTGGAGTGGGTGAGCAATCGTGAAAAGGTGGTGGGGGTGGATGCCCTTGTGGTGGTGGATAATGTGGCAAAGGGGGTGGTTGATGGCCTTGAGGAGGAGGTGGTTGATGGCCTTGAGGAGGTGGTACTGGACTACAATGACATATTGGTGGTTGAGGGGTTTGAGATGGTGGTGTATAGCCATATTGATCTGCCCGTGCTCCAGAAACCAGGGGAGGAGCAGAAACTCCTATGGCTATGATGATGAAGAGCAAGAGTTGATGTTGAAGTTTCATTCTTGATAGGTTAGAAAAGCTCTTGCATGCAAGGATTTATATAGAAATATATGCACGTCATATATGCACGGTTTGGTATAATTTGAAATTATAATTTCACGTATTGAATTTTGCTATTGATTCATAATGTTCAATTATTTTACTTGATTTACAGCAATAAAAAAAACTTTTCTCTGTCTTAACTGATATCTTATGGTTACCAATTGGTTTGTACTATAACCAGGGACGGAGCCAGGTGGGGTTACGTGGGTGTCCGGAACACCTATGGATTTTTTCGGTGTAATGTTAATTTTAAGAAAAAACATCGATTTTTCTCAAATGTATTTTAAATGACTCCGGTCCATCGAAATGTGTTTTTAGTCTTATTTAGTTAGCATCTTAAACTCTATTATATTACGGTTAAAAAAAATTTGTGCACCCGATCATATTTGTTTCTGGCTCCGTCCCTGACTATAACGTGTGCGAAAATGTTGTCCAATCAAATGATTGTAGGTTCAAATCATGTGTTGTTTATATATCGTACAAATAGTTTATTACATACTCATCTTAGAGCACCTAGTGCCCTAAGTTATAAGGGTTGGTTGGTGCCCTATGGCACCAGCCCCACACCTCACCCAAAGCCATTGGGTCTCACACCGTCATGACCGGTCAACATTATACAACATTTTTATTTTTATTTTTTGTTGTATTTGTGTTTTATTAGGTTAAGTATAAGCTAAAGGGTGTCCTATAACTTGAGTGATGGAGAAAGTGTGTTTTGATTTAAGTTATAGGTTCCTAGTTATAGAAAAATTGTGCTAATGTGTCAGCACTTTTTGATATAACGTAAGCCGAATGGCTCACGGGCACCTTGTGATCTTACAGTATAGTATGCAAACATACGTAAATGGCTGATAGGTGTTTCAATTCATTTGCAAGTTTTGTGCAAATAAGATCACTTGTATACAAAAAGAAACTCCCTTACAAACTATGATATTTGACCTATCATATAAATTACACTAATATTCTTAGTAAATGAGTAATTAAATTCTCTTAATTAGGGGTGAAAACAAGTCGAGCCGAGCCCGAGCCTGTCTAAGCTCGAGCTTGGCTCGTTTATATAGATAAAGCTTGAGCTCGGGCTCGTTTCGAGACTCATATTTTGAGTTCGAGCTCGGCTCGTGAAAAATTTCATAAGCTCGAGCTCAGTTCGGCTCGGGCTCGACTAATTTTGTTTGATGTTCTAAAGAAAACAAAGTTCAAATGGAGTTCGGCTCGTTAATTACATAAGGCTCGAGCTCGCTTATTACTTTGAAGCTCGTTTATACGTATAGACTATATATATAAGTATATATTTTTACGGCTCGTTTAGTCTCGCGAACCTACTCGAGCTTTTTGTACAAAGCTCGGGCTCGAGCTCGATTATTAAATGAGCTCAAACTTAGGCTCGAGGTAGTTTAGGCTCGACTCGTTCGAGCTTTTTACCGATCCAATCCCGAACTTTTTACGAGTGGTTCGGCTAGTTTACGCCCCTACTCTTAATCGACTTTAAAGAATATTGATGTATCTGTAATCTAAGTGAATTTCATCTCTGCCAAAAGATTGTTTCACCAGTGCTCCGAAATTGGTTCTTTCTAGTTTCTATATTTATGTCACTAGTCCTATACTTATACGATTGTTATTCGGTTACTACAACTCGCAATCTAAATAATCTAAACGCAACTATGTCATGGCTATATCAAAAGAATCTCATATAAACCACTAAAAATCCTGCTGGATTCATAAATTCTAATGATTCCCATGAGCAAAATACCTCTAAATAACGCGCTAATTATACAAACTACATTATGACCCTATACAGTATAAATTGACCAAGGTAGTTTTCTTTTTGCCTATAAAAGAAATGATAATAAAGGAGGGGTAGTCGGGTGCTTTGTCAGAGCATCATTTACAAGCTTTCTGAAAATGCAACCATTAACATTTAACACCTCATTATCACATACACACCAAATAGAGCACTGTTCTTAAAACCATTCTGCAAAATCAAACACCCCATCTTAAGTAAAATATTTATGCAAACCATCTTTTATCTAACCAACCAGTCAAAACAGTCAAAGTGCCAGAACCAGAAACACAGATGCGGAATTAACATACATATTGGAGATTAGAATTTAGAACATCACATAACAAGTGCCACACAATTTTAGTCAATCACAAAGTAAGAAAAAGATGGTTAATTTTGAGGTCAGATAACTACAGCGTCAATGCAATTTACAAAACCAAATGTATTTACAGTGTCATCATAAATCGCACGCCAATAGATTAGAATCAAGATTTTTTTAAACAACAATAATAAAATAAAAAAAAAAAACTAGCAGGCCATCATCACCAACGTCCAAGGCATCCTTCAATACTTAAACATCAATAGAAGATATTAATGTCCTATCTTCATGGATGTTTCATGCCTTTGTCATAGCCATTTAATTCTCCAACTTTCTATAATAGAGAATTCAGAATCAGTCAAAAACAACAAAAAAATTTATTAAAAATATAATAAAAAATATTCAACTCTGATTAGCTAAGCAAGTGCATTTTTAAATATACAAGCATGCAATGTTTTAAAAACCAGGTCTGTAATCGACCTCGTCAAGTCACCAGGTCACTGGTTTAACCGCTGAGTCAGCCCCGTTTTCGTTAACAGCGAGCAATTTTGAGAGGGATTGCCAATCCAAACTGCTTATCTGCCCTATTTGAGTAAAGTAAGATATTTTGAATAAGCAGCTTGGAGTTGGTTGTTCCAAAAGGCTCATTTCAAAAAGCAATAACCAGATAAGCAATCACAAACGGTCTCGTATTCTAAGGACTGGAGTGGTCCATTACACAGAAATTTAGACTAGTTGTTCGTTTTGTCAAATTATCAATCAATGGCCAAGTATTGTTTTTTTTTTTCCAACAATGAAATAGAATATTTACACAATGACCAAGTTTTATTTATCTTAATTTCAATAACAAATATCTTTAAAAAAATACAGAACTTCACTTAATTTACTTCTCTGTTGACTGAAAATAACTAAACATATAATCTTGCTTGATGGTTTTAATGAGCTTTTACTATGTGAATTTGTACTATTTGTATGCAGAAAATTTGTTAATTTCTATTCAATGATGTGTTAACTATAAATTAGAGATAAATATCACACACGCCCTATGTATAAGACTGAACAAGTTATATAAAAACTCATTCCATTCCTAGAGATCAACCAAAAATGATAGGAGGTGATCAATTCTATGACCTTACAAATTAATTTACCCCAACCAACTGCCATACGGCATAGTAACACAAATACACACATTTAACGGTGGTTACATTAACACCTTCAAACCTCACCGTTCATCAGTTATATTCTGTGCCAGGGTTAAAAATATTGATACTGACCTTAAAATTGTAGGGTCACCAATAGAGCATTAATCATGTCTTGGTGGTGTCATAGAAATCTAGGTTTTCTGTCAGCTGGTTTCAAAATTTGAAAAGAGCACATTAAGCTTTCATCAACGCTCATCATCGTACCAGCATTATCAAATTCACCACAATAATTAGGGGCAGAGAAGATAGTAACAAGCTGTCGATCAGCAAAGAATTCATATCCATCTTCTACAACCTGCACAACCAAACATTTATATTACCTTACAGAAAACATAATGAGATCACTTCGAATGGCAATATTAGCCCATTTATTCATGTATAGGTCAATGCTGGTTATGATTTATCTCTAATGAGTCAAACGTGTAAAAAACTATAAAAAAAATAATAGCTTAGAAAAAAAGGGGTAAAACAGGTAGAAAGTCACCCAAGATTTGACATAATTATTTACATAAAAGAAGATTTGGACAAAAGTGTTCCAGGTAAACTTAAGCCACCCTGATTCAACCCCCAAATGAAATACCCATTTTGAACAGTTACTCGACACACTCCATTTCTAACATCATTAGAACTATAAAAAATCAACTAACCTGATGGGCACGACAAACAAGATCCATATCATGTTGCATTAAGAACTCAGCCACCTTATCAGCCCCAAAAGTGTAAGAGACTCCCCTATCATTCATCCCCCAGCCCTTAACCTCGCGACTAGGATCTGACCAAAGTAAATCACAAAGCAAACCAGAATCTGGAACATCAGTTGGACGGGGCAAATTCCTTATCTGATCTAAGTTAGTAAGATCAGGAGAAAGACCCCCATGCATGCATAGTATCTTGTCATCTATAAGAGCAGCCACAGGAAGACAATTGAAACATTCAGTAAAAGTTTTCCAAAGACGAACATTAAAACGGCGTTTACATTCATCATAAAATCCATATATCCGGTTGATAGATGCACATTCATGGTTTCCTCTTAGAAGGAAGAAGTTTTCGGGGTATTTGATTTTGTAGGCGAGTAAAAGGCATATGGTTTCCAGACTCTGCTTGCCACGGTCCACATAATCACCTAGGAATAAATAATTTGACTCTGGAGGAAATCCCCCGTATTCAAATAGTCTTAGGAGATCTCCATATTGCCCATGAATGTCACCTGCAAATCAAAACAGATACTTGTCATGCTACTCAGCTTCACAACTGCGTCCAACCTGCCTTGCAGGATATACAGAATATCAACTAAACATTAAACAAAACCAGCAACTCGAGGTAAAACATTCAGTAGTTCAAAAGTCGAATCACATGAGTAACCAAGAAGAAACCATTATAAATTATATATAACTAATAGAGCTAATATGTACTAAGCCGACCAAGTACTGTTATAGCTATTGAGCACGTTTCAATATACAGTTATCTTTCTACCCCAAATGTCCTCCTAAACAGCCAAATATAGTCAGCTAGGAATCACTGAACCAGGGTGTGATTTCCACCTAACTTCAATCTCCAGCTTCGAATAACTCAAAAGAAAATACTCCCCTTCATTTTAAAACTGCATCTTTTCTTCCAAAGATCAAGATTTATGAGTGGCGGTGCACTTTATGTATGACACAACTTCTATTTCAATATTTTATGATCAACGTAAAGAAGCATATAGACTATAATAGCAGACTGTTGTGGCCGCATAGGAATCATTATTATTGATTAAGTGCTATAAGAGTGAAAAACCTTCGCTAAAAAACACTGCCTAATTGCCGCACAGCGGAACAAGTTGCCACTAACTGGTGTGTTCAAATGTCTATACATTGTAGATGATGTTACTTTAATTCTTCATTGAATGTCAACCCAATGTTCAGCTACTTGATTAAAACCCACGTATACAAAAAGGAGTGTAATTTCTTAGCTGGGAAAAGCACAAGTAACATAAGAAATTGCATAATGAAGAAGACAGGCAAAGTTGTGACGAAAATACATCAATATTGAAAGATATGGCAAAAATCCATTCCAGTATGCAAAAAAAACTTTACCCCTCCCTCTTTAATAAACATCAAACTTCCTTCGATACCTCAATAACACACCTTGAGGATCCAAAATGGAGAGTCTAATTTATCGAGGGATGATGGACAACTGCTTTCTATAAATAGTGGTTCCTTTTCACCATAACCTTCTATTCAAAACACCAATAATGCCTATGACTTCAACTCTTTCTAACACGATAGGATTCTCACTAACCTGATAGGTCCCAGTCAAAGCTCAAATAAATAAAAGAATAATGTTCTACTTAGGATGAGAACAACCACAATTTTACTTGTTAATCATCTATGGATTTCATTTCATTTCTGAAACTTAAATACAAACAAACTTGTAACCAGCATGGACTAACCGTTCCATGATGTCAGTTGCCAATAAAGTAGGATGATCACACTATCAAATTAAGAAAATATAAATAAACTACTAACATTAGAGTCCTACATTAATGGTAATGGTAAACCCATCCATCTGACAATTACCCTCATCACTAACAAACTTACTATATTCAATGTTGATGCTAAACACCAACCCAAGTATAAAATCTTATTGTGTCGATGTGTCGGAAACAGTCACTCTGCATTCTACAAAAGACAAAAAAAAAAGAAAAAAAAAAAAAAAAAAAAAAAAAAAGTAATGGGAACAGAATGAAGCCTGCCTATTTTACATGCTTATACTAAAAATACAAGACAATATCAAGTTGATAACATTTAGAAACTGTAGAGATCTACTACATCCCTAAGAATTAACTTTAAACTGTCTTATGGCAAATTGGCAATATGCTTAACACATCAGCTCATTCCCAGCTTGTATCTCTCAAACTCAGCAAATTCGTCACCAGATATGGTGATGTTGCATTAGTGGATCTAAAGTACTTAAAACAAACACATTTGCTGAAGGATCTAAACTACTAAAACAAATACGAGTAGTAAGGTATATACAGCTAATCTATGCCTATAAATAACGAATTCCATTTTGAAATTAATGATTTCACATTCATCATTCTCATTTTCAAAATACCACCTTCTTTTGTAAGATTTACGTTGGTTAGAACCTTAAACCTGCTAGTAGGGACTTTCAATAATCCAACCTAAAATAGTCCTCCACAATATGAAATGCTATACGCCTATTCATATAACTTAGCCATGTGTTGAATGGTTAGAGGTAAAAAGAAGTTAAGAATTCATCAGTATACATTAATCGTCTTCATCAGGTTTCGACACAAACCCCTCAATCCATATCTACTACCAGCGTCTATTAAGGATATATGTGATTTAAACCGAATCCTCAAAAATAGAAAACTTCTATGGTATACAAACTACTAGAAATAGTTACGAACGACCTCCCGTGAGCCCAATCAAGTCTTATTTACAATAGCATGATCAATTTAAACAGCTTGTTAAGCAAATAATGAACAAAATAAATCTTTAAAATGGAAGACACACGTAAATTTGTAAAGTAATGCATAGATGATTTAACGGAACCCATTCCTGTATGCAAAGAGATGTCAACCCCACATCTCAAACAAGCATCTAAATACCAGAACCCAACAATGGGAGTCTAGTTTATCATAGGAGTACTGAATAATTGATTTCTACAGCCATATCAACATCAGCTTATCTCATCATGGCCTTCTATTTTTATGTTTACTTAATTTTTGGAGCTGCTCATCAAGGTCTTCTATTGAATTCTTAAAACACCAAGAGTGACTATTCCTTCAGCTTGTTCTAACAAGATAAGATTTCCTCAAAAAAAAGATATTCAACAATACCTGTTAAGCACCCCACCTAATTACCAAATATGTTGTCAATATGTCAGAAATGTACTCTTATGTGTTTTTAGCAAACACAGGAGGAGCCATGGGAACGTAAAATCTGTCAATATAACACGCCTCTGCTAAAACTACAAATTGATGTCAAGTTGACACATAACAGAACTAAAATACTTTACTTTTACCCTCATCACTATTATTAATCTGTCCTAGGGCAATAACACCGGAGGACTTAATTCACAGTTTTTATCTCACAAACTCAGCTAATACACACTTGCCACAGAAAGATCAGATAATAAATCTTTAATTTTGAATTTGTTATAACATAATAACATATGTAGACGGCTTTCTAACACGATAAAAAAAAAAATGCAGATGAAAAATCACATGCCACAGAAATTATTAGGAAGACATATAAAGCTAATGTTTCCTTGCTAATCATGTTAAGCCATTTCTGTCATACCATACATAAACTTCACATTTGTCATTTCCATTCTCAAATTACAACTTTTCTACAGCTTTCGTGATGAATTATGGTGACTAGAATGTTACGCCTATGGCCATCTAAATAGTTCAACATACAATGGTCCTCCACATTCTACAAAAAAAACTAAAAATATAGCTTATTGCTTTTAGCCAATATCTAATATCAATGTATACAGTGAACGGTCATTCTTGCTTCTGCTTTAAAACATGTGATTCAAGTTGACTCCTCGATAAATAAATAAATAAATAAAAACTTATATAATATATCCACAAATAGTTGTCAACGAGAGCACAAATTTCAAGTACACTAATGATAATCCAAGTTACATATACAGATATTCTTATTCATGTCCTAAAGTACAGAACACGTCCATAGAAGTTTGGCAGCAAAAAACCTAACATAACCAGAGCCGAAAAGCCCTTAATCTTCTAAACATGATATATAATCTAAGAAAAACCTCAATACCATCAAACTCTTTAAATTCGAAACAACATAAAACCTATAGAATGTAAAAATTAGCAAATTTGAATACGTTAAGTTGATAGTTGTATTCAAAGTATCTTATTTCAATAACAAATAGTTATCAAATCATTTAGGATGAGCAATTGCAATGCAACACGCAAGATAACTAATAATCTAACACAAACAATAAACCTAATTAACATCTCATACAAACAAGTAAACAACCCATAAACTCTGTTTTTCTTTCTATAAAAATCACGCAATTTATGCAACAAAAAACTTGTGGATTAGTCGGCCAAAATATTAGAAACCATGGGTATTCTAAAAATCGCAAAAAACCAGATAAACAAACCTAACAAACAATCCATAAACTTTTCTACAAAAAACTTTATGAATATATAACAAACAAACAAGAAAAACAAAAAAGGTGTGATTTTTATACCGCAGATCTTGATAGGGGCTTCGAGTTCAAGAAGATTAGGCTGCTGGAGGAAAATCTCACGAGAACAAGTACAAAGCAAACGGATCTCAGCTTCGGAAAGCTGCACCTGTCTTGCTGTCCTGGCTTGACGAAACTCCAACAACCTGTTTATTATATCATCCAATAAAGCCCCATTCATAGTCATGTTCCCCCCAGTCCCACCCTGCTGCTGTTGATTTTGCCCCCCTCCGTTTTGTGTCGCCATTAATATTTTTTTATAAAATTCAAACCCTAGATCTTGTAAAATGTGATGTGATGCCCCACCCGCCCCTTCCGTAATTCACAATGAATCTTTTTTGGCGATATTTGTATCTTTTAGTTAATTAATTGAATTGATTGGGGATGGGATTGGAAGGGTGGGGGTATATTATGCGCATGGGCAAGTGGTGATAGCGATTTATTAGTTTTTATAAAAATTGGTACTCTATCTTTTATAAAAAAAGATAAAGAGAGAAATGGGAGAAAAGGGGCTGCAACTCCGATGGGGCGGAGATGACAGAGTGAATTGTTTCTTGTTGTTTTGGGGATTCAAATCGGAGGATGCTTAATTTATGTGGTCATTATTGTTAATCACATGATGTATCTATTTGTGATTAAACTTGTTTTATTTGTCAAAAAGACATTAAATAGTACTGTAATAAGAAAAGTGATTAGAAACTTTAGAAAACTAATAAGGGTTAAATTAAATTTTTATTTTAAGGTATTGAATTTAGAAACTTATGTTACTAAACTTTTTAATAAATTACGTTTAAGGTATTGAATTTTTGTTTTGTTCATTCGTTTTACTGAACTTATAAGAAACATATTTTTCTATAATTTCAGTGTTAATCGGAGTGACTTGAACGTGTGTTTTTGGATAAGTTAAGTAACAAAAGTTCTTGGTCTGTGAAGATGTGTTGTTAGGTGCTCCATTTTATTTTTCCATTGAGGCAGAACATAAACCTGTGCTCGAGAGATAATTGTTCATACACTGATAAGGGATGTATGGATTCTCGAGAAGAGAGGAGCCATGGTGGTCCGCCCGGATCCCACGAGTGAATCGAAAGTTGATCCTCTCTTTTCGAGAATCCATACATCCCTTATCAGTGTATTGACAGCTATCTCTCGAGCATAGGTTTAGGTTCGGCCTCAACGGGAAAATAAAATGGAGCGCCTAACAACGCATCTTCACAGACCAAGAACTACGAGATCACCCGTTTCATTCTGGGGTGACAGAGGGATCATACCATTCGAGCTTATTTTTTCATGCTTTTCCCCGAGGTCTGGAGAAAACTGAAATCAAATGGGATGTGTCTATTTATTTATCTCTTGACTCGAAATGGGAGCAGGTTTGAAAAAGAATCTTAGAGTGTCTAGAGTTGGGCCAGGAGGGTCTCTTAACGCCTTCTTTTTTCTTCTCATTATCTAATGAATGGGGAGTCTGTTTTAAAATTGAAAATCGTCCGCCCTGCACGCATTGTCGTGTTTTTACAAGTTTAGTGATGTTTACGTATATTTTTATAAGAGTTCAGTGACCTTAAAATGTCAGGTTTCATAAGTTCAGTAACTTAAGTGAACAAAATGAAAGTTCGGTACGTTAGACGCATTTTTTTGAAAAATTTAGTAACATTTTGTATATTAATGTTTACTTTAGTAACATTTTGAACAAAATGAAAGGTGTGATTTTGTACAAAGTTAGTCACAAAATTAATGTTTACTTTGACAATGCATAATGTTTAAGAAATTTTCTAACTACGTTTTTCATTAATAAAATATTATCTTCATCAACTAAAATCTCGTTTGATTTGTTGAAATAGAAAATTTCAGTTCTTTTAATTGTTTGATACTTTTTTATTTAATTATAAAGTATGATATATATATACTCTGTTTTGTTTTAAATAGGAATTGAACTTCCAATCTCTTAATTTGGGACATAATCATCTTACGAATACTGCTAGATCAATGGCTTGTTGAAATCGTTTCTCAATATATGATTGTCACCTAATATGATTGTACTTATTTATACTGCATACTTCCAAACTATATAGAACAAAAAGAAAGATATTGTGATTTGTAGCAAAGCCAAATTACAAATATTTTAACTGAAAACAATAATGAAAATAGCGTTTTTTAATTGCCGGTAGTCGGCAAGTTACGTAGCCTAACATCAATACATATATTGCAACTTGTATTAGAAATAAAGACTTAATGTGCATGTATGTATTTGCTTAATCTGAGTTTGCTGCTCTAACCATTAACAAACTAAAAGAGCTGGGAATCATGGTGCAGACGTCACGCTAAGCCTACGTGACTTGTGTTATACTGTTATGGCGCCGGTGGGTGTTTACGCCATCAACGGCGTCATGCCCTTGACGTGCGCCAAATTGATTTTGTTTGAAAAAATGGATTGTTGGCCATTTTCAACGGATACTTTTTTATTTTTATTTTATCTTTTTTATAAAAATATATATTCATATTATATAATATCTTTTACACCACCATTTTTACCATACAACATAAACTTTCACTTCTAATCCTACATTCATTTTTTTTACTATATCACAAAAATAGTCCCTCAAATAATGTTTTTTTTTTTTTTGTAAAGGGCTTCCACCCGGCAAAATATATTACTCCAAAAAACAGCTAAGTACAATGGAATGTGGCTGAAATACCACATTAACCTCAAGCAACCGTTTAAACAACCACTAAATCATTCATGACAGACTATAAATGATCCAAATAACTACACACAACTAGAAAATCAAAACAAATCCAAGCATAAACTAAGACAAATCAACCTTTATGCTAATCAAAGGAAAACAACTTAACCAAGTATAATTTCATGGATGACAGCAGCCTTTAGTTGGGCGCAGTTAGACCAGAATCATCAAAGTAATCATTAAAGTAATCATTATCATAATCATTGTAGTCACATGTACCATCTTTCCATTGCTCCAAAAGACTCATGTCAATGTCTCCACTACCAAAATAATTAGTCGCGTTATGATAATCCATAACTTCATCGTCGTCACTGTTAGGTCACTAGTTTTACAACACAAGCTTATATAGAAAGAGATGAAGGCGGATGAACAAGCTAAACACACACACACATGCGTATAATATGAAACCGGTTATGCAAAGGAGTGAATGAGAGAATAACTTGAACAACCAACCTTCAAATGAAGGTTATTACAATGTATTTATAGGCAATGAGCTAGGGCAACACTCCCTCTCCTTCCCTATTCCTTATTGGGCTTGGATCAAGCTTATGGGCCTTCTACATAAGCTTGACCTTAATCAAACATAAAGGCCATAACAAAGCTACCTATTACATATGAAATATAAATACTTTAAATACTGTTTAGGAGTGATTCCAACAATCTCCCCCTCAAGTATATATGAATGTAAACGGTGAAGGCGTTGATGTAATAGTAGCTGTGACGTCTTCTGGCATTCTTCTTTCTTGTGAGAGGAATTGCCTTGATTCAAACAATCTCCCCAGTGTAGAGAGATAGTTATCTTTGAACGGTTAAGCTTCGACGTCATCTTTAACTTTGTTCTTTGATCATTTGTTCTTTGTGGTGAAAGTGATAGTATGTTGTTGTCTGCATCAGTCTGCCTCAGGTCTGCTTCGCTGCTCCAATGTCTCCACGTCATTCTTCAACATGCACACACGCTCTTTGACGTTGGAAATCAATACTGATGAAGTTCTGTAAGTCTTTAACTTTGTAGATTCTTTGATTGATGAAGAATCATTCTGACTGGTGTGTTGCATTCGAATAGAACTTTCATTAGTGATGATGTTGGCGTGAGCATGAGAAGAATCAGCACGATCATCCCGCTCCGGAGCTTCCATAAGAAGAAAACATTGCAAACGGTTAGTAATAAGCGGTTTCCGGCACTTACAAATTTGAACTTCGAGAGTGTTAACAGCATAGTGTGAAAACACAACTCTAATTCTTACAAAGGCCGTTCCTGAACTGGAGTCCCACAAGTGAGATAACGCGATGTACCGAAGTACATCTACAGTTCAGATGAGTCGCTGAGGTACACCGAAGCATCACCTCACGACTGTAGACCGTATGAGACACACTCCGCGTAATCCACGGGGAGTTACCGAAGCGACCTGCTGTCAGGGCTGTTTGATGTTGACCCTGGCAGGAGTTTCCATTCAATCACTGAGGATCACAGATGTGAACCTCTCATAAATGTTCTCGACAGATTGCTAAGATCTGTGAAGGACTCGATATGAACCACTGAATCACTGAAGATCTTATTTGTTGATCAACAAGTGATTAAATGTCAAGTGTTCCTAAGAGATCTTTTGATGAATCTCGTGGCTCTAGACTCAATAGTGCGTTTTGGTTTTCCTGAGCGGAGACTAGGGAGAGGGTCTCCTTCTTCAATACCAGCGATCTCTAAGAGAAAGCCAATAGTTTACATAAGGTTCCCTGTGAGAATGAAACAAGCTTCTGTTGAGAAAAACTTGAGTGGCTAAGAAGGTTTAGTGCATGCGTCACTGGGTCCATGACGACTTTTAATCTTCAATACCGGTGTCACTAAGTAACAACCAGTAGCATATGAATTGAACCCGGTGTCTGCCCTAAGTTGAATAATCTGGAGGGCTATTTCTTTTCACCCTTTACTTTACATTTCTTTTTGATTCTTCAACTCCTTCTTTCTCCGATTCTCATTTTCTCCTTTTTATAATCATTCCTAAGGACTTCTAACACTAACTAATGGTAGTGTCCTTGGGTAGATCCCTCCGGCTCTGGCGGATCATAGGACGGTTATTCCTAACCTTAGTCACCTTATAACTCCATGACTAACCTATGTTTGCCATTAAAACCACTGTATGTTAAAATATCTCTCAAAGGGTTTGTTAATGAAAAACATGTTTGAACCACAGTGAGAGATGATGTTTTGCATAAATACTCCCCCTCCACATGTGCTTAATAGTTTTAATGGTTAAATGCACAGTGAGGAAAGAGCGCGCACTTTTTGAATTGATCTACTGAAGATAGACAATCCCCCGCGAGACACGGTTACGTTGAATAGTTAAAGAGTTACATTGTCAGCTTTTAGGTGACAACTAGCTCTAATAACTACCTTGAAGGTGTAGACAAACCTCGAAAGGTTGTCATACCCGTCAGAGTTCATGTCTATCAAGAGCTTCTCGAATGGTACCTTCTACTAAGACGAGTCCTTTGCGAGACACGTTTACATCACTAGCGAACTAGCTTGAAATTATTACCCGTCCAGGACAAGTCTTTTCGAGTTACAGACAGTTTTGTACCGTCAATTCGTTGGTTAAGTCTGAGGTACACGGATTCATTTGCATTCAGCACAACATATTTCTTATCACACAAATTTTCTCCCCCTCAAAAATGGCATATAAGATGTTATTTTTGAAACATTTTGAGAATAAATATGACCATTTTGAGTGTTGCGGGAAGAGTGACCACTGTGAACAATTTTGTGAACAAAGTTTTAATCAAATACTCCCCCTCAATTAGTGATATAAACGGTTGAGGTTTTGAAAAAATCATATGGGGAAGTACTTGTCTTTTTGAGCAAAACCTTGAATAATGAAAGGTTTGATAGGTTTTACTCAAAAATAAGAAGCTTTCGCTCCTTTTATAAGGATTGTGGCACTGAGGCGTACCACAGGGTCCTTTCTTGACCATTACGGGTTGTACACTGTTATGTGTGCACAAGCCATTCACATATATAATCATGCATCCAAAATCATATGAAGGAGACAATTCAAGGGGTACCAGGAAGTGCAGTGATGTTCCCAGGAGTGCGCACAGGGCGTTGAAAGCCGGTGATGTTTATCCTGGGTCTACCACCAACATAGCTCTCCAGGCGTCTGAACTGATCCCTTCTGAACAACCGTTCATCAATCATGGTGATGATCCTTCTCACATCCCTTCTATCCTGAGAGTTCCAGCGCTTAGGATTTCCAACCTTCAATCGTATATCCTTCAATCTGTACGCCAATCCATCCCTAACCATTTTCAAGGTATGATCCCCGAATTTGTGGAGCTCACTACACGCCATTAAGCAGTTTCTGCGAAGTTCACTGCGGTAAACAATGCCGAAAGGTTTGCTGATGAGCGTAAGTTGTTTGAGCTGGTTGATGTCAGGAAGATCAAGCTGTGGTGGAGTGAAGTTTACACGTTTCTGATATGATTCAACAGCTATCTGGATATCTTCGACACGTTCTTTGATCACAATGCGTCTAATGAAGATGAGAACGGACTTGATAAATTCACGTTGAATTTCAGTCGAGAATTGTCTCATACGACCCTGTACTTTGGCAAGGTACATGTCTTCGATGTCGTTGAGTGACAAGTTCTCAAAGTCAGCCTCTGAGAATTCATAGTCTTGTTCATCTTGTCGTTTGACTATGATATTCTTCAAGAATGTGTAGTCCCATTTAGACTTGAGATGAATGTGTTTGATGGCCACGATGTTCTTTGAGCAATACACTTCATGTTGAGACTTCTGAACCAGGCAGCTTCTGTAGTAGATTCTTCGGCGTTCAGGCCAATGATGAATCTCATACAATGCATCTTGGTCGTATGCTTGCACTTTGTCAGAGAATAAGTGATTTGCACGTTCCTCGATAGCTATGCAGTTTGAGTAGGTAGCTGCTGGGAATGGAAGAGTTAATGATGTAGCGTATTTTCTTGAACCATTGCCACCATGGAGAAGAAATTCCAGGTCTGTGTTGAAAAAATATCTGAAGGGAATCCTTTGTTCATCTGGTTGGCCGATTGTTGGTAGAGGTTTGGTCCAGTCAGTGTAGTATGGAGGGTTGTTCCGTTTAGTGAAGTCGATGTTTGCTTCTGGGTTGAGCCAATCCATGTTGTTAGACATGGCTCGAGCAATGTTTTCAAGGTGATATTCAACCTCGATTGCACTTTCCGAGCTGTTTTTCAACAGAAGGAATGCGTCATTCTTGATGCGCTTCAACTCGGATTTCGTCATCTTCTTCACACGGAATCGTTCTTGCAAGATTTTTGCATGCTCCAGTGTACTACCGTCTACCAATTCTTGACCTTCTTCAGGGTAGGGAGTGTTGTTAACAAGTGTGGAGAACCATTCAAATTCTGCGGTTGTATCGTCATCTAGCCATGATACGACATCTGGCTGAGTCGTCTTTTTCTTGCTTTTAGAAGGCCTTGATGATGATTCGGGTTTCTTCACTTGTTTGGGAGAGGAGGGTTGTTGTTGGGGCTCAAGGACCTCTTCATCGTCACCACCCGTATACTCAAAGTGATCACCAGTTTTCTAAGTCAAGGGTGGTAACTCGGAATCGTCCCGAGGTTTATCAGTGGGAGACCGAGGTGATGGAGACTTATGTTGAGAAGAAGTCCGTTGTGGAGGAGGTGGCATAGATTTAGATTGACCAGACTGCTTCTGACGTTTAGGTGCAGAGTCCTTATCCTTATCATCGTCATCTCTTGGTCTTTTGGGTTGAGTGGCTGACTCCTTGCATGATGATCTGAGTTGATAGTCAAGTAGAATTTCGAAAAATTTAGCTTCATCTGAAGTAAACGTTCCAGATCTCTTTGACATTTGCATCACTAGTTTAGCTATTAACTCAGATTCGGAGAGATCAGCTTCTTTTGCCATTGTATGTTTGACCAATGCAACGATGTTAGGGGTGAGTTGTCTGGAAAATACTTCTTTTGTCACACTGGGGACAGTGTCGAGAAGAAACTTGTGGGTTTGTTCTCTTGCTGACTTTTCCAGTTCCTTTTGGACTTTTGGAACGATATCCTGAAGGTACTTTTGAGTGTAACCTTCAATCATTTCATTTAGTTCCCCCTGACGATGACTTCTCATGAATTCCTGAATAGCTTTCCTATCTTTCCGCATCTCGTCATTCTCATTATGTAAGTACTGCATTTGTTCAGCATACCAATTAAGTTTTCTTTGAAGCATGTCCTTCTGTCTAACTTGTTTGACAGCTTTCACAATTCTTGCATGTGTTTGAGAAATCCAAGACTTTGGTGGTTTCTTCACGGATTTGGATGATGATCTGGTAGACTTAGTTGATGGTGGTGGTGATGAATGTGATGAAGAGTCTGATGATGAGGAGACATGAGGAGACTCCATGTCCTTAGGAGTTTCTGAAGTTTTCTCCTTTGAGTGAGTTGGACTGTCTAGAAGAAACTTTGTATAATCATCCTCGTCATCCTTAGACTTTTCTTTCTCAGTTACCTGTTTCTCAAAATCATACTCAATAGTGTCTTCAACAGGCGGTTGTTGTTGCATAAGAGTGGTGGCACCAGATCCCTTATCGGGTTGATTAACCGCATCAGGATCTGGAGAGGAGTGGGCAGCACCACTTGATCCTCCGGGGCCACCCATCTGATCTTTAGCAAATTCAGCGGCCTTTTGAAGGTGTCGGATGTTGTGAAACTTCTTCCTGTATGATTTATCCAATTGCTCTTCTTCTTCTTCTTCAGAGCTCTTATCATAAGGTACAATAGCTTGAGTCTTCCCTTTTTCTTGGACAGCTGGAGGACTTGGAGGTTTTGTCACTGTGGCAGGTGTTTCGGTTGCAGTAGCAGAGTAATGAACCTCTTCATCTGTCTCAGTATCTTCAGAGCTCTCATCCCTAAGTTGTCTTTGAGGTTCAAGTGTGGGAATAGGTTCGGCTTCCTTTACGGGAACAATCCTTATAGAATGAGCTTTCCTTTTAGGAACCTTCCTTTGACTCGCAGAACTTGTTATGCTTCCTGCACTTCCTCTTCTGGTTCTCCTGACAGGTGTTCCAGAAGATTTTTCGTCAAGATGACCAACTTTGCCTTGTCTGACTGCTTCCAGATATCTCTTGTACGTTTCGAGCTTTCTGACATCTTCAGTTAGAAGGAAATCTGGCAATACAGCACCTTGTTTCTTTGTGGACGTTTCCTTGATTCTAACAGTGAGAATGGGTTCCGTCAACATATCGTGATTGTCTGGGTCATTGAGCCTCTTGGGAATGTCAGGGTGAAGTCCAAGTGCTCTCTGGATCAACAATTTGGTATATCTGATGTAGGGAATCTTTGAGCCAAGTTTGTTGAGAAATGACATCATGTCATCCCAAATCAGAGCTTCAATGGCGATGTGTTTCATGTTGACAAATGCCCAAAATATTTGCAGTTCTATGAGCTTAGGATGCTCATAGCCGCTATCACGACCAGAAACAGACTTGGTGATGATCATGTAGAGTGTTCTCCATGGTTGAGGAATACTCTTAAGCTCCACGTGAGAGTGCTTGGTGATTACTCCTGTAGCCTCATCATAACCGATATTGATTAAGAATTGGAGAGTTAACTCTTCAGCAGGTGTGGCATAAAGTTTGGTTGGATTGACTTCAGGAATAAGGAGAGCAGCCCTTAAGTCTGCAGGTGTAATGGTGACTTGTTTGTGGTTCAGAGTCACCGTCACAGCAGTCCTTCCTTTGACCCGTTCCATAGTGTTCCAGAACTGTTGGATGTAGATCTCAGGAATGGTTGCAGAGTGAGTAAGCATGTTCTGATACGGATGAGTCCTCAGAATATCGATAGCAATAAGACATGAAGATTCAGAGCAAGTAAGGGTGTCAAAGTCAACACGGAGGTTATTCTTTCCTATCTTCATTGGATAGCCATGAGGATAGATATCAGCAATGGAGAGAACTTCAGGTGCATCCACATTCATTTGTTCAGCCATGTCGTGATCTGAAATAACATTAGCCAAAAGAACCAACATATCGAAAGACATAATGTTAGTCAACAGAAGGTCTTATTGTCTAGTTGTTGAATGTACAGTGATAATGATTGATACGAGTCCAAAGTCACTTGTATGTTCAATCAATGATATCGTGAAATGTTTCGTGAGTTAGTTAACTTTAAGTTTTAAAGTTTATTTTATCACTTATTGTTCACAACATATCAAACGTTTAAGTTTATTAGTGACATTTTTGGATTCGTGATGATATGATTAGTTTATTTACAAGTTTGTACAAGTAACAATTCATCATGATGGTCAATCCAGGGTTAAGCGTAGTTTTGGCAAAGTTATGCGTAGACAGGTATGATATATGCTTAGGCGTAGACTTACGCGTAGAATCCTATCTTACGCGTAAGAAATGTTACGCGTAGGAAAAGGAGTCCGTATGCGTAGAGCTTATGCGTAGGCATATATTTACCTTACGCGTAAGGCTACTCGTAAGAGTTGACCTTAAGCGTAGGGATCACTGTTTACGCATATCCTTCACAGGATACGCGTAGTCCATTGTAGAACCTTAAGCGTAGAAGCTACGCGTAAGACAAGTCTTACGCATAACAATCTACGCGTAAGGTGATCCTTATGCGTAGATAATCAAATGACCTTGATTCTGAATTATAAGTGTAGCAATCCTGAAATAAATCCATCAAATCATCAATATTAACACATACATTCAGTTAATCAATAGATCATGGCACTAACATATGTTACACAGTTATGCGTAGAATTGCATACGCGTAGACTAAACCCTTGATCTACGCGTATGGATTCTAGCCATAGATTGAGCACCAAACTTTTTCTGGTATAGCATAGACGTTGTGAGAGCATGTAGACCAAGTTTTAACACTTATTATGCAGTGAATCAAAAACACCCAAAGTTTATGAACTTTAAACCCTAGTTTCGAATTGATGTCCAATTCGTGTTTCTGGGTGGTTTTCAACAATGGAAATGATTAATTCAACAAGAAATAAGCATAACCCAATAATCTTTTAGACCACAACACTTCTCATTTGAAAATACCCAATTCGACTCATAAACCCTAGTTTTTCAAATTCATATTATTCGTGTTTCTGGGTGGATTTTGATGGTTAAAATGGAATCAATGATGTATTAAGAACGTTTTGACACTAACCATTTCACCACAAACACACTCACACTGATTGTGTGTTCATACGCATACGCGTAGAGCACATAATCATTCATATCTTTTGTTTTAACCGTTGGATTTACATGAAAATCAAAACCATTGCTTGTAATTACGTTTAGATTATGAAAACACTTACAATATGATGATCAAAAACACGGATTTGAATCTTGAATATTAGGCGTAGAATTTGAAATGAGTGTAATGAATGTGAAAAGTTAAAGTAAGGTGAAGGTGTTTTATCAAAAATGACTTTGTGTTTTTGGCAGTTTTGGTCCCTCCACCTTTTCCATTTTCATCCAAAGCTTTTTAACTTCCAATTTTGTTACCAAATGAAGATTTTAGAAAAGAATCATGACGACACTCCCCCTCGGCTTGATAAATTTAAACGGTTTAAGAATTTTAGTCCGAGGAGTGTCATTGAGCCAGAAAGTCCACCATCATTTGTATAACGAAACAACCGAGATGTGATAACATGCAAGTACACTTATGTTTTGAAACGGTTAAGCGATAAATTTCTCCCCCTCAACACTTGATCAGAAAAATACGAAATTTGAGAGATACAAGTGTTGACGGAAGAACGGTACTTGCCATGTTAAAGAAAATAGATGAGAAGAATATTTTTGTTGTTTTATCAGATTTTATATTTTTGTATTTTGTTTTTGAAAGATTTTATTTATTTACAAAAGATGTTTTGGTGTTTGACAGGTTTTTAAGACGGTTTTAAGAGGTCATCCAGTTCCTCTTGAGTCAAACACCTCATACCAATTCGGTGGATCAACTCATTAAACCTAGCGGGAGGCAAGGCTTTGGTGAGCAGATCTGCCAATTGGTATTCAGTACCCACAAAGTATAATTCAACGGTACCCTGTTCCACATGATCCTTGATGAAATGATAGCGTAGATCGATGTGCTTTGATTTCGAGTGCTGAACTGAGTTGCACGAGATTGCAATGGCACTCCGATTGTCGCAGTACATCGGGATTCTGTCAAATACATAACCATAGTCTTTGAGTTGTGTTCTCATCCAAATGACTTGAGCACAACACGCGGACATGGCTACATATTCTGCTTCAGTTGATGACAGCGATGTACAATCCTGCTTCTTTGATTGCCAAGACACCAGTTTATCACCGAGAAATTGTAGAGCTCCTGAAGTACTTTTCCTTGAGTCTAAGCATCCTGCGTGATCAGCGTTTGAAAAAGCGATTAGTTCAAAACCAGAATCCTTCGGATACCAGATCCCCAAATTAATGGTTCCCTTGATGTATCGGAGGATTCTTTTAGCCTCAGAGAGGTGGGTTTCAGTTGGTCGCGACTGATAACGGGAGCATAGATAAACGGCAAAGACAATATCAGGTCTGCTAGCTGTTAGATACATGAGAGACCCAATAATACTTCGGTATTTGGTAGGGTCAACCAATTTCCCATGTAAATCAGCATCTAATTTCTTGGTGTGAGCCATTGGTGTGGCATAAGTATCACAGGTATTCATTCCAAATTTGTTTAACAATTCAAGGGCATATTTGGACTGACTCAAGAAAATACCACGGGGTGATTGATGAACTTGCAGTCCTAGAAAGAACGTAAGTTCACCCATCATGGACATTTCAAAATTTTTCTTCATGAGTTTTGCAAAAGCGATTGAAAACTTTTTATGTGTTGACCCAAAAATGATGTCATCCACGTAAATTTGAACAATTAAGATGTGTGCCCCGTGATATTTTATAAAGAGAGTTGGGTCAACTGAGCCTTTGGTGAAATTATTGGCAATGAGGAAAGATGATAGCTTATCGTACCATGCCCGAGGGGCTTGTTTGAGACCATAAAGAGCTTTGTTCAGTTTGTAGACATGGTTCGGGAACTCAGGATCAACGAATCCATCTGGTTGGCTGACATATACCGTTTCTTTAAGTTGTCCATTTAGAAACGCCGTTTTGACATCCATCTGATAGACCGTCATGTTTATATGAGCCGCGAACGCGAGAAATATCCGAACAGCCTCAAGACGAGCAACTGGAGCAAAAGATTCTTCAAAGTCTATCCCTTCTTCCTGACGATAACCCTTAGCAACTAGCCGTGACTTGTTTCGGATGACATTCCCTTCAGCATCCAATTTGTTTTTCCAAATCCATTTTAGGCCAATGACGTAGACCCCTGTTGGTCTTTCAACCAGTTCCCATACTTCAAGACGTTTGAATTGGTTGAGTTCTTCCTGCATGGATTCAATCCAGTTGTCTTTTGTCATTGCATCCTTAATGTTTTTAGGTTCAGATTGGCAGACAGTGAGTGCATAAATGCAGTGTTCACCATCTGAATGAAGACGTTGTCTCGTAACGACTGGTTGATTCGGGTTGCCAATAATGTTAGCCAGAGGATGGTCTTTTGTTCATCTATGTGTAGAGGGTTGATGTTGGTATACATTGTGCAGATTCTGAGGATTCAAATGGTTTGTTGAAGATTCCGCGACATCTGGTGCAGCAGTCTCATTGGCAAACGGGTTGAAGAACGCATTTGGATCAAAATCTGCGGGTGGGGGTACATCATTCAGAATATCATCAGCTGGTTCATCATTGTTGGAAGCGGTGTGTTCAACTGTTGTGTTGGAGTCAATTGGTGTAGGTGCATCTTCAACAGTAGTTGTTGTAGCAGGTGTATCAGGTATAGGAATATTATCAGGTTGTGCAGCGGAAACAGCGGATACACCAGGAGCACGTTCATCAATATCGTCACAGAACAGAGGAGCAAATAACCTTTCCATTTGTTGACGAGTTAGCTGAGGGCTTTCTTCAGCTGATGATGGGGGTTGAGGGAAGTTTAAACGGTTGTGTCCGGGTTCTAAGCTGTTATACTCAGAAGCCATTTCCGTGAGTTCATCGAAATGAGCATGAATCGTTTCCATAACCTCCTTAGTTCGACGATTCCAGATTCGGAAACCTTTAGAATTGTCACAGTATCCAATAAAGACTCCAATATCAGCTTTGGCTTTTAGCTTTCCAAAATCATCACGATCATTATTTGGATAGCAAAGGGATCCAAATACATGAAAGTGTTTGAGGTTCGGTTTATAGTTGTGGACAAGCTCAAAAGGTGTTTTGTTGTGGCGTTTTGTGATCATGGAACGGTTTTGAGTATAGCATGCAGTAGATACAGCTTCTGCCCATAAGTAATCTGGAAGTTTAGCATTGATTAACATTGTTCTTGCAGCTTCCACTAACGTTCGGTTTCGTCTTTCAACAACTCCGTTTTGTTCAGGTGTCCGTGCAATAGATGTTTGATGCTGAATTCCCACTTTCTCATAAAATTCACGAAGGGTGTTGTTAACAAATTCAGTTCCTTTGTCTGTCCGAATAATCCTGACGGTGTTGCGGAGCTGAACCTGTATTTTTGTGAGAAAGGTGATGATCATTTGTGGAGCTTGGTCTTTGCTACGAAGAAAATAGACCCAAGTCCATCGTGAGTAGTCATCAACAATTACTAAGATGTAGCGTTTGCCGTTGATCGTTTGTACACGCATCGGGCCACACAAATCCATGTGAAGAAGATGAAGCACATGCTGAGAGCTGTGTTCCACCTTTGAAGGAAAATGAGCACGAGTGCTTTTCCCTTGTTCACATGCTGAGCAAAGGTGATCTTTTGAATACCGGAATCGTGGGAGTCCTTCAACTAGTTTGTGTCGAGCAAGGTTGGTGATGGTTTGAAAGTTTAGATGTGAGAGACGACGGTGCCATAGCCAAGATTTTGTTGATGTAGCCTTTGAAAGTAAGCAGATGGGAGAGGAAGCAACCATGTCTTGCATAGAGATAGTGTAGAGACTTGAATTACGCGAGCCAGACATAAGATCGTTTCCTTGTAGATCACGAATGAAACAAGTTTTCTCCCTGAAAGCAACCTCCAAATCTCCATCACAAAATTGACCTACTGAAAACAGATTGTGACCGAGGCCTTCCACATAGTAAACCCTGCTGATTTCGATGTTTCCAGTAATATAATCTCCGTAGCCCATGATGGCTGCGAAGTGATCGTTCCCGAATCTGACAGTGCCAATGAACTTTGCAATAAAGTTTGATAACAGTTTAATATTGCCTGTCATGTGTCGGGAACATCCGCTATCAACAATCCAGAGAATGATCTGTATCACCTGCATTACACACAGACGACACAGATGGAATAGAAGTAGATGTGGAACCCGAAATGTGAGAGGGTTCCGAAACAGATATGTTAGACATACACACATTTGTAATTTTAGGCATCCATTTAAATCCTAGTGTGTTATATATCCATTTCTGCCATCTATATCTACTCTTTGCTTTAGTCTTAGTGAAAGCACTAGATGATACTACATTCTTAGGAGGTGTTGCGGGAGCAATTGTGATAGCAATGGTTGCCTTAGAATCTAAAGATGGTGGTTTACCAAGTACAGACTTAGAATGATTAGTGGGCCTAGAGGTATTCCGATTCTTAGGATTCCGTAATCTAGAGATTATAGCTTTAGCAACACATCTGTCATGACAATCAGAATTCATACTCTTTTGACAAATATCACAAGGTGCATCAGACTGAATATCAAAGGTACTTAACGGTTTAGCATTCGTTACATCACTATTTCTATTACATTTGCCAGACGCAACATCTATAGTGGAAGTAACTTGAGTTTTATTCAGATTCCTAGGGTGTTCTTCTACTTTAGCATTCCTTATTGATCTTTTCTTAGGTCGCAACTTCCTATTCTTCGTTTGAGTGCTCCTAGGCTGTGAAGTGCGGACGTTTGGAAAAGATGCAACTATTCCTGTTTCAGTAGAGGGAAACACATTAGCAACTTGTGATTTGGCAGTGGGAATTCTAGGTTCACGATTACTAAGTGTGACTGGTGCTAATCTCTTAATCACAGTAGGCGGGAGTTGTTCATACTTTCCTAACATTTCCCGTAACTTAGAGATGGTGTGAATCAGATCTTGATTTTCAGAACGAATATTACCAGCAAAATTCATGACTTCTCTAGTGTGAGCAAGATAGTGATCAAGTTCATTAGATGCTTCATCTCGAGTCTTTTTGAGTAAATCAAATATGACACCATATTCCTGTTTAACTTTTAATAGTTTTTGTTCATATTTTGAGATTTGACTTTTCAAAGACACGTTTTGATCATCCAGTTGCTCAATTTTAGGATCAGAAGATTGTGCACTCAATTGAGCGATTTTCTTTTGAAAACTAAGTTGATGGTTGTGAATATCTTTTTCACACCATTGAAGACGACGTTTTGCATTGTGAATTTCCGTGTGTAATCGTTTATTTTCAGCTTTTAAAGACTCGATCTGAAGCACATTATCGGTGTTTTCAACAGTTACAACAGTTTCAACAATATCAGCAGAGATATGATCAGATGCATATGGCAACGAATAGAATAGCACAACATTATGGATATCAGCACAGATAACATCTTCCAAGAGTCGATCAACATCTTTTCTCAACAGTTTCTTTTTCCGTTTTGTGTTAGTAATAGATGTTTCTGTTTTCTCGAAAACGTTTTTCATTACCCCAAGTTCCTTATGAAAATCCTTTTCCCAGGCAATTGCACAACTTTTCAAGTTTTTAACATTGGGTAAAAGATTTTTCTGAAAAATGTCTCTTTGTTCTCGCGCCAGAGGCGATTGAAAATGTTCAACTTTGATTTCAGATCGATATTCTATCTCATGTTGTAAAATTTTGAGGTCAGCCATGAAAATGTCAAAATATCGAAGAATATTTCGATTTTCAGGTTTTGAGTTTACTTCACTAATGGAAGGTAAAGGACCGTAAGTTTGTGCAAAGACTCATTTGGGATTAGCAATAGAAGACTCGGGTGTTTTGATGATAACCCTTGGTGTGTTAGAAGAATCCGTTGGTGTGACGAAAGTGACCGCGTTTTTATAATTAAAAGGTTTGTTGTAAACAACATTTTTTAATTTAGATCGACTCTCGTCTTCTGCATCTAATTCCTCTTGACGATGGTATTCAACAACACTCATGACAGTATTATCAATTTTGTATTATGCACTGGAAACTTCAGGAGTTGGTTTGAATGTTTTTAGTGAAAGCTTAGGTTTGTAATCAGCTAGATTTTTTCCATATCCATTTGGATTGGGTTTTAAGGTAAACTTTTCAATAGCTGTTACTGATTCACCATGTTTGTAAACAACAGTTTTAAACTCTTTAAGTTTGTTTTGCAAACCGAGAATTTCTGCAAGAAGGTCATCTACCCGATTCGTTGAATGCTTTTTGTATGCGGAGAACTGTTTTTGACAATTTAACAAGTCAGCCTTAGCATTTTGATTTTCCAAGGTGAGAGCGTTAATTTGCTTTTTATGTTCATGTTTCAGTTGTTCTAATTCGGACAACAAAGCATTCTTCGAGGCGGCTAGATCACGCATCTGTCTCTCTAAATATTTTTCGTTTTGATGAGATTTTGCAAAAGCGGCTTCAAAACCTTTTTCACGGTTTTCTTGAGTTTTGAAAAAGTTGAGTTGCATTTGTAAACATTCAAAATCCTTGGTTAACAGTGCATTTTTACTTTTTAAGGATTGATTTAATGCATAACATTCCTCCATTTTGATTTTATGGTCTTGAATTAACCGAGCAAAATCCGGATGAGGCAACAGATCATCTTGTTCAACGTGAGTCTCAACATGATCATTCTTTAGATCCTCAAGTACGACCACGGAGTCAATTTGATTATCAAAGGAGACCATAAGGTCATCTTGATCGTCAAATGTAACTACAGGGTTAACTTGAAAATCATCAGACGAGGATGTAGAAGACTCATTTTGAACAGTTTGATCCGTGCCGGATTCAGATATTGGCGGAGATATTAGTTCAGATATGATGATGGTTTGTTCGGGTACCTGAGACAAGCCATCAGTGTCATACACTGGGCCTGTATCACTCATGTGCAGCTCATGCATATTAGCCATCAACATAACAGCTGCATTAGCCTGCAAGTCCTCCATATCATCATCTGAGTCTGCATCTGCCATAAAGCTCTGTTCTTTGTTTGTTAGAGATCCACTGGCTTCATCCTTAAGAGCCAAAAGTAATGCCTCTTTGAAATAAGCACTGCCCCGAGTCCTTGGCTTTGGGCATGCATTAGCCAGGTGTCCCTTCTCATTGCAGTTGTAGCATCTAAGACCATTTAACCGATTCTGAGCATTTCCCTGTTCCACCACTTGAGCTCTGTTGTTATTCCTACCCACAGCATTAAACCCTTGACCACCGCCCATCTGACGACCATAATCACGATTCTGAACTTCAACACGTCCATTGTTCACAACAGCTTGAGTCCGTGTGTTAGATGAGGAACGAAGACGATTGTTGGATTTGTTGGTGTAACGGCCAAAAGCATTAGCAATCATCACAAATCCTTGTTGCAATGCTTCGAATGGATCGATTTCCTCAGTAGCTTCACTGACGTATGCTTGAGCATTGTTGCTGTATGGGACCAATTGATTTTGTTGAGGTTGAGGTTGTTGTTGTGAAGGTGTGTTGGAAGCAGTTGGTTGAGTTGCTGGTTGAGAGGGATAATTCTGTTGAGCATATAAGGCAAGTTGTTGATTGTCTGGTTGTGATTGTTTAGCAATTTGAGCACGGAGAATCCTTTCCCGATCAACTTCCTTTTCATGAGGCTTCAAGTAATCGTACAACAATCCATAAGTAGAATGATGCATGTTCTTCGCTTGACGGAGAAAAATGACATACTTCTCCCATTCTGGACCAAGACTACTCAGGAACTTAGTATTCACTGCAATTCTTGGCATGATGATGTTGTGTTTATCCAAATCATTGATGATGTCTGAAAATCGGTGATGATATGACTCAAGTGTCTCTCCAGGTTCAATCATGAAGTGTTCATAAGCCAAGTAAATTTTGGATTCCAAATCCTCCTGATTGAGTACTGATCCTTCCATAAGAAGACGAATATGATCCCACATTTTTTGTGCAGTCTTTTGAGCATCAACACTACGAAGAATTGGATTTGGTAATCCTAAGAGGATGTATTCCATTGCAAGTTCATCAGCTTCATAGTGTAGAAGTTCTGTAGGATTTAAATCTGCAACAGTAGCAATGTTGGTTTGTTCATCTCTTGGTGGAACAGCAGTTGGATCTCCGGGTACAGTGACAGAAGGCATCTCAAATGGACCTTCCAAGATAACCTTCTTTAAGAACTTTCCATGTGGCTTCTTCAGATCACAGAATCTAATGAACCTTATCACCCATTGATCGTAGTTTCCTGGAGTGAGCATTGGAGGTCTATCAAGTGATCTAGCTTCATGAATTGATTGTTGGCTGCTTAAAGCTTCACACATCTTAGCAAACCAAGTGGGTTCCTTCATAGTGGTTCGTGATGGATGTTGATTGAAATCAGTTGTGTAGGGTTGAACTTGAATGCTTGGTTGTGGTTGAACCATTTGTGGTTGTGGAATTGCACCAAGTTGTGGAGTATGTTGCTGATTAAATTGTTGTTGATAAATGGCTTGTTGTTGATTCCATTGTTGATGTTGTGGAGTTAATTGTTGTTGATGTTGATTATAAGTGTGAGGGAAATAGTTAGAGTATGGTGGTTGAGACATGATGATAAACTTGTGTAGTAAGAATGGATCTTTGTAGTCGAGTGAACCTTTGTTGATGAAGTATCCTTAGGCGTAGAAATGACAAGAACCAAGTAGCACTTATGCGTAAAAACACCAAATGTTACGCGTAACAAGAATAGTTACGCGTAGGATTTAGCTTACGCGTAAGCAGGAAAAAAGACTAAAGTTACGCGTAAACAGTAAGTTAGGCGTAGAAAGTTAGGCGTAGGATTACCTTATGCGTAGGACTAAGTCTACGCGTAAGATGAATCTTAAGCGTAAGATTTTCTACGCGTAAGCTTTATGCTTAAGCGTAAGATTAGGGTTTTATCCCAAGTGATCTTTTACACTTCACAGTGCAAAAGATATCCAAAGTCGACGTATTTTCAGACTTATCCAAGTAAGAAAACACGGAATAAACCAGAAAATTGAAGATCAAACCAAGGAAAGTCTTACGCGTAATTTTAGGGTTTTGTTACGCGTAAGATTACTCGTAACTATGATTCTATCCAAATGTGTTTCTAAACCAGTTTTTGTGTGTTGAAATAGCTTCAATAACACCAAAATAACACAAAAGTGTGAAACTTGATGATCCAAAGCACTTAAAACAGTTACGCGTAGGATAACACTTACGTACAAAAACAAGCTTAAAAACAAGGAAAAACACGTAAAGTTCCAAACTTTTTGCCAAAAACCAATAGTTTAACACCGAATAACGTTGAAAGTACAAGAATCTTGGATTCAAAAGTGTAAAAAATTAGTTTTTAAGCGTACCAAAGATTGTGTTATCTTTACGCGTAAGACCCAAAACAAAACTTCAAAAACAAACGAGTACACCCAACTATTTGGCGATTGATACCACTGTTAGGTCACTAGTTTTACAACACAAGCTTATATAGAAAGAGATGAAGGCGGATGAACAAGCTAAACACACACACACATGCGTATAATATGAAACCGGTTATGCAAAGGAGTGAATGAGAGAATAACTTGAACAACCAACCTTCAAATGAAGGTTATTACAATGTATTTATAGGCAAGGAGCTAGGGCAATACTCCCTCTCCTTCCCTATTCCTTATTGGGCTTGGATCAAGCTTATGGGCCTTCTACATAAGCTTGACCTTAATCAAACATAAAGGCCATAACAAAGCTACCTATTACATATGAAATATAAATACTTGAAATACTGTTTAGGAGTGATTCCAACAGTCACTATCAGTAACAACCATATTACCCACCTTGGAGAATGGATTACCCACCTTGGTTGAAGAAAAATCAACCTTTTTAAGAGGTTTACCATCGTCTTTCACAAGAGTGGCTTTCCCCTCAACAATTAGCTTTTCAAACTTCTCAATTTTATCAACATGGGTTGAAAAGGATTATGATGAATTCCAAAGGTTTCTTTTTCTTTAAATTTGATACATTAAATGGGTTAGAAGCTGTTTTGGAAGGTGGTCCGTGGATGATACGCAAATCTCCAATAATCCTTAATAAATGGTCCATGGATACTTGTTTGCATAAGGAAGAATTGACTCGTGTTCCGGTATGGGTTAAATTGCATGATGTTCCTCTTCAAGTGTTTGAAGAGGATGGTATTAGTTTGATTGCTACGTTTATTGGAAAACCTATTATGCTTGATTCTTTTACGAGCTCTATGTGTAAGGATTCGTGGGGAAGAAGTAGCTTTGCTAGGTGTCTTATTGAGATCAACTCTGATGTTGATCTTGTAGATGTTGTTACTATTGGTTTTCCTTCACTTTCTGGGGAGGGTTTTACTAAATCTACTATTCGTGTTGAGTATGAATGGAGACCTGCCAGGTGTAATGTATGCATGATTTTTGGTCACACTCATGATCAATGTCCTCAAAAAGTGGTCAGTCCTCCTGTTGTTTCTAGTCTACATGTTAATCCATGTGTGGTACTGGATAAAGACGGTTTCCATATGGCGTGTAAGAATAAGAAGAAGGGTAAAACCAAGTCTACTAATGGTAATCGGTTTGTTGGTCCTTCGGTTAAACCAAGGTTGCAAAAATCGCTAGGCGGTAGCTGGGCGGTCGGGTAGAGCCTAGCGATTAATCGGTTAGGCGGGGATTAATCGGGGATTAATCGAATTGGATTTTATATATATAAAATTATAAAATTTCGAAACTATATGCCCGATTTGGCCGATCTAGCCGATTTTTTTTCGATTTGGCCGATTTTGCCCATTTTTTTCCGATTTTGCCGATTTTTACCCGTAACTGATTTTTCCGATTTATCCGATTTTTTCTGATTTGGCCGATTAATCGGCCGCCTAGGCCGATTAATCCGATTTTTATCCGATTTTTGTCAGTAACCGATTAATAAGGTCGATTAATGAAAATCGGAACGGCTAATCACCGCCTAGCGATTAATCGGCCGCCTAGGCCGATTTTTGCAACTGAGGGTTAAACAGAATGTCATATATGTCCCAAAGGCAACAACGAGAGAACCTAAGAAGGGTAATACTTCTATGGGTAAAGCTTCTAATTCGTCGTCTATCTTGAAGTCTACTGGCACTGCCTCAAAGGAAGGTAATATTACTACATCTAATCTGTATGCTGCATTGGTGATGGATGACGAAGATGATGAAGAACTTGTTGAAAATGCGTATGATGAATCGGCTAACTTATTTGATAATCCACACACCGGTGAAACTTCATCTTTCATGGTAGTTGCTGGTTAGCTTGTTTCAGTTGATTGATTTGTTTTAGGTGCATCTTTTGTTCCTAGAGTTGTAAGTGCTTATGACATGTCATAAGCACGAGTATTAGATGTTTATCGAGCTGTTTAGCTTGAGGTAAATATGGTATCTCAGCCATATTCCATTTGTACTTAAATTTTTTGGTTTTAATGTTATTTACCAGGGTAACCCTTTACCCAACAAAACTCTTCTTCCCACCACCTCCATTTTCACCCTTAGAAGAACTAGCAACAGTAGGTATACCATATGCTAAACAACTAGCCATATCGTTATTGCAATCAAGAACCTCATCATCACTTTCTTCTTCAGCCACCTTAGTTTCCTTATTACTACCAAATTCCAAATCAACCCAACCTTAGGAGGAACACTTGTTGCACTTGCACAAGGAATACCATTATCATCTGTATTGGCCATACCAAGGGCATCAAATGGGTTCGATGTAGTGATAAGGTCTTAAAAGGTACCATTTTGAGGGGTCGTTTAAGCCCTTATTTGATCACTTTTGTATCCGTTATTGCTTAATATCGTTCATTTTCACTTTTTAGGTCTCTTGAAGGCAAAATGTTGGAATGGCACTTATTTGGACGAAAAGGCGCGAATATACGAAGAAAATGGCCAAAGTCAGAATCGAGACACTCAAAGCTGCTGAAAACATAAGGTGACGGCGTCAGGTGTTAATTGCGACGCCGTCGGAGGATTTTTGTGACGGGACAGAAGCTAAAACTCCTATTTTCAAGTGACGACATCAAGTTATAAAAGAGTAGGCCGTCGCAACTCAGACGGCCTAGATGCGACCAAGACGGCGTCAGAAGCTGAAGAGGACGGCGTCACAGACATAAGGTGACGTCGTCGCAAGGTTAACGTGGCCAAGACGAAACCCTAATGACGGCGACACGACGGCGTCACAAAACATAAGGTGACGCCGTCGCATATGTAATATTATATATAGAATCCGAATTTTTTAGTTTTAGGAGAGTCTTTTTGGAGTAAAAACCTAAAACCGAACCAAGGGTGTCTTGTACAGTATTTTAGGGTTTCAAACCCTATCTTACATCAAGATAAGTATTTACTTCATCAATTCAATTATGTCTTTGATTATTTGTGTTTATGCTTGCATGTTCTCCATGTCCGGCTAATTTATTTGTGTGTTTGCTTAGGGAATATGAAACTTAATTATTAAATATTGATTGGTTGTTTCTTATCTTAGTTGATTAATGATCTAGTAATGTGATAGGTCATTCGTTGTGTACTTAATGCTTGATTCATCTTTGTGAACCTTAGAATATAATTACCTGAGTAGTTGTAAGCGAAACCATCCAAAGAGTGCCTTAGAGTAAGAGTTTATTATCCCCTAGTGGGTTTTGTAGACGAGACCCTTTGGTAAGTTCAAAGAGTTAGGGAGAAACGCATACCCTACAACTTTAGACACACAACGCAACTAAGAATAAGGACGTGACAACTCAACCATCAATAGGAGATAATTAAGGAGTAGTAAAACCTAAGTAAACACATCTTTAAACTATCATACGAGCACACATTAATTAGACATAGACTACCACCACCTTAGTTTAGATAATTAGATAATAGTAGAGTAATCGGTAGAAATACCAACCCCCCAAATCCAATACCCGAGATTCGTACCTTTCAATTTCCTAAAAAACATAAAAAAGATAAAAAAAAATAATCTTCCTCAACTTTAACCTTAGCGTAGTAACTTCTCACTAGCATTCCTATTCCCCTAGAGAACGATATCAATACCCGTGGCTTACCCTAATACTACACTACAACGATTAGGTTCACTGCCTAGGGTGTTGAAAAACTTGCTCGATGAAAAGGAAGTTCCTTTGACCCCGAACGACGCGTGTAGCGTTATCATGTAGCAATATTCGTCCCACTCGTACTTGCCTTATTAGTGATTTTCTCCTTAGTAGCAAGCTCCACACTAATCATCTCCCTCAAATGACGTTTTTTTTACTATAACCTTCTTGAAATGTCGCAAGCTCCACACTAATCATCTTCGTCAAATCCGGCTACACCTTCATCTGCAAATTCTATATATTCGTCACAACCCCAAATTTGCTCCTTTTGGAAGCCAATATACTATGCCACAATATACACCCGAACAATGTGAACTTTACCAACGTAATTTTCTTCAACAACAACAACTGCTTCAACAACTTCAACAACAATTCTTTTCACAACTACAAACACAACAACCACAAACCACCACAAGAAACCCAAGAAACCGAAAGGTGGCGAAGAAAATGCAAAAAACCCGCCAAACCCATTAAAAACAACCACAACCGAGGCATCCTCAAAGACATCCACTCGTTGGAAGCAAGATGAGGAAACCTTTTTGGTCGAAAGTTATGTTGCTATTTGCGAGGATAACACTATCGGAAATGACCAAGATGACCTATCATTTTAGTACCGGATTCTAGTGGAGTTCAATAAGTGACCCAACACAACATCACAATGATATGTTAACGGGGGGTGGCCAACGTTGAACTCTAATTTTCAAAAGTTCAATTTTTATTTTTTTATTTTTGTAATGTAATTTCAATTTTTTTATTTTAGTGAATGGAAAATTAGTTGGTTTAAAAAATAGAAAAATTAAAATGATGGGTCCTAAAATGAGTGTTTTGGCTTGAGTTATGAGAAATGATAATTTTATTGGTATGAGTGATGTTGGTGTAAAATCTTATGTGGCATGACGTGGCCGCAAAAAGGAGGGTTTGACATGTTATGTCACATTGTGTTCTGAGAAATATTTTGCTTTGTAATTCGTATTCACACGTATATGTGCATTCAACCATTAAAGTGCACCAACTTTTTACTTTTTATAGGAAATGCCCTTAACCGAAAAGTGCTAGTTAACTTGAAGACGAGTGGACAACCACAATAATAATTTGTATCAACTGTGTAGATTAAAAGAAAGAAAGATGACAATTCATATGTGATTCGCTTTTACAAGATTTCTCGTCTTACTTTGAAATTTTTTTTTGCTTGTTACCGATTATGAAGGTATTTGTGCGATTGTGTCGACATAAACTTGTAAGAAATGAGTATATGTTTTGTAACATGATAAATCCATCACGACTACATATTTAGGGCTTGAATGTATTTTAAATGAAACTATGTAGGTTTTTTACGGCAGATTATCAACATAGAGTAGGGGCTTAGCCTTGTATTGTCAAGTGCATGACAGTTCATTTTTGTTCTGACCTACCAATGCTTCGCTCTAACATCATAACTATTATGAGTACTCTACTATTCGATTTAAGGAGTGTTTAATATGTAAAACATACACATGACTAATTATGGTCCGTTTGGTTTATGGATGAGTTTAGGATTAGAATTTGAATTTAGATTTAGGGTCCGTTTAGTTTGTATGTGGGTTTAAAATTCGGATTCAGATTTGAATTTATTGTAAGAGAGATAAAATGT
Organism: Chrysanthemum seticuspe; assembly: GCA_019973895.1. NCBI lineage: Eukaryota > Viridiplantae > Streptophyta > Magnoliopsida > Asterales > Asteraceae > Chrysanthemum > Chrysanthemum seticuspe. Next base: position 131,378,902 of record BPTQ01000007.1, read on the forward strand.
ATTACATATTATTATTGGATAAATAATAGGAAAAAATTATAAATATTTAAACATGTGAGGATAAAAGTAAAATACATAAAAATGTGATTTATTATTTAAATGTGAGATGTGAGCCCTTTTAGTGGGATTAAAAGAGAAACTCACCCATTTTATTATTGTGATTTACAAATTTTGTACCAAACAATTAAATTAAGGAACGAATCCATTTCTTCAAATCTACATCTGACACCAAACGGCCTCTTAGATTTAGAGTTGGATTTGGATTTAGTATAAGTTTTAAATTAAATGAAAAAAGATAAAATAACTTATTAATAAGTTTATTTTATAAATTTGTTTGAAATAAAAAATAAAAAATAATCAAAGGAATGAATAATATGTGGCTGAAAAAAGCCTAAAAAAAAAATAATAATAATAAATAAAACTTTTGTTTGGTCACACTTTTTAAAACTTGGAAACCTAATTTTCGATAATATTTGGTTAGTATAATTAATAAATGTATAAAAGTAGTGACAAAATCTTTATGGTGGATTCAAGTAGGCGTGTTGACGGGTTCACGCATCTTAATTTTAACCCGGCTCATTTAATCGATTTTTAGAAACTCAACCCGTCACTTTATTAAAAATATGATAGTCATGTCAGTTCATTGCTTGACCTATTATCAAAAAAGCATACCATAACAATTAGAACATGAAAGTTGAATTATTATGAAGATACATAGAATATCAAAATCAAAATATATAAGGATACAAGCATATACGATAGTGAAATACTTTGAAGAGGTTAAGGATCAAATGAGAAATGATAATAAGATGAGAAGAATGAGAAGTAACCATAACCGAACATTTCAGATGCACCTACAATAAAAGATGCAACTCACATGAATTTCTCTTTATTCATTTGAAATACTTGGCTAAGACTATTTCTTATTCTTCTTATTATATTTTCTCTTCTCACTAGATCTACACTCATATGTCCTAACCTTTTTATTTATTAAAGACTTAGCCGCGTCAGTTTCAAATAAAACAGTTATCCATGTTAAACATCAATAACCAACTAATCATCAACCTTAATCAGTTTCTTATAACTAACTAGCTTCATAGCCCGCCCGAATGGGCGGGCTAGCTTCATAAAAATAATTGGCGAATCCTAACTGGACATACATAAATAATGAATAACGGCAAATATCGTAAACACAAAAATTGAAAGAAAAATGTTCATGTAATATATGTAAAAGTAATGATGAAAAGTGTGAGAACAAATAAAGTACATGGTCCTTATTCATATACAAAATAAAACTTTTTTGTACAAAACGTTAGATGTGGAGTTTGTGTATTCGTTGTCTTTGTCTCAACAAAGAACATTTCTTGTCTTGACTCTTGAAAACCACTCGTACCTGTTATGCATAAATATAGCTTCGAAACACAATATTTAGTTGGAACAGATTCCCTGAATCATTTTAACCTTAAAAATAGTTTATTCTTAGAAATAAAAAAATATTGTGATCGTAACTGGAAGACTCAACTTTTATATGAACAAGGATTGCCCCGAAACCGCCGCAACCAGTTGATATTTATCGATATACCTTATTCAAAGCCAGTATCCATGAAGTAAAACCAATGATTTGTTTGAAGGTCTGTTGCACCTAGTTTGAACCTACAACCTCAACAAAAGTCAATAAATTTCTATCTTCACAGCAAAAAGAAAGAGGTAATCTCAGTTATCAAATGTGGTTGGTGTGTCACTCATGTTTACATCAAAATGCTACAACAGACCTTTTTCTAATGAAAGTTTATAAACTTGCCAGAAACCAAGCAAGTTAAAATTTTAACAACATAATTAGATATCTAACCCAATTATTTACAAGTGGTAATTCAATGTCAGTAGCATTTTGCATATTTCGTTTCAGTTACCTTCAACGTACAACACATGAAACACCAACCAATTCAATGGATGACAAATTAACAAATATCTTAAATTAACAATAAGCATGATTGTTAGACACTAAAGTAGATCTTTCTATCACCATGGGCTGTTCTATTCTAACTATGACTAAGCATCTGAACAGTGTTTCAAGTCGATCCCCGTAACTTAGTGGAACCCAAAACTTTGAATAAAAAATGATATCAAATGTAGCTACATAATCAGTTTGGTTGTTTAAATTAATAACATCTGAAACAATATATAAACATTAAAAACATAAGAAAATAAAATACCTTCACCAGTCCGATTTCTCGTTGGATCTAGGATCGTATGACTCCCAAGTGAATCTTTGGGGCATCTCAGCTTTCAAGCAATACCATTCCTCTTCAACTTGGTTGCTGTCGCAAGAATGCTGTTGATAGCATTAACTTCCAATGGGTTGTTCTTGTTCTGTTACATTTAATTATACCAACATTAGCTACATATAAAGTGGCTAGCTTTGTGACTTATAAGGCCGAAAAATTAAAATTAACTCACCTTTAGTGGTCATTGCAGCAAGATGTACCTTTCAGTAGGCAACATCTCCTAGCCAAACAATAACCATAGTAATTATAGATACAATAGCAAGTGGTGGCTGCAGAGCACGTGATGTACCTATCACAAACCACTTTAGGTGTAGCTGATGAAGGATACTTTTGTTATAGAAAACTAAGGAAAGTTTTATTACAGGAAACTTACTTGATGTTCAAAGCCAACGGTGCTATCTCCCCAGTGATGTATCTTTATTTACTAAGCCATTAAACCATTTTATTGCTATATCATGGGTGTGACCGTACGCTTGTGATAGAATTGTGTACAGAGCATTATGAGCTTTAAATAGAAAGAAGCAAATTTCTTAAGGGTCAACATTGACTTTGATTTTAGACTAAAGCTGGTATCTCATTTCGCAAACCTTAATCGGGCCGTTGGGTTTAAGAATCAAGTGTACAAATGACACACATTTTGTTTGTTGTAACATAGACAATACCTCAAAGAGTATTATAATACATTATCTATCGTAGGCGATATGTTTCACTCATATGAAATGAGATCCAGCTAATGGCTTACTATAAGAACCAAAGGCAAACACTCTTGCTTTATGTGGTCTAGCTGATGGGTTCGGAGCCTAAAACACACAACAAATAAAAGACTACACATTAGAAAAAATAAACCAAACGTTATGAAAATTCATTTTATTTTATAGTATAAAATATACTTACAAAAATACCAGTAGTTTTATCAAGCATCCAATGCTTAGGAGCATTGATCCTCTTCATATGTTTCTTCAATCCTCTTGCCTGCAATACCATCAGATTAACAATGTTATTCCTTCATACTTTCCTTAGCTATAGAAATAACAGTTTTAAATTAACTTTATGTCTAAATTGCAAAACCCAATATCACTGATATCTCAATTCAACAAAAAAGAGCCACATTTTAATTATCTTACTACATAAATTGAACAACCCCTAGACATTAATTAATTTTCCACAAAAACGACAGCGACAATACACCATGGCTGACTTTTGACCCATACCTGTTTCCTTAGAGGCTATATGTTAAAAAATGAACCTGATATGAACCTTTTAAAATTTAATGGACTGTTATTATTACAACTAATTTCATGTGGCTGCAAACTTAATAGGTTGCACTGCCAAGATGCGGACAATCTCAGCTTTTACCGAACCCATTTAGACTCGTCACAGCCTTTTTAATATTCATTGGATAATGTGACATTTGTACCATAAAAACATGAAAGCTAATATGCAAGGCATACACATAGAGTTGAAAAAATTTAGCATGCAAAAAACAACAACCGAAGAAGTAAATATAAAAGCACGACACCAACCTCGCACAGGCAATTCAGTGTGGTTGTTGTCTTCGTTTGCTGAATCAATGGACCGGCAAGACGGATTGGGAGAACCTAAATGACAACACATGGATCATGTTAAACTATTAGCAGACAAAAAAATAACATGTGATTGATATCCGTGACTATAGTTGTGAAACCGATTGTCTGTATACGTGATTTGCATGTACGGCAGTTAAAAATGAAACCTGAGGTTCTACGTGGCCGCCGAGGCACAGCTGATGAGGCACTCGCATCACGGACTGGGGTCGTAATTTGTACAGGCACATGCGATGCTAATATATAAACACCAATAAGACAACAATTGTTATGAATATACGGAATGGTAAACCAATAAATGAATATAAACTGGAAGTTATCGTTTGAACCCATATCAACAACACGGGGAGTGCCTCTAATATTAGAATTTCTGCAGAAAGATGGTACCGAAGATAAAGGGATATCAACGCCGTCTGACATGTCCATTATATGTTCAGCACGATGATGAACATCTCGAACAACGGCTGCCCCAAAGTCCAACACAGCCGCTGCTGATATAGGGGCTGCAAACATTAAATAATTCTGATAAAAGTATGCCAACTTCACAAATCACATGGCTAATACAATTTGTTGCTTAAAAAAATTGTTACTACCCTAACCTGTTACGGCCGATTGTATAGGGTCAGAAATGATACTGGTACCATTGACTGGTGGTCCTCTGTATGTAAATTCAATCCGAGAATTAGAAGCATCATCTACCTTAGCCTTTCCCTTATCGGTTACTTGATATCATAATTTGTGGTGTTTTCGACAGATCAATTCCACCAACAAATCACCAGGCAATAAGGCCAAATTTCAAAATACCCAATTCAAGTAAACCACAAATTAAACCATACCAAGTAAACCATTAACAAATGAATATAAGGCCAAATTTCAAAATACCCAATTCATAAAACCACAAACATAATCAAACGCTAATATTGATTTACAATAAAAATCAAAAAAAAAAAAAGGAAAATACATATCTGGTCAAGTCCCGTTGGAATTCGCAACAAATTGAAACTATGTCTTCCGTGAAGACCTCCATCCTCCACTTCACCGCCACCGCCACCGGCTTGTATACATGTGTGTGAGAGACCAAAAGTGAACTATAAGAAACGGTGCATAGATGAACCTATTAACTTACGTTTTATTAGCCTATTAAGTCTCCAAATAAAGATATTATTTACCTTGCCTCTGTTAAAATCTCAAACTAATACCCAAATTTTTTTGTATTCAGTATATTTATGATTAAACATGAATCAAATTATGGCCAAAAAACAAAAAAAGACCCAAACCTGAATCCGTAGTTCTTGTGCGAGAATTCACGAACCTCTGATGTATAACCGCCTATATGTGTATGTACGGGAACTTTTGAGAAGCTCAAAAGCGGTGGGAAGATAACATCAAACAGCGAAAAAGAAAAAGAAAAAAAACGGGCCAAGATTAAGGACATGGGCAATTTATCTGAGTAACTGATTTTGGACGTTAAGAATAGGTTTGATGGATTTGAGTCCGGATATGTATGAGTAGATTCTGAGACTACATATATGTATGAGTGAGGCGGTGAGATCTTCATCTTCATCGTCATATAATGGGCAAAGAACTTGGGCTGGACAAACGCTTGGGCAGAGCAGTTGGGCTGAGGAGAAATGGAGTAGCCCTAAACGACATTGCCTGCCACCGTTATTATGCGTATCTAACAGGTTAACATAACTTGAATCGCCTAAACCTTCATTTTCACTAAAAGCAAACAAAACCAATTACCTAAAATCGTTAAAACACAAAACTTACAAATTAAATCACCCAAAAATAACATTAAACTCACTGAGACATTTAACCAAATAGCTGGCATGCAAAAAGAACCAATCAACCCCACGAAATCCACTATAACTGAAATTAAGATCAACTGCAACACAAAAATAAAATAGCATCAAATTGAAAAGATATACCTGACTGATCGAAATTTTGGGAGGATTAAGAAGATCGTATGAAATGAACTGTTGATTATCTAGCATATGATGATTTGGTGAAACCGTTGAAAAAAAAAAGACCAAAAATGATATTGATTTGCTTTTACTGAGGAGTTACTAATTGTGTGTGAAAGCCGGTGGATGAGGATATTGATTGAGAAGAGATGTTTTTTTAAGGGAGGCGTTTTTTGTTTGACCTTTTCAATCCGTTTTTTTACATAATTTGGAAATACCGATTGAGTAGGGGGATTTGTTTGGGAAGATGGTAAGTGTTTTTCTTGAATATCAGTTTCGAGAGAAGAGTTTATACCATAAAATGTGAGTTGCTCCACCGGTTGTGGCCCATGTATGTGTAGTTCTAAACCCGAGTTCGAACCTCTCTGGTTACCATTTTTTTTCTTGTGTAAATGGATGTTGTGCCTAGTCATCATTTCCACCTCATCATAGAGGCGTCATGTCATCATTAAAATGCCTAGTAAGCATTATACATGTGTCATGCTTAGTCCCATATATATATATATATAGATAGATGAGCTTAACTTATTTTCAAAAGTCAAAATTACAAAATTCATAAAAAATCCTTCAAATCTTAAAAATGTATAACTTTATTAAATGTGTTATTTCGTCCTCCAAATTTTGTGTATTCCTCCAAATTCGCCACAATCTTTAAACCAAAGGGGGTATATTGCAAATGTTGGTAAGATGCTGTTCAACTAAAGACAGCTTAATGCAGCTAAAAATCTTTGCTTTTAATATTTTCCTTAATTATCATTAATATAAGACCAATCAAATGATCAAAACCAAATGGTCACAATCAGAAGCTTTAAATTTGAATTCTTTCGTTGTTCTCATATGAGAATTACATATCCATAGCCAAGTTTTCATCAAGGTTTATTCATTTCCATTTTCATCAAGGTTCATTCATTTCTAATTTCATCATTAGATCATAATATAATGTAAGTCAACCACATTTTATCACCATCATTACATATTTACATGATGTTTATTTGATCCATCTAGTAATTTTAACCTTAGTATCTTCTAACGCGTATTTGCTGATATCGTTTATAATTATCGAGCCCATTTTTATGAACAAAAAACTGCAGTTTTTTGTGATATAATTAGCTTTGAGTTGTTTCAGTTGTTGTATAACAGTGTTTTTATATGCTTATTGCTTAGATATAAATGGAACTGAATATGGATAATTTGATGTGTTATACACGTCTAAACAAAGTGGTAGATGTTTACTAGTGCTTCAACTGCCGAAAGTGTTTGTAACTGATTCCTAAAGTGAATTACTGGTGGATCTCTTATATCTTCGGCTGTTCACACTCGATAAACACAAAATGTGTCTTAAGTATAAAAAATCTTAGAATTGAAGAAGGAAACAATATTATTTAGTTACCATAACTTACTAATGCAGATGGAACATCATCATCATCATCATGAAGTCGAGATGCCAAAAGCCAATGGAGGAACCGATGTTCAGTCTAAGATGCCAAAAGTGTCTTGTGGTTGTTTCTTCGAGCAAGATCATAGTGTTGCTGATGCTGAGCAACGGTCCAAAGCTACAGCTAAGCTTTGTGGACTCGTGATCTTTTATTTAATCGTCATGGCAGTTGAGGTTGTAGGAGGCTTTAAAGCCAATAGTCTAGCGATTCTTACTGATGCAGCGCATTTACTCACTGATATTGGTGGATTTTCGATTTCTCTGTTTACCGTGTGGGCGTCTGGATGGAAGGCCACTCCACATCAGTCTTTTGGATTTAATCGAATAGAGGTTTTGGGTGCTCTTTTATCTGTACAACTGATATGGATTGTTTCGGGGTACTTGTTCTTTGAGGCATTTGAAAGAATCCTTCATAAACAATCAGAAGTGAATGGTGGACTAATGTTTCCCATCGCTGCTTTTGGTGTTGTAATTAACGTCATCATGGTCATGTGGCTTGGTCATGGTCATAGCCACGGTCACGGTCATGGTCACAGTCACAGTCATGGGCATGAGCATTCTCATGATACGTGTGTTCAGAAACATCATGATATTGATGAAGAAGAGGGTACAAAATTGGTCATGTCACTTGGTCATAATCACAGCAATAGTCATGATCATGCTGATGGTACATGCATTGTGAAACATCATGACATTGATGAAGAAGAGGGTATAAGTTTGGCTGTGTCAACTTCTAAAGAAAAGAGCGGGCGGATGAACATAAACATTGAAGGAGCCTACTTGCATGTAATGGCGGATATGATTCAGTCGATTGGTGTGATGATTGCTGGACTAGTGATATGGGTAAAACCCGAATGGTTGATTGTCGATCTGGTTTGTACTCTGATCTTTTCCATATTGGCTCTATGTACAACTCTACCGATGCTTAGAAATATATTTTCTATTTTAATGGAAAGCACACCAAGTGAAGTTGATGTTGTTCGCTTGAAAATGGCTCTGAATAGCATCAAAGGATTGCTCGACGTTCATGATCTACATGTATGGGCAATAACACAAGGGAAATACGTATTATCCTGTCATATATTAGCTGATCCAAATGTAGATTCAAACGAAATACTTCACAAAGTAAGAGATTTATGTGAAGGTACATATGGCATTCATCATGTAACCGTGCAGATCGAAATTTCATGTCTATATCTATAACCTTATAAAAAAACATTCTTTTTCAACTTTCCTTGTGTTTCTTTTATGTAAGACAACATTCTACAACCTCTAATGGAGGTTCTATTCATTTAGTAAAAAAAACAGCGAAGAACCGAATTCGCAAAATAAACAAGACCTAAACATATATGATTATTACTGAAACTTTACTTCAACTCAAGATGAACAGCAACTTGTTGTGTTCGCAGATGAATCACCAATATTAATGGTGGTGCCCTTCCCAGGTAATCCGTTAGGACCCAATGCTTCTTGGGTTGCCAATGCTTTCTTGCTAATGATGTGATATATCTCTGTCAAAATGGTTTGAAATGCTTTCTCAATGTTAACTGCTTCAAGTGCTGATGTTTCAAGAAACGAAAGCCCTTCCTTTTCAGCCAATGATTGGCCATCTTCCGCAGTCACAGCTCTGAGATGGTCCAGATCGGACTTGTTTCCAGCCATTAGGACGACAATATTGGAGTCGGCATTGGCTCTTAGCTCACGCAACCACCTCTGGACATTATCAAACGTTGGTCTTTTGGTTATGTCGTACACGAGAAGAGCCCCAACTGCACCTCTATAGTAAGCACTGGTAATAGCTCTGTACCTCTCTTGCCCTGCAGTGTCCCATATTTGAGCCTTTATTGTTTTTCCCTCAACCTGTTTAATTCATTGGCCGAATATTACTTAGATAATGTATTATTTCATCAAATTATATTAAAATGCTAATGCGACATCAGAGCTAGTAACAGGTCTACACTTTGACAGAATCTGAAGTGTTAATACAAGTAGCAGCAGTAATTTGCTCTCTTATTCCCAAATAAAATCACAAGATTTTATATTGAGATTGTCAAAGATAGAGATCCTTGAAGATCCCGCATTGTATATATTGCTTTCAAAATTATCAGCTACATTCCAAAGGGAGTCACAAAAGTTTCACCTCTCAGCTATGGTTCATAATCGTTGTATTATCATCAATGCAAAAAAAATGATGATATTTGTGTTGTCAAGACTTCTATTACATATGTTCTGATCAGAGGTTACCATACACAGTTCTTAAATTACACTTTTTATACATTTGAAAATAGTAGAAACACTTTTTTTCATAAGTATGTGTCCAACCAAAAAGATACAGGGTTATAAGAAAGTGATGCACCATCATAGCATGGGTTATTAGTACACATCATACAACATTTTCGTCTATGGGTGGATGCTGCAAAACAACTTAGACTTATTTCACTTCCAAAAATCCAGTTCTAACAAGGCTCTACTTTTAAAGACTTGGCTGAATGACAGCCTAAAGTAACACCAGTAACACTCAATCTCTCCAATTAACTCACAATAACTAAACGCAATGAATGCAACAACTTACACACCATATTAGCTGCTGGAATCGAGCCTGATTTGAATTAAAACCGATCCACGATTCAATCAATACAATTAGCAACGATACAGAAAACAAATTTAGGAGATGTTTGGCATTGCTTATTTTAAACTGCTTATCTGCTTACAAAAATAAACTCTGCTTATTTAAGTGTCTACTGACACTTTAATAAGTAAAGAAACAATTTTACCCAAACCCTCAAAACTGCTTATTTGCTTATAAAGAATCACATAACAGTTAATCAAATCTAAAAAATGCTCACTTTTTCATTTAATTTTATTTTTGTGTCAGTGATAACAAATCTGCATATGTAACAAGCTAAAACACAAATGCATGACATATAAACACCAACATTAGCATAAACAATCCAACTAACAAAACTAGTTCACTATAAAATCCAAATCAGTATAAAAAGATACAAACCTGAAGAGTCCTAGTAGCAAATTCAACACCAATGGTAGCTTTAGACTCCAAATAAAACTCATTCCTTGTAAATCTAGACAAAATGTTAGATTTCCCTACACCAGAATCACCAATCAACACAATCTTCAGTAAATAATCATAATCTTGATCAATCTTACTGCCCATTATTCTCCTTCTTTTAATCCCTCACAAACCTACACAATCAAAATTTATTATGATCATTAAAACAAATAAAGATCCAGCTAGATCCAAAACAAACTAGCAACCTTACAGAACTTACAGCAACATGCACATATATTAATATTAATATTAAGTACACCTAGTTGGAATGTGAATGTGTGTGAAAACTGAAAAGGGTGTTACCTGTGGCAGAGAGATGAAGAAGAAAAAGTGAGCAGAAAATTTAGTAAAAAAAATGTATGGGAGAAAATAAATGGTTGGAAACAGCCGACATTAATATCTAGTTAAGTGGGTATGAAAACGATGTAAGTCCAACTTGTATGTGTCTGAAAGTGTAGTACAAGTTAATTAATGTTTTACTATACTCCGTAACTTATTTTGATGAAGCAAATGAAAAGTGTATTTTGATGAAGCAAATGAAAAGAGATGAGAGATGTTGGCTTACTTGGTTTCGGAAAGATTCGCCTAGGAGGCGTGTATAGATGGAGAAGCAGGTTTCAAGGATGGAAGAGATGAAGATCTCTGCTTTTGCATATAGTTTGTCGTGTGTGTGTGGCAAGAAGACAAGAAACATTTATCTTTTTTTTACTTTTAAATTGTATACATGTGAGACATGTACACTTATTCTTTTTCAAGTCTCCTTTTAAGTGTATATACATTTCTTTTATATATAAATGAGTTACTATAAGGTAATATAATTAGATGTAAGTGAGGTATGTGTATTGCATACTTACGATTTATTTTGTGTAAGTATTTGTACGTGGGATAATTATTGTATAAGATGTATGCATTTACATTATAGTCATGTATGCTTGCACTTGAGTCTTGTAAATTCTTTGTTTAAGTGATAATGTGTTTAAGTATTTTGTGTCCCGCAAAGCCATATTGTGACCAAGGTATCCTTGTTTGACAACTTTTTACCCGTGGTATTTTATTGTTATGTGTTTGAAATATTTTATCCTTGTAATATTCCAAGTCGCTGACATTTGTTAATTGTTTTAGCGAGTCCTTATCATAGTGTCGGTACGCGTGCCGTGTCGGTCACTGGGGAAAGCGAGATACCCTCTCGTCTTATAATTTAAATCATAAGACAAAATAAAATATTCATAAAATGATATGAATGCAAAAGTGATGCAGTTACCTACTGTATGCGAGTTAACTACTCAAATGATCAGGCAAAGCTCATGTATGCTTAATAAATTTGGCTTAGTAAAATGCGTTACTAATTATCAGTTAAATTTTGGTGAAAATTTACCGTGTGTCACATCCTCCCCGTCTTGGAAGAGAAAACCGTCCTCGGTTTTCAGTTAGGATTGCTTTGTGAAGTAGAGAAAAGGTGTGGGTACTTGCGTTTGAATTGGTCTTCGCGTTCCCACGTGTATTCTGGACCTCTTTGAGAGTTCCAACGGACTTTGACGATCGGGATTCGGCTTTGCTTAAGCCGTTTGATTTCCCTATCCATGGTTTCAATGGGTTCCTCGACAAAATTCAATCTTTCGTCGACTTGGATTTCTCCCAAAGGAATAGCAAGAGTTTCGTCGGAAAGACATTTCTTTAAGTTGCACACGTGAAACACGTTGTGCACAGAGTTGAGTTCTTGTGGTAATTCAAGGCGGTATGCTACCGGTCCGATTCTAGCAAGAATTTTGAAAGGTCCAATATAACGAGGATTTAGCTTTCCACGTTTACCGAAACGGATTACGCCCTTCCATGGCGCAACTTTGAGCATAACTTTATCTCCCACTTGAAACTCAAGTGGTTTTCTCCTTTTATCCGCGTAGCTCTTTTGGCGGTCACGAGCTGCTTGTAGTCGGCTTTTGATTTGTACAATCTTCTCGGTAGTTTCTTGGATTAACTCCGGACCAGTAAGTTGACTTTCTCCAACTTCGGCCCAGCACACAGGTGATCTACACTTTCGACCATAGAGTGCTTCATATGGTGCGGCTTTGATACTTGTGTGATAGCTGTTATTGTAAGAAAACTCGGCTAATGGCAAGTGTTTATCCCAGCCATTTCCAAAGTCTATCACACATGCTCTTAGCATATCCTCTAGTGTTTGGATTGTTCTCTCGCTCTGCCCATCAGTTTGAGGATGGTAAGCGGTGCTCATGTCGAGGTTAGATCCTAAAGCGTCTTGAAGTGATTTCCAGAAGTTTGAGGTGAAACGGCTATCTCTGTCCGAAATGATGGAAATTGGTACACCATGGCGTGCGATGATTTCCTTCAGGTATAGTTGAGCTATTTTTTCCATTCCATCACTTTCCTTCATCGGTAGGAAATGTGCTGACTTGGTGAGACGGTCAACTATTACCCAAATAGTGTCGTAGCCTCTAGAGGTTTTAGGTAACTTAGTGATAAAGTCCATTGTTATGCGTTCCCATTTCCACTCGGGGATTTCGGGTTGTACTAGTAGACCTGAGGGTCTCTGATGTTCAGCTTTAACCTTTGAACAAGTTAAACATTGGCTGACATATGTTGCAATGTCAGCCTTCATGTTGGGCCACCAGTACAATTTCTTCAAATCAAGGTACATTTTGTCGGATCCTGGGTGGATGGAGTATTTAGACTTGTGGGACTCATGCATAATGACGTCGCGAATTCCTCCGTAGAGTGGTATCCAACTCCGCTCTTTGAAACACCAAGTCCCGTCCGACCTTTTTACGAATCCGTTTTCACTTTCTGGCATTCCGTAAAGGTTCTCATTTGGACGATTTTCCTCTTTGAGTGCTTCCAATTGAGCCTCGAGAATTTTGGTGGGAAGGGGTGAACTAATTGTCATACCCAAGGATCTGACTCTAAGAGGTTTTGGTCGTTCTTTCCTACTGAGAGCATCAGCAACTACATTCGCTTTACCCGGATGGTAACGAATTTCGCAGTCGTAATCATTGAGTAATTCCAACCATCGGTGTTGTCTCATGTTCAGTTCTTTCTGATCCAAGATGTGTTGTAGACTTTTGTGATCAGTGTATACGACACACTTCGTGCCATACAAGTAGTGTCTCCAAATTCTGAGTGCGAACACAACTGCTCCTAACTCCAAATCGTGTGTCGTGTAGTTCTTCTCATGAGTTTTCAATTGGCGAGAGGCGTATGCTATCACCTTCTCCCTTTGCATTAATACTGCTCCGAGCCCCTTATGTGACGCGTCGCAATATACTACAAAGTCTTCACTACCTTCTGGTAAGGCCAGAACAGGTGCACTACACAATTTTTCTTTAAGGAGTTGAAAAGCTTCTTCTTCTTTCTCTCCCCAGTCAAACTTAGCGTTTTTCTGGGTTAGCTTGGTTAAAGATTTGGCAATCTTTGAGAAACCGTCAATAAATCTCCTGTAGTACCCAGCAAGTCCTAAGAATTGGCGTATTTCAGTAGGAGTTGTGGGTGTCGCCCAATCCTTTATTGACTCGATCTTAGCGGGGTCTACATGTATGCCTTGACTGTCGATTACATGACCTAAGAATTGCACGGTAGGTATCCAAAATTCACACTTCGAGAATTTCGCATACAGTTCTTCCTTCTTCAATAATTCTAAGATTAACCTAAGGTGCTCTTCGTGTTCTTTCGCACTCTTGGAATAAATTAGGATGTCGTCAATGAATACGATCACAAATTTATCCAAGTAGGGTTTACACACTCGGTTCATGAGGTCCATGAACACAGCTGGTGCGTTGGTTAACCCAAAAGGCATGACTTGGAACTCGTAATGTCCATAACGAGTTCTGAAGGCGGTCTTGGGAATGTCTTCTTCTCGAACTCTTAGTTGATGGTATCCAGACCTTAAGTCGATTTTTGAATAAACACTCGAACCTTGAAGTTGATCGAACAAGTCATCGATTCTCGGGAGTGGGTAACGGTTCTTGATGGTTAGCTTATTCAACTCACGATAGTCGATGCACATCCTGAAGGTTCCGTCTTTCTTCTTGACGAATAGGACTGGTGCTCCCCATGGTGATGAGCTTGGTCTGATGAATCCTTTTTCCGCAAGTTCCGACAACTGGTTTGATAACTCTTGAAGTTCCGTTGGAGCTAATCGATAAGGTGCTCTTGCCACTGGTGCGGTACCAGGCACTAAATCGATATGAAATTCAACCTGTCGGGGCGGCGGAAGTCCTGGCAAGTCTTCGGGAAAGACTTCCGGGAATTCTCTTACTATTGGCACGTCCTCCAGACGTTTTTCTTCTCCTTCGTTTTCGTCCTTTCCGGTGACTTGTGCTAGGAAGATATGACATCCTTCCTCGATACACCTTAACACCTTGGTACAGGAAATGACATGCAATCTTGAAGCGTTTCTTCTGTCACTTCTGTCTCCTTCTATTGTTAGCACTTCATCTCCGTAGGGTATCCGAACGAGTTTCTCGTCGCAAATGATGGCAGCATGATATTTTGCTAACCAATCCATTCCGACAATGACATCGAAACTACCCAATGCTACTGGTATCAAATCGATATTGAATGGGTGGTTTAACAGGTTAAGGGTGCAACCTCTTATGATGGTATCTACCCTTTCTATGTTACCGTTAGCTAGTTCCACGTTGTATGCATTTCCTAATGCGGTTGGGGTAATATCGAGCAATGGACTAAATGTATTGGAAACAAAACTCCTATCGGCCCCCGTATCAAACAATATGGATGCATAACAGTTATTTATAAGGAACGTACCCGTCACAACATTCGGGTCTTCCTGAGCTTCCACTTTGGTTACCGCATAGACTCTCCCACGAGCTCCTTCTCCATTTCCCTGATTACTCGTTTGTCCAACATTTCCCTGAATCCTGCCATTCCCATGGCTTCCTGGATTCCCTCGGTTTCCTGGATTTCCTTCACGACCTTGGTTTCTGGTCTTTCGGCATTCATTCTTATAATGTCCTTTTTCACCACAGCCAAAGCAAGTTATATTAGCTTTTGGGTCCTGAGCTGGAGCCGTTTGAACTGTCGCCAATGTTTTGGACCTGCAGTTCCTGGTTAAGTGTTCGATTTTCTGACAATTACGGCACTTAACGGTACACTGCCCCTTGTGATGCAGTGTGCATCGATTACACAATGGTGTAGTCCCTGAGTACGGTTTTCTTTCTCCGACATTTACTGCATAAGCCCTAGCAACATTTTGCCTTTTGTTTTGGTTGTTGTGGTTGTTCCTATTATTGTTACCACGGTATTCATAGTTGTTGTAACCTTGAGAATGGTCATCCCATTTCCTCTTATTGTCAACCACTTTTTCCATGGAATCCTCAATCACTTGGTCCATGAGTTTGTTGGCTACCTCGATGGTTTCATGGAGATCAATAGCCTTAGAAGTGGTTACATTGCCCTTGATAGGTTGAGGCAATCCTCCGATGTATCTCTCCAATAATCGGGTCTCAGTGGGCACCATTTCAGGACACAATAAGGCTAGCTCTTGAAATCGCTGATTATAAGCAGCCATATTGGTGCCTTGAACCTTGAGGTTCCAAAACTCATGTTCGAGCTTCTTGATCTCATTACGAGGACAGTACTTTCGAAGTACCATTTCCTTGAAGTTCTCCCATGGCATGGCATAGGCAACATCGATACTAGCGGATTTCAGAAAATTGTTCCACCAGGTCAAAGCAGCATCCGTGAAAGTGAATGATGCATACTTAACCTTAGAATCTTCTTCACAGTTGCAGATTCGGAACACAGTCTCGAGCTTTTCGATCCACCTAGTTAGACCGACAGCTCCTTCAGTTCCACTAAAGCTTCCAGTCATGGTTTTACGAAAGTCTTGATAAGTACAAGTGCGGTTGTGAGTGGGTGGTCTTGAAGTTCCAGCATTAGTAGACGAGTGGTTTGCTGCAGCTAAAGCGGCGTTCACCCGCTCATTGACTAGTTGGTCGATCATGGCTTGATTCATGATGGGTTGGATTGGAGTAACCCTAGCAGGAGTAGTGGCTTCAGCAGTCTGATCTGGTGTGACTCTGTTTGGAATAGCAGCATTTGCAGCTTGGTTGCGAGTGACTCTTGCTGGGATGGGAGCATTGGAGGCTCCACCAGGGTTGGTGCGTTTTGATCTTCGTTTTGGCGGAAATTCTTGCAGTAAGAAAGGTGATGAGATATAGAACCTTTGAAACAAGGTAAGTGTCACGTAATAGTGTGGTTATTGTAGTTAGATCATATGTGCAATCTATAAACGTAAAGACAATTGGATAGGAAAATAAGTTTGTCATAGATAGAATTTCGGTTACAAGGTTCCTACGGTACATGATGAGATACTAGCTGGAGTACAACCGAAATACAACGGAATACAAAGGAAGTACAATGGAAAATACAACTGAAATACGATGATAATGACTAACACTAACTGTTATAGCTCAGTTTAGTGTACTACAATCATGCAATGGAATCTAAGGATGATCGGTACGTAATCGCTCTATGATGGCAATCAGCTCTCGCTGTGTATCCTCCAATCTCTCGATACGCCTCATCTGTGATGCCAACATAGACTCTAAACCAGTAGTCCTCTGCCATCCCTCTCTGACAGTATCTCTCGCAATCCACTGGACGCTCTCTAGCTCCTCTAGTCGTCCGTGTATCTGAGTCTGACCTCTACCCAAAGCTCGTACTCTGCTGTCCAACTCTCTGACGTCCTCAACCTGAGTCTCAACCCTAAAATCCAGTCGTATCCTCTCGTGTCTCTCGAGTCCCATGCTCTCAAACAACACATCAGTAACTCAGTCTAAACCCTCAACACGCTGCTCGCAAGCTTGCAAGCGTGTTGGATCGATCCTCTCTAGCTGATCAGAATGGACTCCTAGCAATGTCTCATGAGAGTCCAACTGAATGAGTATCCTCTCAGTGAGGGTCAGATCATCTTCTGGAGATCCTGACAAGTCTGGCTCGGTCTGTGCCTCAACTGGTGCAGCTTCCTCAATGGTCTCAAGCTGTCTAGTGGTGCGCTCAAGGCGCTCCATGTCTGCTGCAGATGGTACAAACGAAGGTGATGACGGGCTATAGCTCGGACTAGTAACAAGTGGTACTGAACTGATCAAGCAATCAATATCCCTCCAATCAATCTCACTACTCTCCTCCTGACTGTGGAGAAAAGCGGCTCTCTGCCCTAATCCAAATGGTGCATCAATATCCATGTCATCGTCCAATCTCTGAGCCATCCTGGAGCTCTGTCCTAGCTCCTGTATGCTCTGAACAATCTCCAAATCCTGTGTACTCACATCTGCTGCTATGCTAACGTAGCCAAGGACACTCTCAGTCGGTATGGGCTCTGGTAATTCCTCCTCAGGATCCTCTTCCGGATCTTCTTCCGGATCTTCCTCAGAGTAAGAATCAGTAGATCTCCTAAGTCTCTGATGAGGTGGTGACTCAGTGGGTGATGGTGTCGGTGACTCTGAAGTAGTAGAAGGACCCATGTAAGCAGCGCGGGTCATCCGAGAAGCTAGTGCAGGCACATAAGAATACCGCTCTCGATATCCAGGTACTCTCACAATCATACGGGGCTTTTGCCTGCGCGTCAACAGGGCTGATGGAGTGGTGGTGAGGGTAGGTATAAGTGGAGTAGGTGCAATAGCTGGCTGGACTGCTAGTGTGGCCTGTACATATGGATCAGTGGCTGAGTGTGCAAGCTGGCGGATGGTCGGTGAGTGAGCTAATAGGATGTCCTCCTGAACATCGTGAGGAAAGGCTGGGGAAGGCATAGTCTGTGACAAGACGGTGCATATGTGTAAGTATGTGGAAAAATATGCTCATGATGTATATGAAATAGTGCATAAGTAAATAGGAAATAAAACATGTAATCCTATTAAATGAACTTTAAGTAAAATGGCAAGTAAGGCAAGCGGCAACCGGCGGTCGTAGTATGATGTTTTTGTGAAAAGTAGTTATAGTTTAGGGTTTATATGTACCTAGTTCTCTATAACTTAGGCTCTGATGCCAATCTGTAACACCCCCAAATTTGTTTAGCGGAAGCATACGTGTTATTCGGGAGCGTTACGGAGTTGGTGAATCATAACACAAGTAATAAAGAACGGAATACATACTCCGTTTGATTTCATAAAATAGTTTTAAAATATTATCTTACAGCATAGTTTAAATAAATAGGCACATCCCATTAGATAAAGTGGTCCCAATGTAAAAACATCATTTTTGTGTAAAAACACTTCTTTAATACTACTACGACCATACATCCGCTTCTTGCCTTGCCTTCATGAACAAATCTTAAACACCTGAGAAAAATATGCTAAAAGGTCAGCTAAAAGCTGGTGAGTTCATAGGTTTAAATTAAAATAGTAAGCTTGGACCATAAGCAAAGGCATATAATCATTACAACGAATATAATGATATATGTATGAATGTCTATTACGTTAGCTCTAAGTTCATGCAACCGATACTACGACAGTTTCTGTATGCTAAAAGATGTCATACAATGTAGGGGCCCATAGCAAGTGTTTTGTCCCTCAACACTTGGTTCCGACATGGTATACGTTTCGCTTTGGCCTAAGCATGGCCAACCGAACGGAGGAGTCACCCTCAATAGATCTATTTATAACATTCGCGTTTCCCATTGGGGAATTGACGGTTCATGAAAAAGGGCATTCTCTAGGGACATAAGGGTTTAGGCTAAACCACGTAATAGTAATCATGTAATAGTTTTGGTCCATAAAATGTTTTGCATATTTCTCACCCCAAAAGTATAAAACAATTTATCAAGTAAAAGTGGGGCTATGAAACTCACCTTAACAAAAGTGCAAATCCAAATGTGGGATTAGTGATGGTTGTGGAGCGGCACCGACACGCGACCTAGATAAGGAGTGAAATGTTTCAGTTCATTGTTTTAAGTATCACTTACTTAAACTCGTTCAATTGTTTTTATAATTGTAGCGAAAATAAACTTTTGGTTTTAGAAAAATGATTTTTACTAGTAAGTATTCAAGTATATGTATACGTTTTTACGTTGTCATTATAACGGTTTTAGAACTCGAAATTTTGGTTTGAATATAACAATTTACTAGTAAGTATATAAGAGTGTATATACTTATTTAAGTTGACACAAAATGGTGTTGTCAAAAATGTATATATAAATTATTTATTTTCTATTTGAATTTAGAAAATGTGCAAGTTTGATGATTTTCGAACTTAACATATGATAGAATGGCATAGCGGTGTCTATATTTATCATAACTTGTTCTTTATATATATATAGTTCTAAACGAGGAATTCACTTGACATACATTTGTTTACAGATTGACCTTAAACGTTGACGTAGGAATTATTAAGTGAACATGTGCTCTCTTTTTTTTTTGCACATGTTTACTTGTTAACTCGTGTACGCTTATATATAACTATGTGGCATATTTTGTGTACGCGTAAACAAGTTTATTTATCGTTGGACAATTGTTTTACGTTTCAAGTCTTATCTTGCGAGTTGGTTTAGACTACCCAAACGGATGTCCCGATACCCTCATGGGCTGCGGCCCAGTGTTATTAATGGTAGAGCACCCGAGTTGGGCCTAGGCCCGAAGTAGTAATTGTACGGAGAAAAGAAAGGGCTGTGGCCCATAGATGAAATTGTTTGCACAAGCTGTTAGTGTTATCACACTATCATTCCAAGGCTTTAGTACTAGGCATGAAGTTTGACGAGAAGGGCAGGTAGTCAAGAATATCAGGTTCGACACAAACGTGACTCGATCACAAACATAGACTTCATGTCTGCTCAACAATTACACGACATCCTACTCAAATAAAGTTTACTCGAGGTAAAGGCTCAACCGAACATGACCATTATTGTGATGGGAGGAATGAAATATGAAACCTTTGTGTTAGGGTCGCATACGTTCTAGTGATTTACCCACCCGAATCGAGCTCATTTCTGGGCTAGACTAACGATGTGCCCATGACTCAAATCGATCCCTTAGCTACCCTTGTGATCAAAAATTGGACAAAGTGAACCACCTATCGTTACTACAGGTTCATGGTACGATGATGGTGAGGAACAAAATCACTTGAAAACCTTAGACTCGATTCCTTTCTATCATGACACCCCTTGAAGTCGACACTTCTTTCGATATATTTTTAGGATTTCATATGGTGTGGTATAGGTACTAAAGAGGTTTTACACTATCTCTAAGGTTCGAGTTTCGACTACATGAATCTCTTGTTGGACACCTATACCCTTATTTTTGAACCCAAAAGTTTCACCACTGTGGTGATACCCACGGTGGGTTTTTGACCCATTTTGCAAAAAGGTTAAAACACCAAATCGGATGCCAGTATTAATTTATCCTAGACTCTCACTCGTTACATGTCTATCCCAAGTTACCAATCAAAACAACTTTTATCACCTTCATGGCCATTTCACTCTACAAGAACCACATTTAGTTTCTTTGATATCATTCACTAATATTACAAAATTTATCCACAACAAAAACTCTTCAACTGAATATTCAAATCACAAACAACACCATTATTTAACATGTCATTATAACTTTTTATTGTACATCTAGTTTCAAAACAAAAGAAAGAGTTAAAAGGGTGAACCTTATGAAAGTGAGGCGAAAACGAAGGCTAACTCGAGAGCTCCACACAAACCAAACCTCCAAATCCGAATCCGAGCTACAAACCCAATAGCTTTACAAAACCCTTAAGAGCACTTTTCTTGTGTGATGGATTGAGATTTGCTTTGTGTGAGCCTTTAGCCTCTCGAGTTACATAAAAAGAAAATAAAAAGGAAACCTTTGACCAAGCTTTACATCTTGCCTCTTTGTTTGAAGCCGAAAATAGTATACTTCCAAAGCCAAAAGATTTCTTGGATTGGTGTAAGGATTTGCTTGTGATTTAACTTGATTTTCATGGATCTCCTTGGAGGTAGCGGCGCATCTAGGTAGAGTTGGGGAAGAGATTCTTACATGAATATGGTATGGAAGGTGAAGAATATTGAGATGAGAGATGTTGGCTTACTTGGTTTCGGAAAGATTCGCCTAGGAGGCGTGTATAGATGGAGAAGCAGGTTTCAAGGATGGAAGAGATGAAGATCTCTGCTTTTGCATATAGTTTGTCGTGTGTGTGTGGCAAGAAGACAAGAAACATTTATCTTTTTTTTACTTTTAAATTGTATACATGTGAGACATGTACACTTATTCTTTTTCAAGTCTCCTTTTAAGTGTATATACATTTCTTTTATATATAAATGAGTTACTATAAGGTAATATAATTAGATGTAAGTGAGGTATGTGTATTGCATACTTACGATTTATTTTGTGTAAGTATTTGTACGTGGGATAATTATTGTATAAGATGTATGCATTTACATTATAGTCATGTATGCTTGCACTTGAGTCTTGTAAATTCTTTGTTTAAGTGATAATGTGTTTAAGTATTTTGTGTCCCGCAAAGCCATATTGTGACCAAGGTATCCTTGTTTGACAACTTTTTACCCGTGGTATTTTATTGTTATGTGTTTGAAATATTTTATCCTTGTAATATTCCAAGTCGCTGACATTTGTTAATTGTTTTAGCGAGTCCTTATCATAGTGTCGGTACGCGTGCCGTGTCGGTCACTGGGGAAAGCGAGATACCCTCTCGTCTTATAATTTAAATCATAAGACAAAATAAAATATTCATAAAATGATATGAATGCAAAAGTGATGCAGTTACCTACTGTATGCGAGTTAACTACTCAAATGATCAGGCAAAGCTCATGTATGCTTAATAAATTTGGCTTAGTAAAATGCGTTACTAATTATCAGTTAAATTTTGGTGAAAATTTACCGTGTGTCACAATATCTATCATGAACGTGATGTTGCTGAAGCACGTTTGGTGATGATCCAAAATTTCCGAATTACTATTTTAGACGTCGCTATCGTATGAACTGTAAACTATTTTTAGAAATAGTCCAAAGTATTGAAACTTATAGTCAAACTGTTCATCCTCTTCTCGATCATTTTAAATTCTTTGTAGTACGACACGATGCTACGGGTCAAATGAGTTTTTGTGCTATTATGAAATGCACATCTGCCATATGTCAATTGGCATACGGCGTAACACCTTATGCATTTGATGAGTATTTACAAATGGGGGAACATTACACACACGATTGTCTAGATTTTTACTATGTGCATTATCGAATTGTATATGCCCTAGTTTTTAAGAAAACCTGACTCGAATGACATTCAAAATTTATACAACGCACATAACATGGTTCATGGGTTTCCAGAAATGCTTGAAAGCATTGATTGTATGCATTGAAAATTGACTAATTGTCCGACAGAATGGCATGGGAAATTTGAGAGAGGAATACTTGAAGCCGTTGCGTCATACGATTTGTTAATTTGACATGCATTTATTGGGGTAGCGGGTGAGAATAACAATCGTACAATTTTGAATAATTATCCGTTATTCGACGACCTTCTTGATGAGTTAAATAATAGGAAGTTAGAGGCGAAAGTTCAAGACCAACAAAAAATCATTATTGAGTTAAAAGAGATGTTGAAAAAAGCTGAAAAGGGAAGTCTGTGAACAGTAAGTATAACAAACCATCAACTTTGGACAAACCAATTCAAACTGAATTTTTGATTAAAAATCTAACTTCTAAAACTTGGATTGATTCCAAAGTTTTTGAGAAAAATGTGTTATCAAAACAAGTCACTTCACAGATTTTGCCTTCAAACACTACAGGGTTGAACCGTAACACAAATGTCATTACACCTGGAATGTATAAACTGGATACATCTACTAAGCAGAACACAACTGAGCAAACACAGAACACTGATTTTATTCCTTCGCCTTCTACAGGAGTAGTTGCCTCTACTAAAGTTAGCAGATCAAAGCTTAACTGCATCAAAAAAGAAGAATATGATCTTGCGTAACATTGAAAGTAGGGGAAGAAAAAGTAACACTGCTGCAGTAGAAGAACATCCTAGGAATTCGAATAAGACTCATGTTGCATTTGATTTAGATATTGAGTTAGATAAATGTAAGAGTAAAGTCAATGTAATGAATGCTAAACCTTTGAACGCTTTCACAATGAATGTTAATGCTTCTTGTGTGTTTTGTCGTAAAAGTATGATGTCTGGAATTCATGATAATTGTGTTGCGCGATTAATGTTGTCTTAATCTTCAAAACCGTCACTTAGTACGCACTCTAGGCCCACTGTTGTCACTATTTATGCCTTAAGTACCAAGAATGATGTAGCCTCTAAGAGTGCCTTACCTAAACCCATAGATGCGAAAACAACTCCTAGGGAATCTAAATCAACTAGCGAATTCACTAAGACGAAAGCAAAATGTAGTTGGCTATGGCAGAAATGGTTATAGAATAAACCTATTTTTAAATGGATACCAAAGATTATTAATGTGTGCCATGCTCACCCAACGGAACCCAATAAATCATTGGGATCCACCTCTGGAAATCTTCCATTTTCGTCGTATGTTTATGTTACAGGTGATTCAGATTGTCCTCTGATTATTGATAGTGGTTGTTCCCGAAATATGACAGGAAATCTAAAATTGTTAGTAAACTTTGTTTCAAAGTTCATTGGTACTGTCATATTCGAGAATAACCACTTTGTTGCTATTATGGGCTATGGCGATTACATTTAAGGAAATATCAAGATAGGACGAGTTTGTTATGTCGAAGGTCTTGGAAACAATTTGTTCTTTGTTGGACAATTTTGTGATGGTGATTTAAAAGTTGTATTTCGATAAAAAAACATGTTATGTACATGACTTGGAAGGGAATGATCTATTGGCTGGCAACCGCGACACGAATCTTTACACCATTTCACTTTCTGATATGATTGCTACTTCTCCCATTTGTCTCATCTCCAAAAAAACTTCGACAAAATCATGGTTATGGCATAATTTTTTTTTTCATTTAAACTTTAACACCATGACTGAACTCGCCAAAAACAAGTTAGTTGATAGTCTTCCACGATTTCAATATTCGAAAGAACACTTATGTCCGGCTTATGAACAAGGGGAAAGTACAAGAGATAAATTTCAGTCCAAACCAGAAGCTAGTACTAATCATGTGTTACAACTTCTTCACATGGATTTGTGTGGTCCAATGAGCATTCAGAGTATTAATGGCAAACGTTTTATATTGGTAATTGTTGATGATTATTCCCGATGGACTTTGGTATACTTTCTTCGAAGTAAAGATCAAGCTCCAGAGATGATTATCACGTTTCTAAAAAATACTCAAGTTCAGCTTCGCAACACAGTCAGAACCGTCAGAACGGACAATGGAATTGAATTTAAGAATCAAACACATCAAACCTCCATCGCAAGAACTCCATAACAGAATGGTATGGTTGAAAGACGCAATAGGGCGTTAGTGGAAGCTGCAAGAACGATGTTGATTTTTTCTCAATTACTGGATTATCTTTGGGCTGAAGCCGTCTCCACCGCTTGCTACACTAAGAACCACTCACTAATCCATAAAAGTTACAACAAAACCCTTTACGAGTTTATCCACAAACTAAAACCAAATATTAAGTACTTTCATGTGTTCAGTGCACTTTGCTACCCGACAAACGATCGTGACGATCTTGGAAAGCTCAAACCCAAGGCCGACATTGGTGTATTCATTGGTTATTGTGAAAATTCAAAATGCTTTCGAATTTGGAATCATCGAAACCGAGAATTCAGGATACCATTCACGTCCACTTTGATGAACTTATAGCAATGGCTTCTGAGCAAAACAGCTTAGGACCCGCTACTCATCGTCTAAACTTTCCTGATCCTTCAGCAAAACATCATGTTGTACCGAAAAGAATAAATTTAGATACTTCGAAAGGAGCACTACGGATGTATCAATAAATTCCGCTGCACCTTAACTGACTAAAATTCCTGATACACCCGCGCCTACTTAAACTCCTACTTCCTTACCAAAACCTTCCAACCTTTTGCCAAACCAAACCTTAACCCTTAATCCAAGCCATTGCATAATCACAAGAACCTACAAAACATTGTAACATTAACCGGTAAGCTTTCGCTTAGTAAGTAAAACAATTATAACATAATATCATAAATTATTCACACAATATGCATCATAACCCATAATCCATTACATCAAATATCATCAACACATACCTTTAACCACTTTGAGCATCATCATTCCTTATCAACAACACTTAGACATACCTTAACCTAATCCTCTCTTAACTATCATTCCTCACTAGTTATGCCAAAGTAGTCTTAAACCCACTTTCATCTAAGCACATAAATACCAAATCCATCTATAACATAAAAATATAAACACATAACACATAATGAATGAAATCAATATAACATCACATTATAACTGGTTTACTTACCTTAGCTCGAAGCCAAGATACCCGTTGGGAATTATAATTTGATGATTACAAAACTACAAGGGCTTAATGTGACAGCTTTGGTAATTTATATATGGAAGAATTAAAAGCTGGAATATCTCCTTAAAGATAGAAGATTTAGAAGATTTGTTATTATCTTCTTAAGTTAGCTTTCTATGCACTCTATGGTTTTACTTGTAAACCCTTTATATAAAGGGTATTAGTCATTAGTTTTTTATAAAGTCAAGCAAGATGTAAACACTAAAGTGTGTCTGTGTTACCTAGGCGTAGGTCTTGTAAACGCCTAGGGTTTAAGTTGGTTTGTTAGTCATGGTTAATATAGAAAATCTTGTTAGTAACATTGATGTTTTTACTTATTATTCCACTGTGCAAATCAATGTTATGATATCCTAGATGGGTTTAAATGGGACTTACAAGTGCTATCAGAGCGGGTGGATCTCGATATCTAGGATCAACAAGGTTTTTGATGTCGATTTTATGGAAAAGATGGATTGACGTTTTTTTGTGCTTGCTCTCACGATCACATTGATAACATTCAGATGTATGGTTCTTACTGACAACACTTCGTGTGATTAATTCTGGTCAAGGTCTGAGGTACATTAATTCTGATCAAATCATTTATATTGTTGATGTACATTAATTTTTTTTTCGCTAAAAGTTAAATCGGGTCACAAAATTTTAATACTGGTCACATGTATATTAAGTCTGTTGTGACTTGACCATTATATGTGCTTCACATGGCTACAAGTAACTGGGACCCACGAGTTGTATTTCGTTTGACTTTGACTGTTATCGTAAAATTGGTATCCAAGGGTGATCACATGGGTTGAATAGGAATATGGATCACATGTTTTGTCAAAATATTATGTCGACTTATGAAGATCACATGGGTTGACTTATATTGTGGTCCCATATATTTGTGTGTTCCTATGGTGGCAGTTTCTTATTATTATTCGATCAAGTATATGAAGATCACGTGGATGTCAGATCTAATGTGTGGGGACGAGTAATACTGGTTGATTTATTGAAAGAATATGTTAGTACTGGTCAATGCATTATAATTCGAATAAAAAGGCTGGAGCACAAATTTAATGAGATCACGTGGTAGGTTAATTTTGGTTGACATATTGGTCGATGTTGGGAGTTTGTACTGGTTGACCAAGGTTAATACTGGTCATGTATGTTGGGATATGAAAGTGCTGAAGAATGACAAAGTACTGGAAAAATTCAAAGTACTGCTAAAGAGAAAGTCAAAGTACTGATGTCGAAGTCAAAGTACTGCAAAGCTAAAGAACTGCTATATTCGTTTATGGAAAGCTTTGTTTATTCTAGAATATTCTTTGTTTAGATTACTTGTCGTACAAGGATACAAATTGTAAACCGACTAGGGTTATCCTTAAGCCTATAAAAGGACCCCTAGATTGGCATTAGACGTAGGAGTTTTAGATATATGTTTTAGCATCCTAAAGTACGATTATTATTAGAGTTTTAGAGTTGTTAAAGAGTCTTCATAACAAACAGATTTAGAGTTATTAATAAAAGTTAAAGTTATATTCTTCTTAGATTTGTTAAGTAAATTCAGCGTACTTAATAAAGATTACTCAGTGTTTCATTGTTAATAACTTAGGATTTATCCGAAGTTATTAAACCCTTAACAAGCTATTTAAGTTAGTTTGGTTAGAGTACATCGATCCAACAAGTGGTATCAGAGCTTGTGTGGAAACTCTGACTAAGAAGAAACCCTAAAACCTAGTTAACAACAAAAACCTAAAGATGTCGACTGAAGCTGTTCCACCACCATCCATCACCTCACTCAGGATACCTATCATCAAGAAGGGAGAGTACGACCTATGGAGCATGAAGATGAGGCAGTACATTGCAATTACAGACCATGCACTGTGGAATGTAATTGTCAATGGTAATGAAGTCGTTCCAGAACCTATTGATATTCCTGGACAACCCAAAGCACCTAAGGCAGTCTTACCAGCAGCAATAATAAGGAATCAAGAGAAGGCACTCAACATTCTCTTGTCTGCCATTCCAGATGGTCATCTACTCAAGTTCCATGATGCTAAAGATGCAAAGCAACTCTAGGCTGCTCTCAAGACAAGGTTTGGAGGTAATGATGCTTCCAAGAAGATGCACAGAAATCTGTTGAAGCAGCAGTTTGAAACATTCACTGTAGGAGAAAGAGAAAACCTTGATGTTGCTTATGACAGATTCCAAAACCTTCTCAGCATGCTGGAGCTATACAAAGCAGAGGTTTCAGTTGAAGATGCTAATCTAAAGTTCTTAAGGAGTTTGCCATCGACATGGCATGTGATTGCTACTATGATCAGAGGACAACCTGGTTTGGATGTTATGGACTTTGATGATCTCTATAATCATCTGAAGGTGTATGAGCATGATATGAATGGCCAAACCAGTTCCAAATATCAAAGTATAGCCTTTTTGTCATCTGAAAAGAGGGGCAGTACTTCCACCAAAAGTACTGCTTCTCCTACTCAAAGTACTGTTGCTCAAAGTACTGTTTCCTATTCTACCCCCACCTTTGCTCAGCAAGCCCCACCAACCATCCACTCAGATGAAGTTGTATGCTCTTTCTTTGCACAACAAGCTTCGTTACCTGTCACTTATGAAGAAGATCTCTCACAGATTGAAGAGGATGCTCTAGAAGAAATTGATATCAGGTGACAAGTGATGAGTGTGTAAATACTCATCATTTTTGGTTAAATCTGAACTGCAAAACATTTAAAAATGCTCAGAAATGCATCAAAATACTGAAAATATCTCAAAATTGCATTTTATATGTTTCAGATGCAAAATGTTTAAAATCAGATGAAAAATGAGCTAAGTTTGCATAATTGGTAGTTTCAGTCCCCCAAGTTTCAAAAGTTGTCAGAAATAGTCCCTGAGCACTTATTTTAAAAGAAAAATCACCAAAGGTCCTTTTAAAAATCATAAGTTGTCATAATTAGTCCTTTGGTGAAAAATGTCAAAAGTTTTGAGAAATTACAAGTTTGGTCCTTCAAGTTTCAAAATTGGCAAAAATAGTCCTTGGAAGTTTGAAAATGTCTATTATGGTCCTTGTACTATTGAAACTTGTCATTTTTGGTCCCTTGAAACAACTTTGAAAATGTGGCAGTTTTGGTCCCTCAAATAACAGAAATTGCAAAAGTGGTCCTTGTATTACAAGCCTTTGGACCCTTGGCCCCTGCCAAAACCCTTATGACCCCCTGACATATACTACTTGACCTCCCCCTTTGGACCTTGGACCTTTGCCTTTTAATATACCCAGTCAAACCCCGTTTGACTCAAACCTTTTCCCTCCATTATCTTCTTCCCCACCACTTGCCTGCAAAACTCAGACCTTATCCCTTCAACCCTCCTCCCTCATCATCACATCTACCAACTAAACACACCACAATTAATGCCACCACCCCCAGTTGCAATTTCACAGTCCACAAAAGTCAAAACAGTCTTTCCCGCCAAAAAGCCATCAACGGCCAATATGTCCTCAAGTGATCCAATGGCTGTGAAATCAAGTGGGAAAAGCTCAGAGGAGAGAGAGAAGGCCTTTTTCTATAAGAAGAAGGAAGAAGAGAGAGTGGAGGAGTAGTCTTTTAGTTCACATTTTACATATATGTCGTTTTTAATATCAATGTCTTAGTTTAAGTTTAAAGCTGTAATCTTCTGTTCTTATGTACTCAACTTAAGTTGTATTATCATTATAATCCATTTTCAAGTACCAATTCAAGGCTATAACAACATTTCATGTTTTCATGTTCACTGTTAAGAAATTCAGTTTCAAGCTCTTACATTCAAGCTTCAAGTAGCTTATTTTTAAATTCAAATAAGCTTATTTAAGCTATTGATAGCTTTTGGTAAGCCTATAATTCAGTTTCAAACAACTTTG
Organism: Chrysanthemum seticuspe; assembly: GCA_019973895.1. NCBI lineage: Eukaryota > Viridiplantae > Streptophyta > Magnoliopsida > Asterales > Asteraceae > Chrysanthemum > Chrysanthemum seticuspe. The sequence goes on from BPTQ01000007.1 coordinate 131,408,572, forward strand.
GTAATTAGTCAACAAAAGTCAACTCACAGTCTCAATTATGACTTGCTTCTGAATTGCTGATATGGAAATGGATATGGGTTGATTCTGAGTTGAATAGGGGTTGAAATAAGGTAGGATAGTGGATCTTTGATTCTTGACAAGCCATAGTGGCTGTGGACACAAGTGAGTTTTCACATCATTATCTGTCATAATCTGATTTTTTAAGCTCATTGTTCATTTGATTGAGTTTGTTGGTGAAATAGCATAATTTAGGAGTTAGTTGAATTAATGATTAGGATTAAAAGTTAGAATAAAAGGATCAAGTAGAGTAGTAGCAAAACTGCTTCTGAAATTGTGTTTGGGTCAGTTAGCTTATTTGATCTTAAGCTTTGGTTTGTGCTTAAACTCTGCATACTCAGTCTTAATAAAGGCAACTAGAACCAAATTTGTCAAAACTTTGTCTCTGCATAAACTTAAAGTCAAAATCCTTCTAAACCTGTCCTCATTTCATAACTGTTAGAAATTTGTGAAATCAAAGGCTTGATTTGTGTTTAGATAACAGTAGAGTAGCTTAATATAGCTTTATTTCACCTTAAAACATCATAATCAGTTCATGATTTAAGCTCAAATCTCATTTTGGTCAAAGTTATCAAAACTGTCAAAAGTCAAAAGTTGAAAATCTCAGTTTTCACCCAACTTGGGTGATTTTTCATAGCTTCATTATTGGTTCAATTCCAGTGAAACTTTGGGCTTAAAAACTTCAATTGGTCAAGAGTTGATAAATGATTTTTGTTGAATTTTAGTAATTTTCTATAAGCTCCAAAATAGCTTGTCAAATAGGGCAAAAGTGCCCTGTGCACTGACTCAGTATATACTGAGTGTGCACAGGCTTTGTGCAGAGCTTGTCACAAGCTCAATTGAGCTTCTCTCAGGCTCATTCTTGGTTTTTAAGTAGCTAGCCAGGTCTTCTTGAGAGTCCAGTATCTGGTTTCAATTTCCAGCTTATTGGGTAGCTTATTTTTAGGCTGCAACTTAGTAGGTAAAATCTGTTTTAGCACTTAAGTTTAAACCACCAAATCTTTGTAGTTTGCATTTCAGTAGTATAGATCAGTTGAATTTAGCTCATTTCTAGTAGTTTTAGCTTATTATAGCTTCTGTGATAAGTTGGTCCTCATTTGGTACCTCTAGCTTATTTGGAGTGCTTATTTATAACCACTTGTCACTGCAGTTCCATATTCTCACACATAAGCTACTGTTTTTATATTTTTCTTAGATTCAGAATATTATTTTAGACTTTTCTTGAATTTTTCATTTTTTTCCAGCACTGTTTGATATTTTTCCTCATTTAAAACAGTTTTTAGGCATTTTTAATAAGCTTTTAATACAGTTAAATCAGAAAAACTTCAAAAAAATAAGTTTTCATTTTTCCTAGGTTAAGATAAATATAAAAAGCAAAAAAATAATTTTTCCAGATTTTTCTTAGTTAAATTTGTAATTTTTAGCAATTTAATTAGTTTTAAATAGTTTTTAATTCATAGAAAATAGAAAAATAATCAGAAAAATACAAAATTAGTTTTGAAAATTCTCTTTAGTTATTTTAGATTTTTCTAAGTCATAATTTCACTTTTCTAGCTTTATTTAATATTTTCTTGTATTTTAGGGTATTATTAAAAAAGTAAAAATAGTTTTTAATTAATAATAATTAAATAAATAGTCATAAAAATAATTTTCTTTTTCTAAAAATTTTCTCTTATCATTAGGATTGTAAAAAGTTCATTTTTATATTTTTAGGATTAATACTGTTTCAATTTCACATTTTCTTTTGTAAGTTACGTAGTTTTTAATTTAAAATTATAAAAGAAAAATCAAAAACATCAGATTTTAAAAATAGTGATAGCGTTTATTTAATATAATTTATCTTTTAAATTTTCTTTAATTTGCATTTAAGCCCCTGTAATTTATAAAACTTTTTCTTTAGGTATAATCAATCATAACCCTTTTCCCGTTCAAATTCTCCCGATCACTATTCGTTTGGTGATTCAGTGCACAGCTCGTTGGGACTTAACGACCTGGGGAAACACTAAACTCCTCTAGATCTAAATTGCTTTGGTCTCAAGGTGTCTGGCTTTTATTACGGTTGACGATTCACAAGTGGTTAGCTTGTGTGATAAAACCTGACGGTTTGGACACGATCAAATTTTGGCGCCGCTGCCGGGGAGCTGTGCTAATTATCTTACGCTTAGCAGATTAGTGATTTGAATATTCACTCCTTGTTCATACCATCTATATATATCTATATTTTCTTATAAAAAATCCAAAAACCCAAAAACATCTTAAAACGTATAAAACACAAAAATATTTTTCTTTTGTTTCTATATATATATATATATAAGATAAAAATACAAAAAGATTTGTCGTTTTCTTTGTTTAATAATAACAACATAAAAAATTACCACCGCAAACCAAGGCAGTGTACTGCCTAACTGGGGGTACGACCATAATAAGTTCCCGAACCAAAGATTAAAACTTGCCTTTGTGTCCTTGTGAGTGGTGTACCTTTTTCAAAGAAGCCATTCATCTTGTGATTATTGGTTTAAGTTCACTGTTGTTTTGCCTCGATATTGTTTTAATTGGATTTGTTGTTATATCTACTTTTCAAAACCATAAAACCCAAAAAGATTCTTCTTACCCCATTTTCATAATTCTTTTCATAATTCCCTTCCTTAACGCTGAGATCTCTTAGAGTTAACTCTAGTGTATGCGCACTCGCTCTTCTAGATCTGTAAGCCCATTTCGTGAGCTTATCAGGATTCCAAGAAGGCGTGTCCGTAGACGTTCTGCCCCATCAGTCGGATCTGAGATCCGGACTGCTCACACTACTTCCGTTATCATGGCGGAAGAACGTCCTATGTGTGAGCTTCTCCAGGCACCCATCGACGGGTATGGAGATGCTATTGTTATCCCAGCCATTGTGGCTGAAAATTTTGAACTCAAAACCGGGTTACTAAATCTTGTAACCTCAAGTCAATTATATGGTTTTGAGAGGGATGATCTTCATGCTCATATTCGATGGTTTAACAAGATTGCATCTACCATCAAATACAAGAATGTCCCCACAGATGCTGTCAAGCTTCTTCTGTTCCCATTTTCCCTTGAGGGGCAAGCCCGGATTTGGCTTGAAAAACAACCCCCTAAATCAATCGAAACATGGGAAGACCTGGTAAAGAAATTTGTGAACGAGTTTTATCCACCTTCCAAAACCACGAGTCTTAAAAATGAAATCATCAAGTTCACACAAAAGTTTGATGAACCCTTCAGTGAATCGTGGGATCGTTTTAAGGAGTTGCTCCGCAAATGTCCTCACCACGGTTTCTCCGAGTTAATGCAACTCGATACTTTCTATAATGGAGTGAGTCAATCTGATCAAGATTCTCTCAATTCCTCCGCTGGAGGAAATTTCTTGAGCAAAACTGTAAAAGAAGCTTTGACGATAATTGAAAACAAGTCTAAAGTCCGCACTGCACGAAGCAAACCGGTTGTTTCCCAAGTCAGTGTTGGTCCTTCTTCTTCATCACCCGTGAGTCAATCTAGAACCGATGCTAAGATTGACAAACTCACGGAAGCAATTCAAGCTTTGGTTCTCTCCAACCAAAAGAAAGTTTCTTTTCCACAAACTTCACCTCCTGCTGAAGTTAAGAAAGTGGAAGTCTGTGTTACTTGCGGTGGCCCCCATGCCTATTACAACTGTATGGCCACCGATGGTAACCCTTTTGAAGCAAATGCTGTGGGAGGGATTTCTAATCCAGGAGGCAACCAATACCGTGCTCCTATGGACCCGAACCACCGTCCTAACCACTACCCTGGACCACCCGGTTTCAACCAAAACCAAAACCGTAATCAAAATCAGAATAGAACGAACCAAGGTTTTCAAAACCAAGGAAATTTTAGTCAAAATAACGGTTTTCAAAATCAAAGTCAAAACTTCCAACACCAAGGAAATTCAGAATATTATTTTAGACTTTTCTTGAATTTTTCATATTTTTCCAGCACTGTTTGATATTTTTCCTCATTTAAAACAGTTTTTAGGCATTTTTAATTAGCTTTTACTACAATTAAATCAGAAAAACTTCAAAAAAATAAGTTTTCATTTTTCCTAGGTTAAGATAAATATAAAAATCAAAAAAATAATTTTTCCAGATTTTTCTTAGTTAAATTTGTAATTTTTAGCAATTTAATTAGTTTTAAATAGTTTTAAATTCATAGAAAATAGAAAAATAATCAGAAAAATACAAAATTAGTTTTGAAAATTCTCTTTAGTTATTTTAGATTTTTCTAAGTCATAATTTCACTTTTCTAGCTTTATTTAATATTTTCTTGTATTTTAGGGTATTATTAAAAAAGTAAAAATAGTTTTTAATTAATAATAATTAAATAAATAGTCATAAAAATAATTTTCTTTTTCTAAAAATTTTCTCTTATCATTAGGATTGTAAAAAGTTCATTTTTATATTTTTAGGATTAATACTGTTTCAATTTCACATTTTCTTTTGTAAGTTACGTAGTTTTTAATTTAAAATTATAAAAGAAAAATAAAAAACATCAGATTTTAAAAATAGTGATAACGTTTATTTAATATAATTTATCTTTTTAATTTTCTTTAATTTGCATTTAAGCCCCTGTAATTTATAAAACTTTTTCTTTAGGTATAATCAATCATAACCCTTTTCCCGTTCAAATTCTCCTGATCACTATTCGTTTGGTGATTCAGTGCACAGCTCGTTGGGACTTAACGACCTGGGGAAACACTAAACTCCTCTAGATCTTAATTGCATTTGGTTCCAGACTGTTTGAAGTTTGTTACGGTTGACCATTCACAAGTGGTCAGCTTGTGTGATAAAACTTGACGGTTTGGGAGCGAATAAGCAAGTAGCTATGATCACTGCAAGGATCAAGAAGTATATGAAGAAGACAGGAAAAAGCATTGACTTCAAACCAAAACAGGGTATTACTTTTGACAAATCCAAAATTGAATGCTTCAATTGTCAAAAGACTGGACACTTTGCAAGGGAATGCAGGTTTGCTAAATATCAAGCAAACAGGATGATTGAGAAACCAAAGCTAGAGCTTAAAGAAATTCCTATTACTGAAACAAAAGCTTTGGTTGCTCAAGAGAGTTTATCAGAGGTTGATTGGAGTGCTGAGTTTGATGATGAACCAATAACCTACTATATGGTAGCTGTGGAGGAGTCAGTGGAAGAGTTTGACTGGAGCACAACTTTCGATGAGGAACCTGGACATGCTGCTATGGATTCTAAAGATGGTTATGGAAGCTTTGACTGGAGCATGGAGAGTGAAGATGATCCTGTTCTACTTGCTATGATGGCTACTTCACCAAGCTCAACCCCTATCTCTGAGGTATGCTCAAACTGTCATGACTTTTATCAAAAAGTACTTAATAGTTATGTGATTGAAAGAGATAACTGTATAAAGGCTAGGTCTGAGGTAGCAGGTTATCAAATAACCTTAGAGTCTATGGAAGCCAAAATTATAACACATGAAAATAATGAAATGGCTTGGGCAGAAAAGTATGAACAACAGGATTATCAGTTAAAATTAAGTGAATGGAAGTTAAATTGTAAGATTTCTAAAATTGAGAAACTGACTAAGGAGAGAGATGAATTGTTAGCAAAGTTTGATGCCTGGAAAGAATCTGGTCTTTCTCATGCTTCTTATGTTCAAAAACAAAGAAGAGCTTACAATAGGACTGGTCTAGGTTTTGGTATGGATTTCAGTAGTGTAGAAGAAAACCCACCTAGTGATAAGGATGACCTTGATTTTGAGGATATAACCACTAGTGATGATGAGCTTATTAACTATGTTGACACATCTAGTAATTTGGAATCATTTAGTGAACCACCTCCAGAATATAAGAAAGACAAGGGTTATCATGCTGTCCCACATCCCACTAGTAGTCATCAACCCATAAGACACGATGTTTCTCGTTTTGGTGTAGACAACCTAGAATTTAGAAAGAAGCTTATTGGTCAATCTAGGTCTGAAACCCAACAGGAAACAGTTGAGACACCTAAGGAAGATGATGCTAAAAGTCAAGCAGTACTTTCACCTCAAAGTACTGCTACACCTCAAAGTACTGCTACACCTTCAGCAGTACCTTTAAGAAAACCTTTTCACAATCATGCTAAACCTTTTTGGGATAATTTTGGTCAAAACAGTTTTAATCATTCACCTAGAAATCAGGATAGGTTTGGTAATACACATAGACGAAGAAATTTTGGGATTACAGAACAAAAACTCTGTTTCGTTTGTTTTAGTCCTGATCATTTGATTAAGGACTGTGACTTACATTCAGAATACCTAAGTAAGTTCCCCAAGAACAGAACTGTCAACCAAAAAACAAGGGAGTCTAGACCAGCTTGGAATCATTCACATAGGGTTAACCATAGAAACTTCTCACCAGACTACAGGTACCCTCACCAGAGAAGACCTTTTTCAAAACCACCAGTACCTTCAAATAATTTTCAAAGAACTCAAGCAGTACCTTCTCAAAGTACTGCTCGATTTTCAAACAATCAAGGTACTGAAAACACTTTTTGGAATGGAAAGCCTAGGAGATCAAATTTTTATCAGTCTAGAAGGTGTTACAACTCCAAGCAAGTAGCTAGATCAAGGGACTTTACAGCAGAAGTTAAAACTAAATGGGTTAAGAAGGAAAGTACTGATGATGAACAAACAGTACTTTCAACAAGTACTGGTGAAACATAGATTTTTGATAAAGATGATTTTGGGGAAAAAGAAAAAGAGATTTTTGTTGAAAAAGAAAGTTTTGCTGAAAATCCACCACAAGTTTTAAAACAAAAGATAATGCTTGATTCTGTCTACAAAAACTGTGAAGATTACATACTCAAGGAATTTGAGTATGTTACTCCACAAGGGGAACACAAGTCATTAATGGCTTGGGTTCCTAAAAGACACTAATTTTTGTATCTTTGTGCAGGGCAACCCAGAGGAGGAGCTTAAAGATCATCTTATTGTGGATAGTGGTTGCTCTAGAAGCATGACAGGAGACAAAGAGATTCTATCAGATTTTAGATCTATTTGTGGAGGAAGAGTTGCGTTTGGGAATGATCCCAATGGAGGAAGAATCACTGGAAAAGGAACCATCAAAGTATGGCGTATAGATTTTGAGAATGTTAGATATGTGAAGGAGCTCAAGTTCAACTTATTGTCAGTCTCTCAAATCTGTGATAAAAAGCATCCTGTGTTATTCACTGACACATAATGTCTCATCCTTTCCCCTGAATTCAAGCCTGTTGATGATAACTTGGTAGTACTTAGTGTACCAAGAAACAATGATGTGTACAGTCTGGATATGAAGAGTCTTCACTCTTCTGGGAGAGCTACATGTTTAGTGGCAAAAGCAACATCTGAAGAAGCACATCAGTGGCATAGAAGATTGGGCCATGTAAATTTCAAGAATATCAACAAACTGGTCAAAGGAAATTTAGTTAGAGGTTTACCTTCAAAGACTTACAAGAATGATCACTCCTGTTTGGCGTGCAAGAAGGGTAAACAACACAAAGCTTCATGCAAGAAGCTTGAGGAAAGGATTATTAGAGAACCTTTGGAGCTGTTACATATGGATTTATTTGGACCTGTTTCAATTGCAAGCCTAAACAAGAAAAAGCACTGATTGGTTGTGACAGATGATTGCAGTAGATTCAGTTGGGTATTTTTCTTAGGATTTAAAGATGATACTTTTGATGCTATCCATAATCTTATAATAGCACTTGAAAACCAACTGAGACTCAAGGTTAGAGGTATTAGATGTGATAATGGGACTGAATTCAAGAACAAGCTTATGGATGAGTTTTGCGCCAACAAAGGGATCAAGAGGGAGTTCAGCATTGCAAGAACACCACAACAGAATGGTGTTGCAGAGAGAAAGAATAGGACTTTGATTGAAACAACCAGAACAATGCTTGTAGATTCACTTTTACCTATTCAATTCTGGGCTGAAGCTGTAAGTACTGCTTGCTATGTGCTTAACAGAGTATCAGTCACAAAACCTCAGATGAAGACACCTTACGAGTTGCTGATGGGAATTAAACCCAACATACGATTTCTGAAGCCTTTTGGATGCCCTCTTACTATTCTCAACACCATTGATAATTTGGGCAAATTTGATGGCAAGTCAGAAGAAGGTTATCTATTAGGGTACTGCACCAACAACAAAGGCTTTAGAGTGTACAACAGAGTCACCAAGAAGGTTCAAGATTGTCTTCATGTTGAATTTTTAGAAGATCAAGAAAATCAGAAGGGTAAAGGTCCTGATTGGATGTTTGATCTTGAAGTTTTAACTCCTTCTATGAACTATGTACCTGTTAGAGAAGAAAATCAACCTGTACACAATGGAGAAGATTTACAGTATGTTGTTCATGGAGTCCATATTAGACCTGATGCTGTTCCTGATGAAGAACTACTACCTGTTGAACTAAAGAAAAGTACCGATGCACCAAAATCCTCATTGTCTACTGAGGATCAATCTATTCAAGATGAACTAAATCAGATGCTTTTTCAAGATGTTTTACCACATTCTTATGATGATGAACAGAGAAGTGCTTATGAGGAAGCAAAGAAAAAGACAAAGACTGCAGAGTTCACTCACAGTACTTTGGGTGACAGTACTTTCGATCAAAGTACTGCTGCACTTAATGACAGTACTTTGGATGATTTGGATGATCCAACCATGCCTGGCTTAGAAGATACTGATGATGAGTTTGAAGATGAAGGTATTTTCTCAAATTCCAATGAAGATGCTGATTTCACTAATTTGGGTGATAATTATGAAGTTCCACAGACTCCAATCTTAAGAACTCATAAGAATCATCCTGCTGATCAAATCATTGGTCCTTCTACGTCTGGAGTAATGACAAGAAACAAAGTTAAGGGTTTTTCTACACCTCACAATGCTTTACTTAGCTTTGTTTATAAACAAAACAGGCTGAATCACAAGGATCATCAAACATGCCTGTTCACTTGCTTTATCTCTCAAGAAGAACCCAAGAATATAGCTCAGGCATTATCTAAGGAGAGTTGGGTTGAAACTATGCAAGAAGAACTTCTTCAATTCAAGCTTCAAGAAGTTTGGGTATTATGTGATCTACCTGATGGAAACAAGGTAATTGGTACAAGATGGGTGTTCAGAGTCAAGAGAGATGAAAGAGGGAATGTCATCAAGAACAAGGCAAGGTTAGTGGCACAAGGCTACAGACAAGAAGAAGGAGTAGATTATGATGAAGTATTTGCTCCTGTAGCAAGGATTGAAGCAATTCGAATCTTCCTTGCTTTTGCATCCTATATGGGATTTCAGGTTTATCAGATGGATGTAAAGAGTGCCTTTTTATATGGCAAGATCACAGAGGAGGTGTATGTTAAGCAACCTCCTGGTTTTGAAGATCCTACACATCCAAACAAAGTCTACAAAGTTGTTAAGGCTCTTTATGGCCTTCATCAAGCTCCTAGAGCTTGGTATGAGAGGCTCTCTACTTTCTTATTGCAACATGGTTACAGAAAGGGAGCTATTGACAAGAATTTGTTTATCAAGAGAGACAAGAAGGATACCATGTTGGTTCAAGTATATGTTGATGATATCATATTTGGAGCTACCAAACAGTCCATGGTCAAGGAGTTTGAGCAGCTGATGCAGAATGAATTTCAAATGAGTTTAATGGGTGAGTTAACTTTCATTTTGGGACTTCAAGTTAAGCAGTCAAAGGAGGGTATTATTATCAGTCAAGACAAGTATGTATCTGACATACTTAAGAAGTTCAATTTTGATGCTATGAAGCCAGTAACTACACCTATCAAGTCTATCAACTCACTGGGAAAAGATGAAGATGGACAACCTGTTGAAGTCGAGTTATACAGATCAATGATTGGTTGTCTTATGTATCTCACTGCATCTAGGCCTGATATCATGTTTGCTGTTTGTTTATGTGCAAGATATCAAGTCTCATCAAAGGTCTCTCATCTGAATGCAGTAAAGAGAATTTTCAGTTATTTGAAACAACAACCTAAGTTAGGGTTGTGGTATCCAAAGGATTTACCTTTTCACTTGGAAGCTTTTTCAGATAGTGATTATGCAGGTGACAATTAAGACAGAAGATCAACCACTGGAGGATGCAAATATCTTGGATGAAGATTAGTCTCATGGCAGTGTAAGAAGCAAACAATTGCAGCAACATCCTCTACTGAAGCAGAATATGTGGCTGCTGCAAGCTGTTGTGGACAAGTTTTGTGGATGCAGAATCAACTATTGGATTATGGGTTAAATTTCAAGAATACTCCAATCAATATTGATAATGAGAGTACTATTTGCATTGTAAAGAATCTAGTTTATCATTCCAAGACCAAGCATATTCAGATTAGGCACCACTTCATCAGAGATTGTTATGAGCATAAGCTCATTAATGTTGTCAAGGTGCATACAGATGATAATGTAGCTGACTTACTCACCAAAGGCTTTGATGTTTCAAGATTCAATCACTTGGTGGTAAGCATTGGCATGATTAATTACTGAGTTACATTTGAGGGGAGGATTATTTAGTGTAAGTATAGTCCTATGCATTGTTTGAGGGGAGGATATTCATGTTTATTTGCTGTATTTGCTATTGTAAAGAGGAGAACGGGAAAGTACTGCTTTTTGGTTTTATGAAAGTACTGCTTGGAAAGTACTGCTTTTTGGAAGTACTGCACAAGTGTCGTATCTAAGTACTGTTCCAACGGTAATATTGAGGGGTAACTACTACTAACGGTAACTTTGTTATTAAGGGTTGTGATTTTTTTAAATCTCACCTATAAATAACTACTCTCCAAATTTCCCTCTCATATTGATACCTTATAATCTTTTCCATATTTCTCTCTCTTTCACCCATATTATTCATCATATCACTTTCTGTGTACACATATCATCAATGGCCAATCGTAATACTGTTTCAAAACACAACATGGTGGCGAATTTAGAAAAGACTGAAGCTAATGTGATCTTTCATGATATAATTGATTTTCTCACTGGGTCGCCGATTAGTTATGCACTTTTAGTGGAACCGGATATCATTGAGCCATGGATTCAACAATTTTGGGCAACTGCTAGGGTTCATATGGAGAATGAAGATTCGTATATTCAAGCTACAGTTGCTGAGAAGATTGTGAAGGTTACTGAAGCCTCAATTCTTGAAGATTTATTATTTAATGATGAAGAAGGGGCTGTTCGTTTTGATAAGCAATTGATTTGGGATACATTCAGCAACATTGGATATGAAGGGTCCTTTACTGCACAAACTTTTAAGAAACCCTTATTCAGTCCACACTGGAAGTATTTAGTTCATGTATTGCTTCATTGTATTAGTGCTAAAAGTACATCATGGGAGCAATTTGGTTCAAACATAGCATCTGCTATAGTGGGATTAGCTACAGATCGAGTTTTCAATTTTTCAAGGCTAATTCTTGATGGAATGTTATCTCATATTTCAAATGGATCAAAATGGTTGATGTATCCAAGGTTTATTCAAGTGTTCTTGAATAAGCAAATTACTGATGTGCCAAAGCCTACAAGTCTTTTACCTGTTGTAGTGCAACCAGCCAAGATTTTTACTTTCATGGCTAGGAAAAGTGATTCATTCACTGGAAGGAACACTCCATTGACTACTTCAATGATGGAGATTGTTCAAGCTATTAGAGATGAGGCTGAAGATAGTGATGATCGAGAAGGTACTGCTTCTGAAGGTACTGCTACTCAAGGTACTGCTTCTGAAGGTACTGCTTCTCAAGAGACTGCATCTCAAGGTACTGCTTCACCAGTTACTGATGTTAATGAAGGTACTGCAGTTTCTCCCACCTCATCCCACCATACTACATCTCCTATTCAGACACCAGAACAAGTTCTCTCATCATCTTCTGGCGGAGATAATCTTTCTATACCACCTGAACAATTAGTGTTAGATAATCATATTCTGACCAGGGCGGTCGTCAGATTGCAGAATTTTTTTGATAAACAGGCCATTCAGATTAAGAAGTTGAAGCTTAAGTTTAGAAGATTAAAGAACTTTGTATGGCCATTGGTTACACATCACAGGTTATGGGTCAAAGCTGAAAAGAAGAAGCGAAGGTATTTAAAGAAGACCACCAAAGGCAAAAAGGTTCCACAACATTCTTCTGTCCAATTGGAGAGGAATTTAGAAGAAGAGAATTTGAAAGAAGATGCTGAATTTCATGAAGAAAAGGAGAATGAACCTCAAGGTACTGAAGAGCATGTCAATATTGAAAGTACTGAGGAAGAAAGGACTAAGGTTCAAGGTACTGATGATCAAGGTACTGAAGATCAAAGTACTGCTTTTCAACAAGGAACCTACAGGCAAGAATTGATTACACCTAGGGTGTTAGATTTTGAAGAGGAAGCTGGTCCTTCAACAGTTATACCAGAAAAGGAAGCTGATACACCCAAACCTATACATACTGCAAGTGATGATGAAACCATTGCTGAGATCTTGCATGATTTATCAAAGCCAAGGGGTGTTAGCATTCCAGGAGTGCAAGAAGAACAACCAAGAGCTTCTCAATCTACTATAGATCCTAAGGATAAAGGAAAAGGTAAATTAGTAAAGACAAATCAAATCTGTTGATAGCTGATGATTTGCTAAAAATCATATGGTTATCAATGTACCATGATTTTACACATCAAAACATTTGGCTACTCCAGAGTTAATGGCTTTGGTAAAAAGAACTCAAATCCATTAAATTTTCAATGATTCACCTCTCACAGGAGTTTACACACCTGGATGTGATGAGAATAGACTGAAACTTAAAACTGAATTAATGTACAAATTGTCTTATGTTGCTGAAAAGATGGAGCTTGCTGAATGATGCTAAAAAGAGATTACTAATCAAGGATGCTGTAAAGAATAATTTCTAAAGAATACTTTGATAATGATGATATAAGCACAGAGTCTACAAAGATACAATACAAAGACAAAGAGACAATCTTTCCTTGAATATGGAGCTGTTAAAGATAAGTTTACAAAGGAACTTGAAGTCAAGCAAGCAGAATTCAAGTTAGGGGAGGATTGTTGGGATATGAAAGTGCTGAAGAATGACAAAGTACTGGAAAAAGTCAAAGTACTGCTAAAGAGAAAGTCAAAGTACTGCTGTCGAAGTCAAAGTACTGCAAAGCAAAAGAACTGCTATATTCGTTTATGGAAAGCTTTGTTTATTCTAGAATATTCTTTGTTTAGATTACTTGTCGTACAAGGATACAAATTGTAAACCGACTAGGGTTATCCTTAAGCCTATAAAAGGACCCCTAGATTGGCATTAGACGTACGAGTTTTAGATATATGTTTTAGCATCCTAAAGTACGATTATTATTAGAGTTTTAGAGTTGTTAAAGAGTCTGCATAACAAGCAGATTTAGAGTTATTAATAAAACTTAAAGTTATATTCTTCTTAGATTTGTTAAGTAAATTCCGCGTACTTAATAAAGATTACTCAGTGTTTCATTGTTAATAACTTAGGATTTATCCGAAGTTATTAAACCCTTAACAAGCTATTTAAGTTAGTTTGGTTAGAGTACATCGATCCAACAATGTAGCATTTTGGTATTTTAATACTGGTACTTGTTCATAGTTAATTCTGCTGCTATATTTTTAATACTGCTTGGTTTCATGGTTAATACTGGCAGTGATACAAGATAATACTGGTAGTTGTAAGTTAATTATGGCAGCGTGGGATGGTTAATTCTGGTCGTCTAAAGGCTAATACTGTTGGTTAATTACTAGTCTTGGTGAGTTGAAATTTTATTCAATGATGAACCCTAGTAATTATTATATTTTCGGCTTGACGACACACATGTTTGGATCCCGAACGATGATGGATATTTATGAATTCTATTTGGTGCAATGGTTTTTTTAATCTATTATGTGACAAGTGTATCCTTGGTGTTCGTAGAATCACCGAAGTGAGGCAACGATACAGATGAGGAATACGGTAGAATTGCCGAAATGAGGCAACAATTACATGAGAGAGGATGATGTTATTGCACTTAGATATTTTTCATTGATTATTTGAAGATGTAATTACGAAGAAGGTTGAATATCATTTAATTGATGTTGTAGTTGAGTTTCACAGGTGCGTGCTCTTATTATATCTCAAAGTGAGTGTAACACTTTGCAGATAACTTGTTTGTGCTTTATAAAGTTGTGACAAAGACTTGGCGAATCTAGCAAAAGTGTGTGATCTATAAACTTATGGTGCTTTATGCTTACATTTGCTATCACTTGAAGGAGTTACGTTATTGTGCTTAGTGTCTCATGATATAAATGAGGATTTGTCAAGAGGTTGGTATCTGCTTATATTTTTCTCTTTGGTATAAGTTCGGAGTCAGATGAATAGTACAAGACATAAGACACAAGTTTGGAAAATTCAACTTCTTCATCAATTGGTTATATTTAGTTTTCTTCATCAGTAATTACTACGTAAAGCCATCTACATGCATAACTTGTGAGGAAGTATTATTCAAGGTGCAAGACCCCTATTTGATGATTTAAAAAAGGGGAAGTTAGGGGTCTTAGGGATCAGGTGGCATGTAGGGGAAGATCTTAGTTCAAGGGGAAGATCTTAGTTCAAGGGGAAGCATTGAAGATAGTTTTGTAATATCAAATAGGGGAAGATTGTTGGGAATTATAATTTGATTGTTACAAAACTACAAGGGCTTAATGTGACAGCTTTGGTAATTCATATATGGAAGAATTAAAAGCTAGAATATCTCCTTAAAGATAGAAGATTTAGAAGATTTGTTATTATCTTCTTAAGTTAGCTTTCTATGTACTCTAGGGTTTTATTGTAAACCCTCTATATAAAGGGTATTAGTCATTAGTTTTTTATAAAGTCAAACAAGATGTAAACACTAAAAAGTGTGTGTGTTACATAGGCGTAGGTCTTGTAAAGGCCTACGGTTTGAGTTGGTTTGTTAGTCATGGTTAATATAGAAAATCTTGTTAGTAACATTGATGCTTTTACTTATTATTCCACTGTGCAAATCAATGTTATGATATCCTAGATGGGCTTAAATGGGACTTACAATAGCATTCATAATATAACCATCATCATCATCATCTTCATCGCCGTCATCATCATTATTCACAATTAAATCAAGACCTAATAACACATTAAATCAACACCATAAACAAGGATTTATATAACCCATTAAACTCATCCAACTTCCTTTCTAGATCATGATATGATCTTACCTTGATCATATGATGAATTCCCACTTTCCTCATAAAGGCATAACTTCACTTGAATCAAAGTAAGGAGTTACTTACTTGTGTAGGAGTGGTTGCTTATGGATGATCTCTAGCATAAAACCTTATTCACCATCATTTCTATTCCACCAAGCTCATTTCATTCCCTCTTTTGTATCTTATAACCGACACACACATATACATCATTAGACAATGTTAGAAATGACTAGAAGACTCCACACAACTATATATTTATCTAGTTAGTTTGGTTATTTGGTACATTTAGTCCTTCTAGTACTATAATAATTTGGTCTTAGTACTAAAACAAGGTGGTTCTAGTGCTAATTTAAGATTTTGGCAAGAATAATATCTGATGGGAGAATCTTTTCACATTAAGTCCTAAAAGGCTAAAACTAGGTTGTTCTAGTACTAAAACAAGGTGGTTCTAGTACTAGTTTGGGATTAAGGCAGAAATGGTCCCTGCAGGCTATAACAAGGTGGTTCTAGTACTACTTTGGTCATTTGGCAACTTAGGTCCCTAGAGTCCTTTTTAATTTTACTTTGGCCACATTAACTTTATAACTCATTTAACACTTGAAAACTTTGATCCCTTATGTCCTTATTTCTTATAAAAGTAACACATCAATCTTTCTATAACCACATTACACATTCGTTAACTATTAGAATGAATATCAGATTCAACTAGTCAATCTCGTAAACCTTATTCAATTTCAACTAGGGTGGGGCCTATTTGTATCTGGGATACGAGTCTAACAATACATCTACTACTGGTTATCACAAAGATGATACCGGTATTGAAGACAAGACATCATGAACCCAGTGACGTATTGCACTACCCCTCCTAGCCACTCAAGTTTCTCTTAAAAGGATCTTGTTTCATGTTTCACGGAGACTAAACACGTAATCTATCGACCTCTTATTTTGAGATGTGTTAGCATTGAAATAGGTGACAGTCTACTCCAGCCACCGCTCACTAAAACCAAAACGAACTTAATCAAATTGATAAGGTTTTAAAATGTACCTTTTTGAGGGGTCGTTTAAGCCCCTATTTGATCACTTTTGTATTCGTTATTACTTAATATCGTTCCTTTTCACTTTTTAGGTATCTTGAAGGCAAATTGCTGGAATGACACTTATTCGGACAAAAAGGCATGAATATACGAAGAAAATGGCCAAAGTAAAGAATCGAGACACTCAAGCTGCCGAAACTGAAGGGGACGGTGTCAGGTTATACCTGTGACGCCATCGGAAGATGTTTTGTGACGTTACAGTAGCCAAATTACTTATTTTCAAGTGACGGCGTCAGGTTTTAAAAGAGTAGGGCGTCGCAGCTCAGACGGCCTAGATTTGATCCAGACTGCGTTAGAGACTCAAGGCGATGGTGTCACGGACATAAGGTGACGCCGTCACAATGATAACGTGGCCAAGACAAAACCCTAATAATGGCGACCCGACGGCGTTACAAATTAAAGGGTGACGCCGTCGCATTTATAATCTTATATATAGAATCCGAATTTTTCAGTTTTCAGTGTGTAGTCTTTTGGAGTAAAAACATAAACCGAACCAAGGTTGTCTTGTACAGTATTTTAGGGTTCCATACCCTATCTTACATCAAGATAAGTGTTTTACTTCATTAATTTAATTATGTCTTCCTTTGATTGTGTGTATGCTTGCATGTTCCCCATGTCCGGCTAATTTACTTGTGTGTTTGCTTAGGTAATATGAAAGTTAGTTATTGAATATTGATTGGTTGTCTCTTATCTTAATTGTGATTGACCTAGTATTGGGATAGGTCATTCGTTGTGTTTGTAATGCTTGATTAATCTTTGATGAACCTTAGTTTATAATCGCCTAGAGTAATTGTAGGCTAGTCATCCAAAGAATACCTTAGAGTTAAAGTTTATAAATCCTAGAGATTTTGTAGTCATTAACCTTTGGTAGCTTCAAAGAGTTAGGGATAAACGCATACCCTAAGACCTTAGAGACACAACGCAATTAAGAATAAGGACGTGACAATTCAACCACCAATAGAAGATAACTAGGAAGTAATAAAGTCTAAGTAAATACATTTTTAACTATCATACGAGCACACAACAATAGACATAGACTACCCTCACCTTAGTTTAGATAATTAGATAAGTAGAAGTAATCGGTAGGAATACCAACCCCCCAAATCCAAACCCCGAGATTCGTACCTTTCCATTTCCTAAAAAACATAAAAAGATAAAAAATAATCTTCCTCAACCCCAACCTTAGCATAGTAACTTCTCACTAGCATTCCTATTCCCCTAGAGAACGATATCAATTCCCGTGGCTTACCCTAATACTACACTACAATGATTAGGTTCACTGCCTAGGGTGTTGAAAAACTTGCTCGACGAAAAGGAAGTTCCTTTGACCCCGAACGACGCGTGTAGCGTTATCAAGTTTTTGGCGTCGCTGCCGGGGAATAGAATAGCTAGTTAGGAGTCCACCTCGTTTAGGTTTCCTTGCTTGATTCCTATCAAGCAATGTTGCAAAAATCGGTCAACTCGGCCGATTAATCGCCCATTAATCGTTAATCGGCCGAGTACCTTGTTGATTTTTGAAAATCGGTCGAAAAATCGGCCTAGGATAAAAATCGACACTAAGCAGTCAAAAAATCGGCCGAATCGGTCAAAATCGGCCGAATCGGTAAAAAATCAGCTGAATCGGGCAAATCGGTCATTTTAAAAATAATAATAATTTATGCATTATACTTAATTTGGGGATCGTATATTTCACTTATAACGCACAATGGGCATCATAATCAGAATTGGAGCCTTTTATTGAGGTTTGGAAACATAGCAGGCTTGGAATCGGTTAAGATTTTTAGTTTGGTCTCTAGAAATACCAAAAAATTACAGTAAATGCCAATCCGATTAATCACCTATTAATCCCGACTTGACCGATTACTCGCTGCACGGTGGTCGACCGCCCGACTACCGATTCACGATTTTTGCAACATTGCTATCAAGCAAGATTTTTTCTCATTTTTAGCTTCCTTGTAGTCTATCCCCCTTCTTTGTGTTTGTGTTCGTAAAACCCTTTTCATTTGTCGCTATGGAAGTGAAGTTGCATTTGAATCATTAACAAATGAGGAACTATTGAATTTCGCAGATTGGATTGCTTTTTATTGTTCTAATGAATTTGTGAGTGATCTTAGAGATATCCAAAAGGAGACGGGTGTAAGGTTGGATAGATTTGATAAATTTTGTGCTTGTGTGGCTTCTATTCAACGATCATTGTTAGAATTAACTCCTTTTAGTGAGACCCTCTGGAATTTTTTTGAGAAAATCCTCCTAAGCATAAACCATCAGTTGTCACAACTTGAGGAAATGGATAAGGAGGATTTATCCAACCTTAGGCATCATGATAAAAAAGACCTAGTTTTTAAGAACATGGAACCTAAACCCGAACAAGATTGTGAGATGGTTATAGTTGAACTACCTAGTTGCATGCGTGGGATATATTTCACCAAAACATATGACACGCGTGAGGAATCCTTTAGGCAAATAGAACATAGTGATCAAATTTTTGAGAATGATTCTTATGAATCGGACCAAGAATTTGAAATGGCTAAAGAAGGATTTGAGATACTTAGGAGTGTATTTGGGTTAGATCATACTAAAACACATGATGAACATTTAGGAGATCTAGATATAATGGAGAATGAGGTGGAAACTCCAAGCCCACAAGCCCTACCATCACTTGAGGAACACACATCGCCTATAACTTACCCGGAAGAAGTAGAAGAGACTATAGGAACCCCGATTGACTGAGAACCTTTGGACCAAACCCCACCAGAGAATTTAGGTTTAGATGCTTGTTGTCATGACCTCTCTCTTAGTCCTAGGGAAGTTCCTAATTTTGATGAACCGGAGCCTCAACCAAAAACCTTACCCAATTTTCCGTCTTTAGATGTGAATCTTGGAACTAAATTAGGCCCCAATCCACCCATCAAAATAAATAGTCCGGGTAGTTGCTTGATAAAGGTGGTAGACTCTAGGCCATGTAGAGTGGAAGCTAATATAGGAGTAACCCATGACCTTACACACTTATATCACCCATTCATGGTTGATAACAAGAAACATTATGGGTTTAAACCGGGTTTATTAGGTCAAGATGGATCCTTAACTAAGAATCTTTTGAAGTTGATAGAAGATGATCTATTTTTAGGAGAGAGATTTGATTCACCCGCTACACCCATAAAATTAGGTAAGGTTATAATGAATGTAGCACACCCCTTTGAGCATAGAAATCACCCATCACCCTCTCCTCACGTAGCAAATTTCCACCCTAAGGGTGTGTATCGCTACTATCACCCGCACTTAAGATTAAGTGTAGAAAAAACTTCCCCTTTATCCGTTAAATAAGGGTTGAGTCAAGCTCGTGACTCGAACAAAAACAAGCGCTTCTTGGGAGGCAACCCATGTGTATTTGTTTTTCATTTTTATTTGCGTGTCATATATATTTTTATTATTGTATGTTCTCATGTTTGAATTTGTAAAAATGCTTTATTTTGTCTTTAACATATAAAGGTATTTTACATAAGGGATAAGTGTAGGGAGGATTACACACGTTTTCAAAAGAAACGTGAACATGACAATTACAATTAATTAAAAGATGTACATGTGTGTTTGTTCGAGTCCAATGCTTGTATCGAGTCATAATGGATGTTTTTGCAGGACTTTTTCCAGATTCTAAAGATAAAAATTTTCCAGAAAATCGCAGACCAGTTTCTGTCAGGATAACCTGACGGCGTCAGGGTCACAACCTGACGGCGTCAAGAGGAGCAAAAATAGTTTACTACTTTTTCTCGTTTTCTGAGCTACTTATAAATTTTTGGAATTTTCCAGGTCTTAATTTTCCAGAAAATCTGCAAACATCCATTCCATAAGCATTATATCTTATTTAAGTCTGGAATTACATCTTGTTGTATTTTTCTTTGCTCGGTTTGATGCTTTGGGTTGTCTGTTTTCTTAAAGTGTGCAGGTTTTATTTATCAAGAAGAAGATACATAAGATTGGAAGGAGCTTTTCACGCATACATTCTTCTTGAAGAAGAATTTAAACACTACTTTACACGGATCCTACCGAGCTAATCAGGGGAGTATTAGTTTCTTTCGTCTTTTATTACCTTCCGTTATCATAACTTTGATACTTCCGGGGAACATTGGGGACAATGTTCAGTTTAAGTGTAGGGAGGGAAAATAAAACGGGAACTTTGAAACTATGCTTATCCTTGATTATTTGCTCTGTCCAATTTCATTTGTGTAATAAACCATGAGAAATATCGGTTAGGGTAATTTTGGTACCAAATTTAAATTTTTTCATGACATATAGGAGTGGGCCATTAGTCTTAATAAAGCATCTCATGGATAGGAAGTTATATGACTAGCACAAAAAACCCTTTACCACTTAAATTCCACCCAAAATGTGAGGATCGCCCTTAGATTAGTAGGAATTTTGTTTAACTGGTAAAGCATTCATCTTTAATGCTTAGAGTGTGAACCGGTAGTATAATAGATTCTAGAACTTGTTTTGTGATGCATCCCAAGATCGCTAGTAAGACTACACTTGTGTAGTTAGGAATAACTAAATGATAAGAGGCATTAGGATAACCCTTGTTTGATACCCGTAATATAATTACTTCTTCCACATCGGTTGAGTAATTCCCCCACACCTTTGCGTTGTACTCATCTTTAGTACACGATACCCCTAGTTAACCCCTCAGAGCCTATCCTTTTCGCGGTTCTCGTGATGTTTCGGTTTTCCGGAATATCAATGAAAAGCATTGTTTACAATCCACCCCCAAATGTACACCCAAATCGCCTTAGCGTACCTTGTATACACTCACTTTTAGTGCATTATTGTTATTACACTTAACCCTTAGTTCAATTATCTTGTTGCTTGCATAAGTTGCTAAGTCGAGTCATATCCTTTGTACACAGTTTTGGGATGATTGGGACTCATGGGAAAAGTTAAATTTTATGAGATGACGGGAAGGGAACGTTAAATTCAAATTCCCTTTATTTGCATAATAATGTACTCCAAGTGTTTTGATCTTTTCAATTCGGGTCAAATTAGTTTAAACTGGGCTTAACTTTTCTAGTTTTGTGAACCTCATGTAATAATACGTTTATTTCCCTTAAACTTAAATTGCAAGGGAAGGGCAGTAGAGTATTTTAAATTGAAAAGGGTACTCAGGGTTAGTAGGGTTTTGACACATGTTTCCTATACTGAGCTGAATCGTTGAATACGTTCGTTGTTCTATTAACTTGATTCCCAATTCACATTATTGTTATTACGTGATTTTCACTCACATATGTTCCATGCGATTCCGCTAAACCCACATGTAAACCCCCACCTAACATTTGTTACGAAAAGTAACTATAAGGCCTTTTGGCTTTGTAGTGCTCTTGGCGCTTTTCCTATCCGAGACTCCCCAATTGATCCCCATAGCACATGATTTCTACTCATGTTGCGTTTCCACACCCCCTTAATGAGTTGGCTACACCT